>NW_020871290.1:7500-60000 GCF_003789085.1 Penaeus vannamei
CTCCCCATCGTGTCCCCCATCCCTCCCATCGTGCCCCCCTCCCCTCCCCATTCTTCTTCAGGGTGACCTCACGGCGCGTGTGTGAGAGGTAAGGTTGGTGACCCCTTTGGAAACACGGCTGAGCGGCGACTGCCTCAGGGGTACGGAAACTAGGGGGGGGGATGGGGGGGGTAAAACGAAGTGGGAAGGAGGGAAAGGTAGATGGAGGTATGGGGAGAAAGAGAGAGGGATGGGAGAGAGAGGAGGAGGAGGTATGAGGAGAAACAGGGAGGAGAGGGGGAGGGAGGAGAGAGACTGAGAAAGGGGAAAGGAAAGAGGGAGGGAAGGAAGAGAGGAGGAGGGAGAGAGGGAGGAGAAAAGAAAGGAGGGAGGGGGAGGAGGACAAAGAAAGGAGAAGGGAAGGAAGGGAAGGAGGGAGAGTCGGAGAGGGATTGGAGTACGGGAGAGGAGGGAGAGCGAATTGAAAGGTCATGGGAACGCGCGAAAGGGAAGAAGGGAGGGGGAGAGGGGACAGACCCGAGGGGAGACAGGGAGTAAGGGAGAGAGGAGGGTGGGGGGTTGTATGAAAAGAGTTAAGCGCTGAAGAGGTTGTGTGTTTGGTTGAATGGAGGGTGAATGGAAATGGAACCGCTGCAGGGGGAAGAGGGAGGAGGGAGAGGAAGGGAGGGTGAGAGGTTGACAGAAGAGGAGGAGGGAGAGGGAGGAGGAGAGGGAGGGAGGAGAGGAGGGAGGTGGAGAGGTTGACAGAAGAGGAGGAGGGAGAGGGAGGGAGTGGAGAGGTTGACAGAAAGGAGTAGAAGAGGAGGGAGGGTGGAGAGGTTAACAGAAGAGAAGGAGGGAGAGGAAGGGAGGGTGGAGAGGTTGACAGAAGAGGAGGAGGAAGAGGTAGAGAAGAAGAGGTGGAGAAAGGGTAAAGCAGAACAAGGGAAGGTGAATGGAAATGAAAATGCTGCAGGAGGAAGAGGGAGGAGGGAGAAGAAGAGAGGGTGGAGAGGTTGACAGAAGAGGAGGACGAACAGAGAGAGAGAAGAAGAGATGGAGTAAAATAAAGCAATGCTAGCAAGAAGAGCAAAGAAGAGAAACAAAAAAAAAAAATAATAATAGTTAAAAAATGTGAATTAAACCTCATCTAAACAAGATTCGAGAGTGAGAGTCGCCGCCTAATGAGTGCCATTCATTCGGCCTCGGTTGGGGCGTGGGTGGGCGGCATCTTCGATCGGGGCGGCCTTGAAGAACCGCCCGCCGAGGTGCCGGCTAGTGGCGTTGGGCGTCTTCATTAGTGCGATGGCGATTATCATTTTTATGTCTGTTTTTATTGTTGTTATTGTTGTTATTGTTTGTTGTTGTTGTTTGTTGTTTGTAGTTATTGTTATTGTTATTTATTGTTGTTGTTGTTATTGTTATTATTTATTGTAATTATTATCATTTTTTATGTATTATTATTATTATTATTGTTGTTGTTGTTGCTGTAATTATTGTTATTATTATTATTATTGTTGTTGTTGTTGTTCTTGTCGTTATTATTGTAATTATTATCATTGTTATTGTTGTTGTTGTTTTTCTTGTTATTATTGTAATTATTATCATTGTTATTATTATTATTGTTGTTGTTGATGTTGCTATTTTATTATTTTATCATTAATCATTATCATTTGTTACTATTGTCATTATTATTATTGTTATTCGTCGTAAAAATGATATTGTTCTTATGATCATCTTTATTATTTCAGTGTTTTTAATAATTGCCGTTATGATTAGTATTATGATTACTCTAATTCAGTATTGGCGACGGATCGATATCAAATTAATTAACTAATATCCGTTTGAGTGAATCTGATCGGGTCCGGTGGAACGCGCCTGCAATTTGGTTTTATATATATATGTTTTTTTTTTTTTTTTTTTTTTTGCGCAGTGATTTTTTTTTTTTTTTTTTTTTTTTTTTTTTTTTTTTTTTTGCGCAGTGATATGCCCGAGAGTTGGACTGATGTGGAAGTTGTCATGTGCTGATGAATAATCACATTGCGCCTTGAATTTTTTAAAGGGGGGTTTGTTAGTCTCTTTTCTCTCTGTCTCTCTTTCTTTCTTTCTCTGTGTCTTTCTCTATTTCTGTTTCTTTTTCTTTTTCTTCTTTCTTTCTCTTTCTCTCTTTCTTTCTCTTTTTCTCTTTCTTTCTCTTTTTCTCTTTCTTTCTCTTTCTTTCTTCTCTTTCTCTTCTCTCTTTCTCTTTCTCTTTCTTTCTCTTATCTCTTCTCTCTTCTTTCTCTTCTGCTCTTCTCTCTCTCTCTCTCTCTCTTGCTCTCTCTCTCTCTCTCTCTCTCTCTCTCTCTCTCTCTCTCTCTCTCTCTCTCTATAACATTATTGGTGTGGTCATTTGTTTTTTCAACATCGTTGCTTGTTCTTTTTTTTATGTCCGGGTTATGTTTACTTTATAGTCCTCCTCTAAACCTCATCCTTCATCACTATGAAATCACCGTAATTATCATTTCCAACGCCCATCGCCATCGCCACCATTATCCTCCCATCGCTATCATGATTCATGTCCAATATAACTCCTCCTCCTCCTCCTTCTCCTTTTCCTCCTCCTCCTCACCTCCTCCTCTCCAGTTCCTTTCTCCTTCCTTCTCCTTCGCCCTCCTCTCCTTCTCCTCCTCTCCTGCTTCTTCCCCTTCCTTCTCCTCCCTTCCTCCTTCCTCCTTCCTCTTCCCCCTCCCCCCCTCCTCCCCGTCTCCACCGCCCCATTAGGCCGCGTTCGAGAACCTTCCCGCGAAAGCCGAGCCGTTCTCCGCTCGGCGTTCGCTCCGTTCCGCCGCTCCTTCTCGTTCCGCGATCGTGAGTGACGCGGCGCATATTATCTTCATTATCTCTAATCGCGGCGCTCCTTTTGGCGGAGGGTTGGCCTTAATTGATAGTCTTACCCCTATCCGATTCCTTTTAATCTTCTTCCCCCCTTCCCCTCTCCCCCCAGTTAGATCCCTTTCCCTCTATGCTTCTCTCTTTCTCTTTCTCTCTCTTTATGCTCGTCTTCTGTTGTCTGTCTCTGTCTCGGTCACTATATCTCTCTCTTTCTCTCTTTCTATGCATACGTACGTATTGTGCGTACACCACACACAGATACCACACACACCACACACAACACCACCACACACACCACACCACACACACACACACACACACACACACACACACCCACACACACACACACACACACACACACACACACACACACCACACACACGCATACATACAGAGAGATTCGTGCATTGACCGATAGACAGATAGACAGGACAGATATAGCCATAATGTATGGATCGATGTTTTTCCCAAGCATCCGTGGCCACTCTACAGCACCCGCAGGGATCGACTCGCCAATTCGCCCTCAGTGGGAAAAAAAAAAAACTTCCTTCGAACGCGGTGATCGATGCCCCCCCCCCCCGCCCGCCCACCCGCCACCTGAGGGAAATGATAGGCCATCAGTCTGTCGTGGCGGAAAATGAGGGGAGTCTTTCGGGTGATGCTCGGGTCTCGGCGGCGGGGAGTGGATGGGGGGAAATGAGGCCCCGTCGGGAGCTGTGTGATTAGCGGGAGGAGGCGGCCAGGTGAGAAGGGGCGGGGGGGGGGCGGCGGCTCGTCTCACGGTGTATGGGGGGGCGGGCGTGTTCAAGGGCGTGAGGGCGGCGCGCGGGCGGGCGCGGCTGCGCGGGGCGGGGATGGAGCCGGGACTCGAGGAGGTCTCTGAGGGCCTTCCCCCCTTTTTTTTTCCCGAAGAGAAGGAATGGATGGTCGGTTGGAGTTTCCGACGTGCACAGTGAGGTAGGGATGACGTATGCAGGAGCGGATAAAAACTGGCGGGCCGCACGGAGGCAGTGAAGAGAGATAGGATGACTGACTGACGGACTGACTGCTGACTGACTGATTGACAGACAGACAGACAGACAGACAGACGACAGACACGGACGGACGGACAGACTCGACGGACGGACAGAGAGAGGAGAGAATAGACTGAGACGAGAGAACGAGGTTGAGAGAAGAGAGAGAGAGAGAAGAGCGAAGAGACACGATGAAGGGGCGCTATCCGACCTGGGCGGCCCAGGGTAGACGGCTGGCTCCCGACAACCGATACCAGTCATACCGCTCGGCGAATGCCACACACCAGGACGCCGTGCAACCCTCGATCTGTATCATCCTATAGCCGTTTAGCCA
Source organism: Penaeus vannamei (assembly GCF_003789085.1). NCBI lineage: Eukaryota > Metazoa > Arthropoda > Malacostraca > Decapoda > Penaeidae > Penaeus > Penaeus vannamei. The sequence goes on from NW_020871290.1 coordinate 11,701, forward strand.
CATTATCAAGCGTAGCCATAATCACATTATACCGCCGCTCGTAGACGGATCAATCGATCATACCGCGCAGCAAGGCTGCAGCCACTCGAGTAATCGCTGTCTCCGACGCCAATACGAATCGAACCCGTTCTCATGGATCGCCTACCCGCGCTATGCGAAGGAATCGATAACCCGACCAGTGATTGATTAATGTAGCTGCTCACATCCGACCTAAGCCGCCCTCCAGGCGATCATTCGCATCACACCAGCAAGCCTAACTCGTTCATATGTAACCACCAATAGGAGTGACGGTAAGGTTAGGAGGCGAGTGCGAGGGGGGAGAAGAGAGAGGAAGAGGACCGAGGGAGAGAGAGAGATAGAGAACTCACCTAGTCTCCACTTTCACTTACGACACCAAACGTACACGAACTCGAGCTATTCAAGTCAATATTCCCTCTGCCCCTCTCACGCCCACTCCTCTGGCTCCCCCTAGCCCCGTCCACTCCTCGCCTGCACCCCTACCCTCCGTCCACTTCCCCCTCCCCCTACCCCCCACCCACTCCTCCCTGCCCACTCTCCCCTAACCACTCTCCTCTACCCTCACTCCTCCCCTGCCCCTACCCCGCCCACTCCTTCCCAGCACCCCTGTCCCCTCACTCCTCCCCAGCCCCATGCCCCTCATATCCTCCTTACCCCTCACTCCTCCCCTGCCCCCTAACCCACCACTCCTCCCCTGCCCCTGCCCCCCGCCCACTCCTCCTCAGCCCCTACCCCACGCCTATTCCTCCCCCTGCACCCTACCCCCACCCACTCCCCCCTTCCCCCCCACGCATGCCCCAAAGAGGAAGTGATTGGCATCTGATTGGCAGCGCCAGAGATGGCCGCGACGTTGCTGTCTCGTGTGTTTTTGGGAACGATCTTGTGTGGCCCTGGTCGAGCCCTCTGCTTGATGGGGCTCCTGGGTATTGTGAGGGGGTGGGTGTGTGGGTGTAGGTGGGTGGGTGTGGGTGTGTGTGGGTGAGTGTGTGTGTGGGTGTAGTGTGTGTAGGTGATGTGGTGCCGTGGGTGGTGTGGGTGGGTCTGTAGGTGGCGGTGGGTGGGTGGTATGTGTTAGGTGTGGGTGGGTGTTGGTGTATGTGTGTGTGTAGTGGCAGCGGTCGTGGTTGTTGTGTTCCGGTTGTGGGTTGGTTTGATTGGGCGTGGGTGGGTGTGATGTGTGTGTGTGTGTGTATGTTTGTGCTTAGTATGCTGATTTCAATAAAGCAATAGCTCTGGAACATGTCGACCCGCGCCGCCTGACACTCATCTCCCCTCCTAAGTCGATCCCCCCGTCACAAAATTCCCGCGCTTGCAGGGCCATCGCGCGATCCCAACTTGGTTTGGGGCACCCCCACCTCCCTCGCCCCTCCTTTCCCTCCCTCTCCTCTCCTCTCTCTTCTCCTCCCCCCCACTTCTTCCCTTCCTCCTTCTTCCTTTTCTACTTCTTCCCTCCCCTCCCCTTCTTCCCCCTTCCCTTTTCCTTTTTCTTCCTTCCCTCTCCTCCTTCTCCCCCCTTCTCCCTCCTCTCCTTCTCCTTCTCCCTCTCCCTCCTCCTATCTTCTCCTCCTCCTCCTTCTCTCTCTCTCTCTTCCCCCTTCTCTCTCCTCCTCCTCCCTCCCCACCCCCTTTCCTTCTTCCCCCTCTTCTCCTCCTTCTCCCTCTCCTCCTCCTTCCTTCTCCCTCTCCTCCTCCTCCCTTCCCCCCCTTATTCCATCTTCTCCTCCTCCTCCCTTCCCCCCGTGTGCCTGATTTATGACAGCCTCGTTCGACACCGGAGAGGAAGACCTTCGACCACCGGGGAAGCTTGGACGTAAACCTTATTCTGTTCACTTCCTTGTCTCTTTTCTTTCCTTTTTTATCATCCTCTGATTTTTAAAAATCTTAATCCAGCGTCGTTTCACTTTTTTTTTCTTTTTAGGTCATAGGTCTAGTCTATATTGGGCTTTTTGGGGAAAGTTTTGTGGGAATTTGTTTTGGAGTTGTAATTTTTTTCCATATGAAGTGTTGTGTAGGGTATCCTCACGCGCCATCTTTATCTTTGATTTGGTTGTTAATTATCCTTTATCCAGATTTTGTTAGTAGTTTCTTGGTGTTGCGGTTCATCGTTTTATCCACAGGAAGCTCGTAATCTATCTGTCGTTTTCCTAGAAAGGTTTTGAAATATATCCTTCTATCCTGCACCTTGCTAAACGCCCTCAAAACCTCCTCCTGGGCATCCTGTTCTTTCGGTTACGACACTTGAAATGCCCTTTTATCCTTTATCCTTTATCGGTCTGTTTATCTCTCTCTCATTCCACTTGCCTCTATTGCTTTTCCTCCTTCAGTCCTCCCTGGAGACCGACTCGCTCTCTCGCTCCTTCTTTCTCTTAGTCTATCACGTTGTCACTCTCCCTTTCTCCCACTCACTTTCACGCGTTCTTTCACTCAGTCGATCACTTTCTCACATTCAGCCACTCGCTCACTCATCTCTCTCTCTCTCTCTCTTCTCTCTAATCTTCTCTGTCTGCCTGTCTCATCTTCTCTTCTCTTCTCTTCTCTTCTCTTCTCTCTCTCTCTCTCTCTCTCTCTCTCTCTCTCTCTCTCTCTCTCTCTCTCTCACACACACACACACACACACACACACACACACACACACACACACACGCACACACGCACACACACGCACACACGCACACACGCACTCACACGTTTAACACTCGCGTTGAGACACTCAAAGCGAGAGGCCGTGAGGAGGTTCCACGCCGAGTCACGGATCTTAGAAGAGAGAAGAAGAGAGAAAAAAGAACATCCTGAAGGAAATGAAAGCGGATGTTATCGCGTAGCCCATCCGGTTAACGAGCAGCAGACGCGGTAGTAGGAGCAGCAGACGCAGCAGAAACAGGAGGGAAGACGGCGGGAGCTTGGAAGGAGGAGGAGAGTGGAGGGCGTGAGGTAAACGGAGGGGCAAGGAGGAGGGAGACGAGGAGGAAGGATAAGGAGGGAGGTTAAGGTGGAGGATAAGGGGGTGGTGAAGTTAGTAAAGTGGGTGAGGGGGGGGCACGGGATGAGGGGGGGGGTGCGAAAGGGGGGGAGGAGGAGGTGGGGGTGCAAGAGGAGGTAGGGTGTGGGAAGAGGGGGCACGTGAGGAGGTAGGGGTGCGAAGGGGGGGGGGCACGAGAGGAGGTGGGGGACGTGAGGAGGAGGTGGGGCGCGAAGGGGGGGGGTTGGAGCGTGGGGACACGAGGAGGGGGTGCGAAGGGAGAGCAGAGGAGTGGGGTGCGAAGGGGGGAGACGAGAGGAGGTGGGGGTGCGGAGGGAGGGGAAGGGGGAGGGGAGGAAATGGGAAGCATGTCTGGGAGGCGAAGCGTGGCAGGACACGACTCAGCCATTGCCTCTCGAGACGGGCGGGCGCGCGGGGAAGGGAGGTCGTCGTCGGGTGGGAAAGCTGCGAGAGACGCCCATTCTCGCGTCGTCGTGGGCGCGGGCGAGGAGGGCGAGTGCCAGGCCGCCCCGGCGATCGAGGAGGCACGGTGCCCGGTGGGTTGGGGGCTTCTGCTGGTGGCTTACTTGCTGGTTTGTCCGCTTTTTCCTTTCCTTTTCGTCTGTTTTCTCTTCACTTTCTTCAATCCTTCTTGTTTGCCCCTTTTTATTCTTCCTCGCCAGTTATCCAGTATCCTCTTTGTCTCCCTTCCCTCCCATTCTTCTCTCTTCCCTCCCTCAGAGGCAGAAGTGGCGAGTTTACGATTTTTTTTTTTTTTTTTCTTTTAGTCTTCTTCTTAGTAGTAGTAGTAGTAACAGCGACGGGGTTCTACCGCCAATCGCGCCCCCGAGAACCCGACTCGAACCGTGGTCGGTAGCGGTTCCTTTGTGGGTCCCTCTCTCGGGTGTTGTAAAGGCTTTTTTTGATAGATGGGCGAATCTAGGGCAAAGAGGGGGGGGAGAAAGGGGAGGAAGAGGAGGGAGGTAAGGGGGGGAGGGTAGGGGAGGAAGAGAGGAAGGGGGTAGGGGGGGGAGAAGGGGAGGAAGAGAGGAGGGAGGTAAGGGGGGGAGAAAGGAAGAGAGGAAGGGAGGTAAGGGAGGGGGGAGGGGAGGAAGGGAGGGGGATGACTATGTTAATTTTACACTTAAAAAGGGGTTTAAGGGTTTATTCCCATTCTTAGCGCGTGACCCCGTACTCTCACCCTCAGCGGTGAACCATTGTTGTTGTCTGCGGTGTTTGCTGGGGGAGGGAAGGAGGGAGGGGAGAGGGTGATGGGCGTTGGGGGGAGGAGGGTGGGGGCAGAGGAGGAAGTTGGGGGGACAGGGAGAAGGTGGCGAGAGAGGGAATAAAAAGGGAAAAGGGAAAGAGGAAGAAATGGGGAGATGAGAGAGAGAAAGAGAAGAGAAAGGGGAGAGGAAGAGGAAGGACAGGGAGAAGGATAGGAAAGAAGAAGAGGAGGAGCGTCAAGAGAAGGGTGGATAGGAGGAAGGAGGGGGAAGGGGAGATGGGGAGGGAGGGGGCGAGTGCCAGGTCCCGGCTCTTGGAATCGGTGTCAGCGGCCCGCGTGGAGAGCCTCCCTTTGTCCCTGTAGCAGGCTTGGCCCAGCGACGGCTCTCCTCCCTGCTCTCGCCGTCGTGTGTGTGTTGTGTGTGCGTGTGTGTGTGTGTGTGTGTGTGTGTGTGTGTGTGTGTGTGTGTGTGTGTGTGTGTTTGTGTGTGTGTGTGTGTGTGTGTGTGGTGTGTGTGTGCGACGCCCTCCTCCCTGCTCTCGCCGTCGTAATTTCTTTCTCTCTCGTTCTTTTCTTCGTTTCTTTATCTCGTCTCTTTCCTTTTCTTGGTTTCTTATTTTCTGGTCTTCTCTTCTTTTATCTCGTCTCTTCCTTTCTTGGTTTCTTATTTTCTGGATCTTTCTCTTCTGTTATCTCGTTCCTTTCCTTTCTTCATTTTCTTATTTTCTGGATCTTTCTCTCATCTTTCCTTTCTTGGTTTCCTTGGTGATTTCTGGATCTTTCTCTCGCTCTCTCTTTGGGTCCTTCTTTGTGACGTTGCTTAGTGGAGCGGACTTTTCTTTGTTCTTTTTTTCTGTTCATAGGCTCTCCTTTACCGTCTTTCAATCTGTTTATCCTTTTCCCTCTTTCAATCTGTTTATCCTTTTCCCTCTTTCATTCTGTTCATCCTTTTCCCTCTTTCATTTTGTCTCTGCTGACCCGTGCGTACGTAGCTAATCTGCGTTGCTATCACGTAGGCCCTCCGTGTCTGCTACGTTAAGTCTAGCTATACGTAACCGTGTCTGCGTACGGCCCGTGTCCGTGTCTGCGTACTAAGCCGTGTCCGTGTCTGCGTACGTAGCTATGGCCCGTGTCCGTGTCTGCGTACGTAGCTATGCCGTGTCCGTGTCTGCGTACGTAGCTATGCCGTGTCCGTGTCTGCGTACGTAGCTATGCCCGTGTCCGTGTCTGCGTATAGCTATGCCCGTGTCCGTGTCTGCGTACGTAGCTATGCCCGTGTCGTGTCTGGCGTAGTATGCTATGCCGCGTGTCCGTGTCTGGGTTACGTAGGTATGCCCGTGTCCGTGTCTGGGCGGTACGTAGCTATGCCGTGTCCGTGTCTGCGTACGTAGCTATGCCCGTGTTCGTGTCTCTCCGCATCATGGCAGTAACGAATTGCAGGATCCACTCGTGCAAGCCATAACTCCTCCTTTGCCGTTTTTCCTTCCGCTTTCCTAATCCCCCTCCCCCTTTCCTTTCCTCTCCCCGTGTTTCGCTTCCCTTCCTATTTTCCTTCCCTTCGTCCTCGTTCTCCCTCTTCCCCTTTCATTCGTTTTTATTCCCTACCTTTTATTCCTTTTTCTCCCTTCCCCTTTTATTCGTTTTCTCCCCTCCTCTTTATTCCTTTTTCTCCCTTCCCCTGTATTCATTTTTCTCCCTTCTCCTTCTCTTCCCATTACTTTCCCTTCTACTTCCTTTTCCTTCCCCTTTTATCCCTTCCATCCCCTCCGCTTTCCTTCCTTACGTTATTGTCTTTTACCTTCCCCTCCTCTTTCTTTTCCCCCTATCCTTTCAATCGCCTCCTTCGCCCCCCATCCATTCTTGTGCCCTCCCTTCTCCTACCTCTCCTGTCTCCTTCACTTTCCTCCCTTCTCTCTTCCCTTCCCTCCTCTACCTCTCTTCCCTCCCTCTCTTGTCTCCTTCACTTTCCTCCTTCTCCTTTCCCTTCCCTCCTCTCCCCTCCCTCTCCTGTCTCCTTCACTTTCCTCCCTCCTCCTTTCCTTCCCCCTCCTGTCTCCTCCCCTCCCCTTTCCCTCTCTCTTCCCTCCCCCTCCCCCTCCCTCCCGTCTCCTTCCTTCGATCCCGGTTCGTAACCTTGTTCGAGTCGTTCCGGTCACATCGGGAGAGAGAGAGAGAGAGAAAGAGGGGGGGAGAGGGGGAGATAGATAGAGAGATAGATAGATAGATAGGTAGGGGTAGTAGGTAGATAGATATATAGATATTATTCACATTCCTCTTTTCAATATCTATGCCGCCAATCGTGTTTTTAATCGTTTTCTTATATTTTTCCCCTTCCTTCACTTTTTCCTCCATCCTCTACTTTTTTTCCCCTCTCGTTTTTTTCCCTTCCTTCACTCTTTTTCCTCCATCCTCTACTTTTTTCCCCTCTCGTTTTTCCCTTCCTTCACTCTTTTTCCTCCATCTTCTCTATTTTTTCCCCTCTTCGTTTCCCCTTCCTTCACTCTTTTTCCTCCATCCTCTACTTTTTTTCCCCTTCCTTCACTCTTTTTCCTCCATCCTCTACTTTTTTCCCCTCTCGTTTTCCCTTCCTTCACTCTTTTTCCTCCATCCTCTACTTTTTTCCCTCTCGTTTTTTTCCCTTCCTTCACTCTTTTCCTCCATCACCAATTTTTTCCCTCTCGTTTTCCCCTTCCTTCACTCTTTTTTCCTCCATCCTCTATTTTTCCCCTCTCGTTTTTCCCTTCCTTCACTCTTTTCCTCCATCTTCTTTTTTCCCCTCTCGTTTTTCCCTTCCTTTCTCTTTTTTCCATCCTCTACTTTTTTCCCCTCTCGTTTTTTCCCTTCCTTCACTCTTTTTCCTCCATCCTCTACTTTTTTCCCCTCTCGTTTTTTCCCTTCCTTCACTCTTTTTCCTCCATCCTCTACTTTTTTTCCCCTCTCGTTTTTTCCCTTCCTTCACTCTTTTTCCTCCATCCTCTACTTTTTTCCCCTCTCGTTTTTTCCCCTTTCCCTCCTGCTTCGTCTCTCACGGCCTATGCCCCTGGAGAAAATAAACTTGACCTACATCTGCTGCCTTTTGCCTCCCAGCCCACGCTATTGATACACACGGTTCCCACGCAGTGTAAACAAAAACACGCCCGCCGCCCGCGTGGGGGAGCTGCGGCACGTCTGGGCGGGGATAATGAACGACTCCGCCCATTCTTTTTTTTTTTTTTTCTTCTTTTTTTTTTTTTTTTTTTTTGTCAGACGGTGGTGGCATCTTCCCTTTTTTCTTTTCTTTGGGGTCCTTCTCTTTTTTTCTTGCTTTGTTTTTTTCTTGTTTGCTTTCTCATTTTCTACCATTTAGTTTTTCTCCTCCTCCTCTTCTTCTTATCATCCTCTCCTCTTTCTCTTCCTCCACCTCCTCCTTATTCTTATTCTTCTCCTCCTCCTCCTCCTTATTCATTTCCTCCTCCGCTTTTCTCTCCATTCCTCCTCCTCCTCCCTCCTCCATTCCCTCCTTCCATCCCCCCCCTGCTCTCTCTTTCACCTGCATTTTTTGGTAAAAAAGACCTTGCACCAAGAGCAAGATTTTTGCCTCTCCTCGGGTGTTTCTGCCTTCTGCAATCTCTCTCTGCAATATAGTTGTGCAGAGTTTTAGATAACCGCAACACGTGCATTGTTTTGCTTTAACAGTAAAATGATAGTGTCACATCTCGACTCAAGGCCTTGGGAGGAGGAGGGGGGAGGGGGGAGGGGGGGAACTTGGTGGGAGACTGAAGAAATATATGTGGCTATTGTTGTTGGTTTTGCTTTTGGTGTTGTTGTTGGTTGTAGAAGTTGTAGAAGTAGTAGAATTAGTGGGTAGTATTGCAGTAAGGGGAGAGACCTTGCTGTAAACTATGGGAATAGCTTTATAGTTATTATTATTATTATTATCATTGTTATCATTATCATCATCGGTTTTTGTTATCATCATCATCATCATTTTTATCATCATTTTTAGCATTTTCATCGCTTGCAGGAGCAGCAGTAGTAGTAGTAGTTATTTTAGAAGTAGTAGTGTTAGTGATAGTGATAGTGATAGTTACTTACTACTGTTACTTTTACTTTTACTCTTACTTAAAGTAAAACTATTACTACTACAACTACTACTACTATTTTACTTTGCTAAAACTATCACTACTACTTTCACCTCTACCCCTTCTATTTCTACCATTACAATTTCGTATTTATTTTAGTTAACGGAAACCGCGTTCTGATAACCAACGATAATGGCAAAAGTAACGGTAACGGTAATGATGTTGCTATCGAAGAATCCCAAGAAGATAATTAATAAACAAACCTGTAAATTGATAAACAGGAACCGGCAGGAGATTCGGTAATCCGTTTATTGTTTATTGTTATTTATTAATCCATTTATTAAATTCATCCGAGCAGGAGTGGTAATGGCGGCGCCTCCTTATCTCGCGCGGGAGGTGAGGGAGATAAGGGAAGGAGGATCCGGTTAAGCGATATTGATCCGGATGCCAATGACTAGGAATCGGGGCATTATGGCCTTGTTCGGCGCGCCACGGTTAGTCGGGGTCATTGTAGTACCGGTCGGTTCGTTAAGGGTCGGGTCGGGGGGGGGGAGGGGGAGAGGGAGAGGAGGGGGGTTGCCACGTCGGTCTTTGTTGTTGTTGTTTTTTTTTTTTTTTTTTTTTTTTTTTGCCGGGGAGGGGTGGGGTTAATTTGGATCTGGTTGATGTTCGCACGCACGCTCACGCTGGTTTCTGTCTGTCTGTTTGTCTGTTTGTTCTGTCTGTCTGTTCTGTCTCTTTCTTCTCTTCCTCTCTCTTCTCTCTCTTTCTCTCTCTTCTCTCTCTCTCTCTCTCTCTCTCCTCTCTCTCTCTCTCTCTCTCTCTCTCTCTCTCTCTCTCTCTCTCTCTCTCTCTCTCTCTCTCTCTCTCTCCTCCCTCTCTCTTTTTTCTCTCTTTCTCTCTTTCTCTTTCTCTCTCTCTCTCCCTCTTCCTCCCCTCTCCCTTTCTCTCTCTCCGCCTCGCCAAGGTACTCCTCCGGCAGTGTGAGATTTTTACTTTGATGTGAATAAATTCATGTCGCTTCTGTGCGGATATAATGTAACAGGCAAAGTAGGAAGAGAAAGAGAAAGGGAAAGATAGAATGGGAGGAGGAAAAAAAAAAGGATGATAATGAGGAAGAAGAGGTGGGAAGGGGGGAAAGGGAGGACAATAACAACCAGGATTTACTTACAGTAGTTTTCCAGGCTGGAAGTTCTAAATTGCTTTGTGATCTCATTACTGGCGGGGAAATAAGCCTACCGTCTCTCTCTCTCTCTCTCTCTCACCTTCTCTCTCATTCTCTCTCTCTCTCTCACCACACATTTTCTCTCATTCTCTCTCTCTCACCTTCTTTCTCCTTCTCTCTCTCTCACCTTCTTTCTCATTCTCTCTCGCCCCCCTTTTTATCTTTCTCTCTCACCTTCTCCCCCGTTCTACCTCTCTTCTCCTCTCTCTCTCTCTCTCTCTCTCTCTCTCTCTCTCTCTCTCTCTCTCTCTCTCTCTCTCTCTCTCTCTCTCTCTCTCTCTCTCTCTCTCTTCTCCTCTCCCTCCCTCTCTCTCTGTCTATCTATCTTATATCCCTCCCTCCATCTTTCTCGCTCTCTCCACCTTTCTTCTCCTTCCTCATATTTTTCTTCTTCTCTTCCTCCTCCCCCTCAACATCCCCCTTCCCCTTTCTCCTCCTCCTCTTTCCCTTCCCCTCCTTTCTCGCCCTCCCTCCTTACATACATCCACCCTTCTAAGTATTCTTGTACTTTCACTCGCCTCGCCTCTCATTATCTCCCTTCTTCCTCGTCCATCTCCACCAAGTAGCGAAAGAAGAAGTGAGAGAGAAAAAAAAGAATCCATTGTGCGGATTTGTCACTCGAGGCGTGTCTGGCGCCCACAAGAGGCGGCTTGACCCAGCTTCCGGCCTCTCCGCGCCCCACACGAGGACCGCGCACACTAATTGGTTTACCTGCACAATCGCGCTGGCTATGCACGGCGGAGGGTCTCTTCTTCTTTCTCTCGCTTTCTCTCTTTCTCTCTTTATCCGTCAGTATGTCTCTCTTTATTCGTCAATCTGTCTGTCTGTCTCTCTTTCTCTCTTTATCCGTCAGTCTGTCTCTCTTTCTCTCTTTATCCGTCAGTCTGTCTCTTTCTCTCTTTATCCGTCAGTCTGTCTCTCTTTCTCTCTTTATCCGTCAATCTGTCTCTCTTTCTCTCTTTATCCGTCAGTCTGTCTCTCTTTCTCTCTTTATCCGTCAGTTCTGTCTCTCTTTCTCTCTTTATCCGTCAGTCTGTCTCTCTTTCTCTCTTTATCCGTCAATCTGTCTGTCTCTATTGTCTTTCGATCTCTTTTCTTTTCGTCTTTTTTCTTTCTCCTTCTCTCACTCTCTGTCTTTCTTTCCCCCTCTTTCACTTTCTTCATCCCTCATTTTCTCTCCCTCTCTCTCCTTCTTCCATTTTCCGCCTCCCTCCTTCCTTCTCTCATTTTCCGTCTCCTCCTTCTCCTCCAGTTTCCGCCCTCCCTCTTCCTCCTTTTCCGCCATTTCCGCCTCCCTCCTCCCTCCTCCCATTTTCCGTCTCCCTCCTCCCTCCTCCCATTTTCCGTCTTCCTCCTTCCACCTCCCCATTTTTCCGCCTCCCTCCTCCCTCCTCCCATTTTTCCGTCTCCCTCCTCCCTTCTCCCTTCTCCTCCAGCACTGAAATGCATGCAATTGCGAGTGACACGGAGGGTGGCGCAGGAGCGATGCCGAAGGGGCGGGAGGCGGCAGGCAGGCAGTCGCTTGTGCCAGTCACCGCGGTTTTGTTGCGCCTTCGTTGACGGACCCGAAATTGCGTGAGGTTATTGATGTATTTCGCTCGCATCCGGTCAGGTCGCTTGCATGCACCTGCAGCACCGCGTGACCTTGGCGAGGCGAGGTCACGGAGGCGGTGTTGACGGGAGAGTGGGTCTAGACGCCAAGAGGTGGGGCCAGGAGAAAGAGAAACAGTGGAAGTCCTCTCTCGCTTAACTCTCTCTATCTCATCTATCTATTATCACTACTCCATCTCTCTCTCTCTCTCTCTCTCTTCTATCCTATACCACCTCTCTTATACTTCTATTAACACTTATGCTCTCTCTTCTCTCTCTCATCTCTCTCATCTAATCATCTCTTACTCTCTTCTTCTTTCTATACTTACATTATATTTTCAATCCCTTATTATTTATCAAATTAGTTTAATGAGATAAGGGAAAAATAACAATGAGAAGAGGATAGTATATATATGTGATTAATTAATATATTTAATGTATAAACTGAAAAATTCTATTTTTTCCATTTAATATTTTAAGTAATTTTATGTATTTTTCAATGTATAAAGTCATAGCTTATATCACTCACGTTATAATCACCCTATAGGATAATATAGACTATTATGATATAGATATATAGATAATATGCCTATGAGTAGTAATAAGTAATAATTAGGCTTAATAATTACCAATAATTATAGCACTTTTATCGAGAACTGAGGTTAAACAATAAGGGAAAATACACTGACTAAAGAGCTGCCAATAAAGAATCATAGATTAAATTATTAGTGAATATAAAAGGCATTCAGGGAGAATGAGATTGTGGTTGGGGCCTATAGTGTGCCATGAATCTGGCATACTATATTTATGACCTATTCGAGCCATATATTAAGTACCAAATAGTATGATAGAACACTATAGGAGAGACCTTTACTATATATAATATATAATGCTCTTCCTGATTGTTGCTGTTTAGTTGTATGTTGTGTTGTTGTTAGTTTATAAATTACCAGATAGCTGATACTAATATTGGTTCATTCTTATGTATATATAGTATATATAAGTTCTTAATCTTTCTTTAAGATTATTATTTTGTATAAAGATTGTAACGCTACGATATAAAGACAAGAATATTATGTCTTTGTTTGCAAGAGTATTGCGCGATTAACGTGATATATTAGCGATACTCTGTTAAATGGTGATAAGTACAGGGAAGTAGGCAACGTATATGAGTTAGGTTGAAGCGCCCGATAAGAACATGATCCGCACGTGAACGATAATATTACGCGATTTGATTGCTACCCTGATGTTCCCATAAATATTTACTGAGAGATTGTTCCCTGTCCTCGGGCTCCCATATTATGGATGTCTTGTGAATAGAAAATATAACGAGTTATTATATTTAATCTTCCAACCATAAATATACCGAGAAGCCTGACAAATAAGGATAAGATAGTGAATCAAGCGTCCACAAGACGCGAGACATTCAACAATTAAACAAGGGCACAGGATGAGCTCAACACAACCCTGCTCACCTCCACGCATCTACCAACTTATTCACAGTCACGACATCGAACGACAGAGAGAAATGACAAACCGAGGCGAACAACACGACGCCATGCGACACTGACACGCACGGTGCAAATAAAAAGCACCAACCGAACCATCAACAACAGACGACATAACAGGACCATAAAAACGATCAGAACAAGTCACACACATGCGACCTGCAAGAGGCGTTAGAAAAAGATTGACGACTCGCAAATCTAAACGTGAACAACTAATCAGAGCATAACAACACAACACAAAACCGACTTCACAGCTAATCTAGCTTTATAAAACAAATACACACACAACGGACACTCTATCACACAGATCTAGCACATCTAGGCACACACACTGTACAACAAAGCACAGTCTACCACATTACACACAACAACTAACAACAAACACAAACGAAACAACATACTAATAAAGAGTGTTAGTGATTATTGATAGATTTTCTCTAAGTTTTTCTTTTCCTATCCTGAATAAACGTCAGCCGACCAAATCGAGCCAAAATGTTTGATGGTACAACCCAGAGATAGATAGAGAAGAGGAATAGATAGAGAAGTGAAAAGATAAGTTAGTGCGAGGAGAGAGGGTGGAGAGAATGATTTAATAACGGCCAGAAGTGTGAGAGACCTGGTAGTGTAGGGTAAAACTGGTGAGGAGTAAGGTAATTGAGCCGATGTGTGTGATGGCGAGAGGTGATATGAGGAGACAGAAAAGCTAGAAAGAGGTGTGGACAATTAGATATAATATAGGTGAATTCAGTAGAGGTAGTAGAGTGAATGAAGGGGGTGTATAGTAGGGTAGAATATAGTAAGGTAAGATAGAGGGAGAAGGGTAAGAGAGGCGAGAGAGAGTAAAGAGAATAAGCAAGACAAAAAAAGTGAAAAAAGAAAAAATAAGAGCGATAGGGAGCGGGGAGTTACTTAATCAGGTATATAATTCCTAAAAATTTCTCAGTAGTAGGCCTGGCGCAGATGAGCGCATATACAGCAGGCCCCGTAAGTCGTCAGACCCGAGTCGGCTACATAGATCACGAGACGTCTGCGAGTACGTGAGAAGACGTGATTGATATAGGTTCCCTAGGAGATTGTAACTATACGTATTCGGCCAGATGAGTTATTCATAGTCGTTATGTAGTATATAGTGCGTTGACTGAGTTGGAGGGATTCAGTGACGATAATGGTGATAGGTATAGCAGGTATAGGTAGGGGTTCTTATATTATATATTTGTATACGTAGTAGGGTGATATATAGATATCGTATGAAGTAGAGTGAGGATATAATATATACTATGTTATGATATATACGAGGGATAGATAGTATATATAGGTAATGATTTGAGTATATATATACAGTAGAGGGGAAAAGGAGTATATATATGTACATATATATATATATATATACTATATACCATTATATATATTATATATACTATACTATATTATATAATATCTATAATATATGTAGTAATATGGTGATAAAGCGAAGGTGTATATAGATATTTCATATATAGGTAAGGGAGGTGGGATAAGGAAGGTAATTAGTATATAGTATAAGGTTATAAGTAATAGTGGTAAAGGTAGGTAAAAGGGTATGTATGGTATAGTATAGGTATGGGAGGACGATAAATATATAAGAGTGAATGGTGGAGAGGAAGGTATATATATTACATTATATACTATATATATTATACCAATAAAATATAGGAGGAATAGTAGTAGAGGAATATAGGGAGGAGTAATGGTAGAGGGGTAGGTATAAGGGGGGAGTATAAGTAAGGAGGAGGTGGGAGATAGGCAAAGGAGTGAGAGGTAAGTGAAGGTAAATGAAAAATGAAGAAGAATAGGTAAGAAAGTATAAGAAGAAGTATAAAGTGTATAGAAGAAGAAGAAGAAGAAGAAGAAGTAAGAAGAAGGAAGGTGAGGAGGGGTAAAGGATGAGAGCAGAGGAGTATACACTTATTATAGTGACTATAGTAAATATATATTATACATATATAAGGTACTTCTAACTTCTTGAGATCACTCTCGTACAATAGCGGAAGGGAGGGAGAAGAGGCAGGGGAAGAAATAATAGGAGGAAGCGTGAGAAAGAAGAAGAAGAAGAGGAGTGAGAGCGAGCGGAGGTAGGTTTAAGGTGAAGGAGTTGGGAGCGTTATTGATAAGGTTAGACGGGAAAATATAGATAAGAGAGAGAGAAGAGACAGAGAGATATATATATAGACTAATATAGATATATATATGATATATATAGAGAGAGAGAGAGAGAGAGGCATAGTGAAATATATATATAAATAGATATATTATACCATTTAATATGAATATAAATATATGATAGATAAGAGACTATAACTGATATGAAATAATATAATGAGAGAGAGTAAGAGAGAGGAGAGAGAGAGAGAGCGATAACGATGACAGAGCATAGAGAGAGATTGAAATGTTTGTGTGTATGTTGTGATTTTGTGTTGAGATGTTGGGTTCTGGTGTGAGGTGAGAGCGCGAGCCTTATGCTGGGCTGTTTGCCGTGTGTGGTGTTTTTTTTTCATGATTGTTGATTGATTCTTTCTCGTGTTCCATTTTTTTTCCATTTTTTGTTTCTCTCTCTGTCTCTGTCTTCTCTCTGTTCTCTTTCTTATCTCTCTTGTTCTCTTTCTCTTTCTCTCTCTCTCTCTTCTTCTCTCTCTCTCTCTCGTTCTCTTCTCTCTCTCTCCTTCTATATCCTCTATCCATCTCTCTCTCTCTCTCTCTCTCTCTCTCTCTCTCTCTACTTACTCTCTCTCATCTCTCTACTCATCTCTCTTACTCATTCTTCATCATCTATCTCCCACTTCATCATACCTCTACCTACTCTATATACATAAAAATCTTCTTACCCTCTTATCTACCCTCCCTCCATATAACTCCCTCCCTTATATATATATCCACTCCTTTCTTTCTCATAAATCATAAACTAAAATTTCTACTCCCTATACCATACCATACCTCTCCCTGCCCTCCCCTTATAATGTAACAGTATTAGACAACATACACACACAACAGCGCACACAACAAATGAAATTCCAATAACGCTACCTAATCCTATCCACTCTTTTAAATAGCTAATAAACTTACTTAGCACTATATACAATTCCTTCCCCCTCCCACCTTCTCTCCGCCTTCCCTAATTATATATACTTATACTACCGCATACATCATATCCCTACACCCACCCTATACATAATATACCTATATACCAACCCTAGTATATGTCCCTTCCTTACTACCATTATTATATCATCTATACAACCTTCATTACTCCCTTATGACTTCTTCCATAAATAACCTTAAACATCTTCTACCCTATCAATACCCATACTATCCTAACCTACTAACACTTTACCCTTACCTCATCGTAAGCTACCTTCCACCTCCCCTCCCTCATTACGGCCCATCCCTACTCCCCTATCCCTTCCCTATCCTCATAACGTAGGTACTCTCCCCTTATACTACTACTATTTATATAATTATGAAAAAATTCAAATACAATATATACTACTTAACTACCCCGCGCCCTCCCCTCCCATTCATTTTCCCTTTCCCTATCCCCCAGGTAACTCGTCCCCTCCCCTACCCTCTTCACTACCTATTCCCCTCTCCACTTCCCCTTACCCCTATCATTCATGAGTGTGAAAATTAGCTACAATAAATATACCATGAGCTGTTAAATTTTTTTACTAAACATAATAGGTGCCATAGATATAGATGTATAAGATCATATGTGTTATATGTTTTTATATTTTATCCGTCTAAATATAGCTTATTATATATTATTTTTAAATGCATTCTAATATATATACACAGATTATAATTAACAGAGAATATAGTTTTAATGGATTTACATTAACAAATGATAGTACGATTATTTTTATTTAAGTATACTGTTATCAAAGGTATTATATTAGTTATAATTTTGATAACCCTTACTTGTACGTGTATAATATATTAATAAATATATATATTGTGTTAATATGGCCAAACCAGGAAATACTCATATTATCAGTAATTAACCAAATATATATAAAAAAGAGATGAGAGATATAGAGAAGTATGACACGATTAGTAATGTAGTTAGAGTGTGATGTAGTGTGTGGTAGTGTGAAGTTGTGTGTGTGGTGATAGTGTGTGTTGAGTCAGTGTAGAGAGATGTTTATATATATAATATATATTATATTGTTGTATGTTAAGTGTGTGTGTGGTGATGATGTGTTGGTATGAAAATATAATGTAGTTGCATTTTCCTCCTCCTAAAGCAAGTGCCTATATAAATAATATAATATACCTATACTATAATAAATATATAAAAAGCATTATACTCATCCGCCATTGATTCAAGTCCATAATAATATTTAAATATATATAATAATCGACATACCTGAATATCGTATTGACGTGGGTGGAACGTGAGTCCAGCGTTTGACCTTATTATATGGAGCGCGTATCAACTATGACTCAATGCTGAGCGAGGCTGCTGGCCGGATAGCTGGCGCTATGGCCGTCTGAGGTTTAATAGTTCTGTATGGAGAGATTGGCTGCTAAGGAATCGTGGTTTACGTCGGTCTTTATACTTTTCTTCTTTTTCTTACTTTGTTATTTCTAGTTTCGTGTAACTCTATTTTCTTTTTTTCTTTTTTTTCAGTTATCTGTTTCATTGTAATACTCTTCTTTTTTCTTTTTCTTCATAATTATTTATCGATTTCTGTTAAGTTAAAGGGATACTAATATATATACATATTATATTTTATACATATATATAATATATATGAATATATATATATATATATATATATATACATATATATAATAAAATATTATATATTATATATATATATAAATAATAATATATATAATATATATATATATAATATATATATTATATTGTATGTGTATGAATGTATTATAAACACGCACGCACGCACGCACGCACGCACGCACGCACGTCACGCACGCACGCGCACACACAACACACACACACACACACATACACACACACACACACAACACACACACACACACACACACACACACACACACACACACACACACACACACACACACACACACACACACACACACACACACACACACACACACACACACACACACACACACACACACACACACACATATTTATAGGTACGAATGTATGCAGATGAAGGTGGTCGATGTCGTTCCGTTTCCCACGTGATCGATATTTGTGTGGTGATTGATGTGGCTGGTTATCGTGATGTGTGATGACGTATGGGATGGTGATTTCCTTGATGTCCGGTTGTTATTTTTATTTGTCGTGTATTTAGCTGTCTGTAGTTGTATGTTTGTTGTGTCGTGTTATGCTTGCTTCGGTGGATTTGGGTCGTAGTATGTTGTTGTTTTTGTTTTTTTCTTCTTTTTTATTGTGAGGGTTTGATTGCCATTTGTGAGTGTTGTTTTTAAATAAACATTTTTGTTATGATTTGCGGAAATATGTCATGGAAGACGAAGAATCTAGTGCATTTTAGGCGAACCAGTCAGTCATTCATTTTGTATTTATTTTATTTTACTTTTTATTTCATTTCATTTATTTGTTTCTATTATTATTATCTTTTAATACTGGACAGAAGCCTACAAACGTCAGCATGCACGCGCCATGAATGATAAATGATGATGAATATTATCACTGCGCGAGAGAGATATATATATAACCGGTTCCGAATGTAACTTTATGAGAAGTACATTTATTTCTGATGGAAAATAGAGAGTCGAAACCGGTCAATTACGTCTTATATTGTGAAGATGTTTCTATTTTCGTTCAGACCTTTTATCTCCATACGTCGCAATAAACATCGTTCATAGACCACTTTCTTCCCCTTGACAGTGACCGTATGACGTCACAAAATAACGCCAGAGAGATACGGTTCTCGATGGCGGCTTTGAGTTCAAGTTCGTAATTGCTTCCTCGGTAATTGCCTGTATTGTGATGATGGGGGGGGGGGGTGAGTTTGGGCAGCGTGAAGGACCCTCTGCTTCTTCTAAGTCCTCCCGTCTGCCTTTTCTTCTTCTTTTTTCTTCTTCGTCTTCCTTTTCGTGTTCTTGTTCTTTCTTGCTTGTTATGTTTTTTGTTGTTTGTATTGTTGTTGTTTCATTCTTATTCTCCTTCTCTTCTTCTTCTTCCTCTTCCTTCTCATTCTCTTTCTCCTCCACTTCTTCTCTTTCTCTTCCTCCTCCTCCTCCTCCCTCCCCTTCTCTTCTCTTCCTCTTCCTCTTCCTTCTTTTCCTCGTCCTCCTCTTCTCCTTCCCCCTCCTCTTCCCCCTATTCCTTCTCTTCCTCCTCCTCCTCCTCCTCTCCTCTGATGATGATTGTGTTGATAAGTTGTTTTTATGGAGGAGGTGGTGGGTCTGGGGGGGGGGGGGGAGAAGAGAAGGAGGATGAGGATGAAGAAGAAGTGGAAGAAGACGGGAAGAGTGAGGTGGAAAGAGGAAGAAGAAAGTGGCTGAGGCACTCGAGGTGGAGTCGGCGAAAGAGAAATATTTTTGCGGCGAAAAATGACAAGGTGTTCGGAGTGGAAGAGGAGGAAGAGGAGGCAGCTGAGGTTGAGGAGAAAGATGGTTGAGGTGGAGGTGAGAAAGTAGGGGGGGGGAGGTGGGGACAAAGGGGGTGGGTGGGGTTGGGGTGTTCGCTCCCCCGCCGTCTGTAATGACCCCCCTCCCCCCCCCCCTCCCCCCGTGGCCGAGTGACGTTGCCTGACAGTTGTTAGAATGTTCTAGATTTCTTTTTTTTTCACTTTAATGAGTTTCTTGCTTTTGGTGATGAGATGCTGTTGTGATTACTCTAGTTGATGATGCTGTGTTGTTTTTTTGTTGTTTTTTTTTGTTCTTGTTTTCTTTCTTTCCTTTGCTATCGTTGTTGCTTCTGCCGGTTTGTTATTGTTATTTTCGGTATGACTTTTGTTGTTATTGATGCTGTGTTGTTGTTTTTTTCGTTTCTTTGCCTTCGTTGTTGCTTTTATTGGCTTTGTTATTGTTGTTATTTTCGGCCCGATTTTCGTCGTTATTGCCTTTGCAAAGGTTGTTCTTCGTGCTTGCTTCGTGTGTGGACGTCGAGGCATGGTATTGCAGCGTCGGTTGCCAGATCCCTCTCACGGCGAGAACAATGTGGAACTTGGCGTAATCACGTGACATTTGAAGGCGGTGATTTTATTTCTTTGCAATCGTTTTTTTTTTTTTTTTGTTTTGTGCTGCCTGTTAGAAAATAGAATTGCAACGTTGCAGCTGATGCATTGCATATGTATTATTTTTATTAGTTTAATTGATGTTGTCTGTGTTGGTTTTATTACTGTTATTATTTAGTAAAAAGCTCAGGAAAGATTCATGAAGTAACGGTGTTCTACATACAGGTAAGAGTAGCCCAGAATGTGATCTCCTCTCCCTCTTTTTTCCGACCTCTTTTCGGTGAGAGACTCCCACGTGGTCCGAAATGACAAGGAGGAAAAAAGGAGAGAAAAAAAACACCTCCTTTGCTCTGCATCACAGCAACACGAAGTAGAGTAAGAGATTCACACGTTTTTGTCTGTTTTTTTTTTTTTTTTTTTCTTTTCCTTCGAAGGGCGTTGGGTCCTTGGCGTTCTTCCGTCTCCCCCCCCCTGCCTTCGTTCTGTTTTGTAAGTTGGTGTGTGTTCTTGTTTTTTTTTATGGGAGGGGAGGGAGAGGGGGAAGAGAGGGGATTGGGGAGGTAGAAGGGGGAGGGTTGGTAAGAGCAATCGTATGTTCTCATTCGCGAATAGGATAATTTCAATGTGTCATTTGTCAGGTGCACTCTTACTCACATGCAGTTGCACTGTTATATCTGTGAAAGCCACACGATTCTCACACGCACAATGTAAAGCACACACATACGCACGGACTCTTACACTTACACACAATTTATCATTAACAATTACTACAGACAATTACACTAACACACAATTAACACTTACATACACACTCACACACACACAGATATATACACACATACACACACTTACACACACACACATATACACACACATATATCCACACATACACACAACAATATACGACACACACACAACAACACACAGAATACACACATATATATACAACACACACACAATCTATACACACATACACACACGCACGCACGCACACAATAACAGACAGTGTCCTTCATTCTTATTGATTACATTTAAGGTCATCCCCGGAGGTTTAGGGAACCAGATTCTGTCCTTCTGGAATCCTTGACATTTTAGTGAAGAGTGAACGAATGACTGGTGGTTGTCGTGTATTAAGAATAAATTTAAAACAAGTTGAGTAATAAAAAAAATGCAACTTAGCTTTTGTAAAATAATAGATAATAAAAAAATGTAATAAAAAAAATGCAACTTGCAGCTTGAATAATAATAATAAAAAATAGTAATAAAAAAATGCAACTTCAGCCTTGGGAACAGAAGTCTTTCTTCAGTTTTGTAATTGGGGTTTTCTGGAAGATACATATAAGGACTTATGTTAATTACTATGTGACGCAGGGATTTTTTATTTATTTATTTATTTATTATTATTATTTTTAGAGTTTTTTGCGTATGCAGTGACGTGTTATGATGTTTTGTATTAACGGAAGTAATTATGATGTTTAACTGAAATACTGATGATTTTTGTATGTATGTTTTTTTTCTTTCATAGGTATAGCCGGTCGAAGAAGTCGTGATTCTCCGTACAAACGTTGTAAGTTTTATTCTCTCTGTACTTTCATTTGTCCTTTGATTTATACCCCACTTGAACAGCTGGCTTGAACAGTTGTGTATATGGTCCAAATCAGTGTTGTAATTCTCGTGCGAGCTGTAGGAAATAGTTACTGGGAAAAGTACATTTTTGTGGGTGTGTTTGTTTGTTTGTTTGTCGCCAAAGTTGAGAGGAAGAAAAATACATAATAATAAGGGGGTAGAAGTGTGTGTGTGTGTGGGGGGGGAGGGAGTCGCCCCATCCGAGATCAAAGAGAATATTAATATGTGTCTCTTCTCTTGGATAACGAAGAGGGAGAAGAGAGAGAGAGAGAGAGAGAGAGAGAGAAGAGAGAGAGAGAGAGAGAGAGAGAGAGAGAGAGAGAGAGAGAAGAGAGAGAGAAGAGAGAGAGAGTGAGTGAGTGAGTGAGTGAGTGAGTGAGTGTGTCATTCATTCTAAATCGTGAAATAGTACGAAGAGAGAAAGAGAAAGAGAAAGAAATAAGAGAAAAAGAAAGAGAGAAATATAGAGAGAGTGTCATTCATTCATCATTCCAATCCCGTGAAATAGCACTTTCGAACAAGCTTTGAAATTAGAGCCTGATAAAAGTGACCTGCCCGCGAATGGCTTCCCTTACAACCTGCGTCCACATCCCCATTCAGTGAGCATTGTCTTGGCCGACGAACAGATCCCGTAACGAAGCTGTAATTGAGTCCGTTTTCCCGTATTAGTGCCTTTACCTGTCAGATAAATTATGGTAAGTAAGACGAATGTTTTTGTAAACAGCGAAAGGTGGTACAGAATGTTAACGAGCCGAGCGAGGTAGGCCTAAAGGGGTGCAGCGAGTGTGAGCGAGCGAGCGAGGAGGAGGAGGAGGAGGAGGAGGAGGAGGAGGAGGAGGAGGAGGAGGAGGGAGGAGGAGGAGGAGGGAGGAGGAGGAGGAGGAGGAGGAGGAGGAGGAGGAGGAGGAGGAGGAGGAGGACGCGAGAGGGAGAGAATTGAGGGAGAGAGAGGTCAGGAGTGTGCCTCGCGGCCTCTCCGTCCTCCTCCTCTCTCCCGGTGCTGTTCCTGCTGTGTGAGAGCCGTGCTGTCCTGCTGCCTCCTGCCTTCCCTCTACATCCTCCTCTCTCCGGTGCTGTTCCTGCTGTGTGAGAGCCGTGCTGTCCTGCTGCCTCCTCCTTCCCTCTACATCCTCCTCTCTCCCGGTGCTGTTCCTGCTGTGCGAGAGCTGTACTGTCCTGCTGCCTCCTCCTGCCTTCCCTCTACATCATCCTCTCTCCCGGTGCTGTTCCTGCTGTGTGAGAGCCGTACTGTCCTGCTGCCTCCTGCCTTCCCTCTACATCCTCCTCTCTCCCGGTGCTGTTCCTGCTGTGTGAGAGCCGTACTGTCCTGCTGCCTCCTCCTCCCTTCCCTCTACATCCTCCTCTCTCCCGGTGCTGTTCCTGCTGTGTGGGAGCCGTACTGTCCTGCTGCCTCCTCCTCCCTTCCCTCTACATCCTCCTCTCTCCCGGTGCTGTTCCTGCTGTGTGAGAGCTATACTGTCCTGCTGCCTCCTCCCTTCCTTCTACATCATCCTCTCTCCCGGTGCTGTTCCTGCTGTGTGAGAGCTGTACTGTCCTGCTGCCTCCTCCCTTCCCTCTACATCCCTCTCCCGGTGCTGTTCCTGCTGTGTGAGAGCCGTACTGTCCTGCTGCCGCCTCCCTTCCTTCTACATCCTCCTCTCTCCCGGTGCTGTTCCTGCTGTGTGAGAGCCGTACTGTCCTGCTGCCTCCTCCCTTCTCTCAACATCCTCCTCTCTCCCGGTGCTGTTCCTGCTGTGTGAGAGCTATACTGTCCTGCTGCCTCCTCCCTTCCCTCTACATCCTCCTCTCTCCCGGTGCTGTTCCTGCTGTGTGAGAGCCGTACTGTCTGCTGCCTCCTCCCTTCCCTCTACATCCTCCTCTCTCCCGGTGCTGTTCCTGCTGTGTGAGAGCGTACTGTCCTGGCCTCCTGCCTTCCCTCTACATCCTCCTCTCTCCCGGTGCTGTTCCTGCTGTGTGAGAGCTGTACTGTCCTGCTGCCTCCTCCCTTCCCTCTACATCCTCCTCTCTCCCGGTGCTGTTCCTGCTGTGTGAGAGCCGTACTGTCCTGCTGCCTCCTCCCTTCCTCTACATCCTCCTCTCTCCCGGTGCTGTTCCTGCTGTGTGAGAGCTGTACTGTCCTGCTGCCTCCTCCCTTCTCTCTACATCCTCCTCTCTCCCGGTGCTGTTCCTGCTGTGTGAGAGCCGTACTGTCCTGCTGCCGCCTCCTGCCTTCCTTCTACATCCTCCTCTCTCCCGGTGCTGTTCCTGCTGTGTGGGAGCTGTACTGTCTGCTGCCTGCCTCCTCCCTTCCCTCTACATCCTCCTCTCTCCCGTGCTGTCCTGCTGTGTGGGAGCTGTACTGTCCTGCTGCCGCCTCCTCCCTTCCCTCTACATCCTTCTCTCTCCCGGTGCTGTTCCTGCTGTGTGAGAGCCGTACTGTCCTGCTGCCGCCTCCCTTCCTCTACATCCTCCTCTCTCCCGGTGCTGTTCCTGCTGTGTGAGAGCTGTACTGTCCTGCTGCCTCCTGCCTTCTCTCAACATCCTCCTCTCTCCCGGTGCTGTTCCTGCTGTGTGAGAGCCGTACTGTCCTGCTGCCTCCTCCCTTCCTCTACATCCTCCTCTCTCCCTGCTGTTCCTGCTGTGTGAGAGCTGTACTGTCCTGCTGCCTCCTCCCTTCTCTCTACATCCTCCTCTCTCCCGGTGCTGTTCCTGCTGTGTGAGAGCCGTACTGTCCTGCTGCCTCCTCCCTTCTCTCTACATCCTCCTCTCTCCCGGTGCTGTTCCTGCTGTGTGAGAGCCGTACTGTCCTGCTGCCTCCTCCTTTCTCTCTACATCCTCCTCTCTCCCGGTGCTGTTCCTGCTGTGTGAGAGCCGTACTGTCCTGGTGCCTCCTCCTTTCCTCTACATCTCCTCTCTCCCGTGCTGTTCCTGCTGTGTGAGAGCCGTACTGTCCTGCGCCTCCTCCCTTCCCTCTACATCCTCCTCTCTCCGGTGCTGTTCCTGCTGTGTGAGAGCTGTACTGTCCTGCCGCCTCCTGCCTTCCCTCTACATCCTCCTCTCTCCCGGTGCTGTTCCTGCTGTGTGAGAGCCGTACTGTCCAGCTGCCGCCTCCTCCCTTCCCTCTACATCCTCCTCTCTCCCGGTGCTGTTCCTGCTGTGTGAGAGCTGTACTGTCCTGTCGCTCCTGCCTTCCCTCTACATCCTCCTCTCTCCCGGTGCTGTTCCTGCTGTGTGGGAGCTGTACTGTCCTGCTGCCACCTCACTTCCCTCTACACATACAGGGCGTACTTCCCATGCTGCGAAGTGCGTTACTCGTTTGGTTGCGTCTTCGGTCTCTCCCTCTGGTCTTTGTTATGCTTTAGTGGAGCGGGCAGTTCGGCTTCTGTATACTCGTCATATTAAAAAGAAAACATCGCCTTCTAAAGCTTGGTATGGGCTGAAATATACCTTTAATAAACACGAGATCAAAGGGTCCCTTTTTCTTCTTCTTTTTCATCTTCTCCCTTTCCTTTCTTCTCCTCCTCCTCCTTCTTTTCCTCTCTTCTTCTCTCTTTTTTCTTCTTCCTCTTCTCCCTTCTTCCTCTTTTCTCTCTCTTCTCTATCTTCATCTTTTCCTCCTCCTCCTCTCTTCTCTCTTCTCCCGTCATCATTATTCCTCCCGAAGGTAGAATAACGGTCGCGAATCCAGAAGGTCGAGGTGGTGTGTGTGTGTGTGGGGGGGGGGGGGTGAGCGAGAGGGCCGCGCGACGTCGGGACGGGCCGACTGCGACGGGGCTTTGGCAGTGGTCACATTCCGCCGCCGGGCCGTCCGTTCCAGCGCCCAGGACCCGGATTCGGAGGTCGAGATGGAGATGTCTTAATAGCGGAGGGAGGGAGTGGGTTGGGACGTCGGGGTGGGAGGGGTGGAGGGGGGGGATAGAAACGGGGAGGGGAGGGGGGAAGGGAATAGAAATGGGGGTGGGGTGGGGGTATTAGTACAGAAAGGTGAGGAAGAAGGAGGGAAATTTAACAACAACAGGAGATTTAGCGTTGGATGCGGATACACACACACGCTTACACACACAGTCTTAGATTTACACACATATTTACACTTACACTTTTACACAGGTGATAGAATGATTCGATACTTTGAACTGTTGCAGCTAAAATTCGTTTTCTTTCGTGTGTTATGGTTTAACCCTTTTTATCTCTTTCTCTTTCCTTTTGCCTGATTTTTCTCAACTTTTTAAAGGACTAGGTTCCAGAGCAGACTGTATTTGTATGTAACTCCAATCCTCCTCCTCCTCCTTATTCCACCTGCTCTATCCCCTTCCTTTTTATCTCCTCCGCCCCCCCCCTCCCCACAGCGCCACTAGAGGCAAGGGCACGCACTAATGTCGCCATCAGTGTCTGCCTCAGGTACTTACCCTTTACTTACCGCCTTCCGCTATCTGAGGTGCCACCCGAACACCCTTCTCGCTACCCCTCCTCCCTCCCTTCTTCTTTCTTCTTTCTCTTCCTCCCTCTTTCTCTTATGCTTCCTCTTCCTCTTTTCTTTCTCTTTCGCTTCCTCTTTCTTTTTTCTTTCTCTTTCGCTTCCTCTTTCTCTGTCTGTCATTCTCTTTCTCTTCCCCTTTCTCCTCCCCCTCCCAACCACATCCTCATGTTGGCTGCACAAACACTCATAGTAAATCCACATGTACACGCATATATACCCTCCCCCACGTACTGCGATGTCGCCAGATCTGTACCCAGAAGACGACCTTATAGCCACAAATATAAACGATAAAATAAACACTTTCCACGATTATCAGGCTGCAGCATCTCTCTTAGTTTCGT
This sequence comes from Penaeus vannamei, assembly GCF_003789085.1. Taxonomy (NCBI): domain Eukaryota; kingdom Metazoa; phylum Arthropoda; class Malacostraca; order Decapoda; family Penaeidae; genus Penaeus; species Penaeus vannamei. Next base: position 37,906 of record NW_020871290.1, read on the forward strand.
ACAACATATTATCTCCCTTCTTTCGCCCTTTCCTTCGCCCTTAGCGTTGCCTCGCCCTGTCGGTGTATCTCGAAACTAGGAAGTGTACTATTATTAGAAGCGATCTGGTATCAACTCTTTTGATATTTTTACAAGGGTTCTTTTTTACGGGTTCGAGGTTGCCAAGCTTTTATTTTTTTTATTTTTTTTATTTTTTACTTTCATGATTTACCTGTCATTAAGGGAATGAGGCCGCAGATGCGCAGGTGTTTACGGTGAATTACGCACTGATGGCGAATTAGATCTACGCGGTGGTCGTTTGCGATGCAGAGTGATGAAAAAAAGTTTTTCTTTGATGGCGAGAGCGAGGAATTTGACACGGTAGTCTCGTAGCTTTTTTTTAAGATGCAGCCTGACTGTATTTTTGTTTTGTCAGTTCAAGGTTTGCGATGAGAAAGCCTCGTCTTTTGAAATAGTTGCGGTGTAGTTTATCGCGTTTCGTGATTCTCGAGACAATAGTAGGCACGGCGTCGTTTCCGAAGCCTCGGCGCCTGGAACAATGCAGTGCTCACCGCCGGTCGTTTGCCAGCAGGCTAGTTTGGCCGTAACGATCAACGCGGTAATTGGTTTGTTTGTTTGTTTGTCTCATCCTCCCAGAAATGCGGTCGTGAATGCAGAAGCGCTGCCGTGTGGCCGTGACCTCGGAAGCGATCGATTCTGAAGGGTTACGTAAGGTTCAGCTTTGCATGCGCGGTTGCCGGAAGTGAAAGGGGGGGGAGGAGGGGCCAGGGAGGTTGGAGGGGAGAGGAGATCGTGCGAAGTGCCTTTGCTTTTCTGTAATGTTCATTGAGGTCGTTGCAGAGGAACGAGTTTTTATGCATGGGTGTGTCATTGCACATGCTTGCTTGCGAATATATGCCATATGTGCCTTCCGCGAACTTTGTGGAGAATTCCTAGCGAGATTAAGAACATTTTTGAGGTCAAGGATGTAGCCATCCGCCGAGCGTGCAAGTATCCGTCACGCGGGGATTCTGCGAAGCGCCGCGTCACGCCGCCCGGGAAGGGGACGCGGCCTTCTCGTGCGAGTCCTTCCCCGGTGGCTCCTCGCGGCTTCCTCAATGGGATGGGATCCGAAGTTGGACGCCACCGGAGATTGGACTTCGGGTTCGGGACGGGTCCGTCGGTCGCGCTGGGGAAGAGGCAGGTTCCATTTGGGAGGGCTATTATCTTTATTACTGTTTGGCACCGAGGAGGGCGGTCCTGCTGGCGTCTGCGTTTCGATTTCTGTTTTTGTGGGTGTCTTTCTCTCTCTCTCTCTCTCTCTCTCTCTCTCTCTCTCTCTCTCTCTCTCTCTCTCTCTCTCTCTCTCTCTCTCTCTCTCTCTCTCTCTCTCTCTCTCTCTCTCTCTCCCTCTCCCTCTCTCTCTCCTCCCTCCTCCTCTCCCTCCCTCCCCTCTCCTCCCTGTGTGTGTGTGGTCAGTGGACTCCCTGGCTTTTCAGTCTCGAAACTGACTTGCGTTTTCCTGCTTGCCGGCGGCTACCCTGAGCGTTCGATCCCTTGACAAGTGCATGTGTCAAATCTTGATCCGTGTCCCCAGTTGTCGGCAGGGCTTTGCAAGTCATCCTGTTGGTAATAGTGGTGGATCGCCTTAAGAAATTCCGTTGTTGTTTTTTTCTTCTGGTATCCATGTTAGTCATCTCTGTCACGTCGGAGTGGATCGCCTTAAGAAATGCCGTTGTTGTTTTTTTCTTCTGGTATCCATGTTTAGTCATCTCTTGTCACGTCGGAGTGGTTAAAATATAAATAGACAAATAAAAAAGCTGTGTGAATTGTATGTATGTTTGTGTATGTATGTGGTTTGTATATGTGTGCTGTGTTTGTATCTGCATGTGCCCATGTGTGTATACCCTGTGTATAAGTGTCTGTTGCTAATATTTGTGTGTTGCTAGTGTCCTGTGTATATTTGTGTGTCTGCTAGTGTCTGTGTCTGTGTATAATATGTGCTGTGTCTGTGTGTGTGTCTCCTGTGTGTGTGTCTGCTTGTGCTGTGTCTGTGTATGCATGTGCCTGTGTCTGTGTACATGTCTGTGTATGCATGTGTACATAATTATAAGAAAGATGACGCGATGGCGACACAGTGAACGGCTCTACGTGGAGGTCGTTGCGTCAGGACGTCGGCGAGGGAGACCAGAGGAAATAACTTTATAAAAATAAAGTAACAAAGTTTTATATATCTTTAATCGTTCTCGCCAATGATCAGCTGACTTGCAAAAGTGATATAGTGTATTGCAGCGTAATAAGATATATGATATAGTTTCGTTATGTATTACCTTTGTACAAAATGTAAGCAGAAAAATACAGACCGTTCGTGTGAATAGAAATCTCTCTCTTGGCTGCGAGGTTTATGCAGGTCATTTGCACGTGCAATGGCGGAGCGCGGATAGATTTGCTGGTCATTTTCGCGAGGGGAAAATGACGTGGAAAATGTCCCAGACTTCGCAGAAAGCCCTAAAGCCGACGTAATTACAGGGAGTTATGCGAGAAGTTTTGCATTAGATAACGGGAGTTTTTTATTTTCTTAAGGTCACCTCATTAACGACAGCTGGAGTCGGTGGTGACTCTCTATTTTCGGGCATAATGTCATCGTCAGTCAGAATAAAGAGAACACACAGACAATAAAGACAAAAAAAAATCTATATGTAATATGCAAAAGTTCAGGAAAAAACGGCTGAAGCAATAGTGACCCACCCCCACCCCCACCCCCATCTATAAATAATGCAAAAAGTTCATCACGGAAAAATGAGGCTGAAGCAATAGTGACACCCCTCGACCCACCCCCACCCCCACCCACACCCCCACCCCCACCACCCCCCCCCCCGCCCCCCCCCCCCCCCCACCCCCCCCCTCCCACAGCGCCGCCAGAGCCCCCGCGCGGAAGGCCGTCGAGAAAGTGGCTCGGGTGGACGCAGCTCTTGGGCGGCGCGAGAAGAATGGCCGGCGGAGGAGGCTCAGCCAAGGTGATCCGGGTTGGGGGAAGGGGAAGAGGGAGGTAGAGAGGGGGGAGGGGGGGGTTCTGGGGTAGGGATAGAGCAGAGAGGGGGAGGGGAGGGGTTTTGGGATAGGGGTAGGATAAGAGAGGAGGGGAGGGGGTTACTGGGTAGGGATAGAGCAGAGAGGGGAGGGGGAGGGGGTTCTGGGATAGGGTAGGATAGAGAGGAGGGGAGGGGTTTCTGGGATAGGAGTAGGATAGAGAGGGGGAGATGGGGAGGGGGGGATAGGGATAGAGAGAGAGGGGGGAGGGGAGTGGGTTCTGGGATAGGGGGGACAGAGAAAGGGGAGGGGAGGGGTTCTGGGGTAGGGATAGAGCAGAGAGGGGGGGAGGGGAGGTTGTTCTGGGATAGGGTAGGATAGAGAGGGGGGGAGGGGGGGAGGGTAGGACGGGGAGAGGGGTTCTGGGGTAGGAGTGGATAGGGGGAAGGGGGGGAGGGGGGGGGTAGGGATGGACAGGGACAGGGATAGAGCAGAGGGGGAGAGGGGGAGGTGACTGCCGGACAGGAGAGATGATTGACGGATAGGAGATGACTGTAGGCAGAAGGAGGAGGGGTAGGGGAGGACAGGGGCGGGAGAAGGACAGGAGGAGATAGAGGGAGAAGGGGGGGGGGCGTGTAGGAGAGGGAAGAAGGCGTAGGAGAATGAAAGAGGGGGTGGGGTGTGGGGGAGCGACGCCTTTGCGAGCTAGAGACGGGGACACTGCCTGGCTGCATCGGCTGGTCCCGTCCCCCCCCCCCCTCTGGCCAGCCAATGCAGTTGATTAAGGTTATATCATGTGTTTTATTCTGCTCTTTTCCGTAGAGAATAGGAGTATTAGCTTCTGTTCTTTTTCAGGTAGGATAGATAGCTATGCTTATTTAGAGACTGTAGATGAATAGGTGAATGTGTGTTTAGCTAGCTGTCTGAATATGTATGTATGTTTGTATAATGTGACGAGAGAGAGAGAGAGAGAGAGAGAGAGAGAGAGAGAGAGAGAGAAGAGAGAGAGAGAGAGAGAGAGAGAGAGAGAGAGAGAGAGAGAGAGAGAGAGAGAGAGAGAGAGAGGAGAGAGAAAACTGACTTTCCGAATTCACTTTCTCACATCGCCATTAAGACTGTCGGTAGACAAAATGGCAACGAATGAGTAACCGTCCTCGAAGACTGCAACTTCCACGACACGTCAGAGTCACTTCAACTGTCTGGGTCTCTTTCGTTTCGGATCAAGGTGTCCTCGCCGACCACTTTACGTCGAATCCCGTTTGGTAGTAGACCCCAGACAACTATTCTTAGTCTGTGAGAGTACGCACGCACTCGGACACACATGCATGCACACGCACGCCACACGCACACTAACGCACACGGCAACACACTACACCACACGCATCACGCACGGCACAACAACTTGCGCACAACACACACACACACACACACACACACACACACACACACACACACACACACACACACACACACACACACACACACACACACACACACACACACACACACACACACACACACACACACACACACACACACACACACACACACACAGACACACACACACACACACACACACACACACACACACACACACACACACACACACACACACACACACACACACACACACACACACACACACACACACACACACACATGTATGCATGTACTGTATATGCTCATATAGATAGATATCCTTTTATGTATAACAAAATAATCTGGCAATGAATTGAGATTCCGCACATTTTGCTGTCCCCGTCTTGTCATGCCGTTTTTGGCTTCTGCTCCTCTCCTTCCTCTTTCCTCCTCTCCTCTCTCCTCCTCCTGTCCTTTCCTCCTCCTCCTCCTCCTCCTCCTCCTTCTCCTCCTCCTCCTCCTCCTCCCTCCTCCTCCTCCTTCTCCCTCCTCCTCCCCTTCCTCCCTTCTCCTCCTCCTCCTCCCCTTCCTCCCCCCTTCCTCCCCCTTTCCTCTCCCCTCCTCCTCCTCCCCCTCCTCGACCCTCAATTTCTGGAAGTCTGAATCAGATCTGCAGTTTCTTTCAACAACACAATCGGGTCCGTCTCGGGAGGCGCTCGATTCTCTCCCCCCCTCCCCCCACTCCCCAGACCCCTACCCACCCTCGCACCCTGGTCCCCTGGTCCACACCTCTACCTCGCCCCTTTTTTTTCTGTTCTTTCTCTCTTCTCTTCTCTTCTTCTCTCTGTGTCTTTCTCTCTCTCTGTGTGTCTTTCTCTGTGTGTGTGTCTTCCTCTCTCTCTCTCTCTCTCTCTCTCTCTCTCTCTCTGTCTCTCTCTCTCTCTTCTCTCTCTCTCTCTCATCTTCTCTCTCTCTCCTCTCTTCTCTCTGTCTCCGTCTCCTTTTCTTCCTCACTGGCCTCGGTTCCTTTGTCTTTTTTTTCCTGCCTATCCCTTTTTCACCTACACCCCCCCCGTCCCTCTCAACCCGCTACTGTTGCTATCCCTCTTTCTCTCTTTTCTCTCTTTCTCTATGCTTCTTCCCTCTTCTCACTTCTTAGTCCTTCTCTCTTCCCCTACTCTCTTATATTCTCACTCCTGCTCTGCTTGCTCAGCTCGCGTTCTTTATTCGTTCCTTTCCACCTCATTCGTTTCTCTTTACCTCTTGTCTCTCCTTTTCCACCTTTCTATTCTCCTTTTGTTCATGACTTTTCTTTTCTTTTCCTCTTCCTTTTCCAGCTTCCCGTCTCTCCCGCATCTCTTCTTCTCTTCCCTTCCTGCTCCCCTCCTTTTCCTCCTTCCCTCTTTATCTTCCTTTCTCTTCCCTTTCTTTTCCCTTTCTTCTTTTCTTCTTCTTTCTTTCCTTTCTTTTCTCTCTTGCCTTCTCTATTTTTCGCTTTCCCTTTCCTCTATTTTCTTTCTTTTCTCTTCTCTTCTCTTCTTTTTCTTGCCTCTTCTATTTTTTCGCTTCCCTTTCCTCTCTTATTTTCTCTTCTCTCTTTCCTCTTCTCTTTCTTGCCTTCTCAAATTTTTTCTTTCCTTTTCCTTCCTTCCCTTCCCCCTCCCCCCCCCTCTCCCTCCATACCCTCCTCTTCCCCATTTTTCCTCCTCGCTGGTTCATAAGCTTCCCTGCCCCTCCCCCTGCCCCCTCCCCTCCCCCCCCAACCCCATGCTCTGCAGTCATTGGTTTTCCGATTTTCCTTCTCGATGTCTTTGCGATGGAGGGCTTTTTTGTTGTTTGTTTGTTTGTTTGTTTATGAAATTTATTCCTTATGCGTGTTTGATTTGTTGTAGGTACTTTGCTGTGTTTTTTATTGTTTGTAATCTTGTTTTCATTTAGTGTTTTTTTTTTTTTCATACATATACACAAACCACCACGTACACGCCACACGCACACGCACACGCACACGCACACGCGCACGCACGCACACAAACACACAACACACACACACACACACACACACACACACAAAACACACACACACACACACACACACACACACACACACACACACACACACACACACAACACACACACACACACACACACACACACACACACACACACACACACATAGATACAAACTAGATAAACTAGATACAGAAGAGAGAAAGAGAAAGAAATAAAAGCAGAGAGGAAGAGGAAAGAGAATGAAAAAAGGTAGAGAGAGAGAGAGAGAGAGGAGAGAGAGAGAGAGAGAGAGAGAGAGAGAGAGAGAGAGAGAGAGAGAGAGAGAGAGAGAGAGAAGAGAGAGAGAGAGAGAGAAATAGAGGATAGAAAGATTGAAAGATAGAAATAAAAAAAGGGAGTTAGAGTTAGAAAGATACAGAAATACAAAGATAGAGAGATACACAGAAAGAGAGTTAGAGAGAGGGAGACAGAGAAAGAAGCGGCGATCTGACGAAGGGAGGGCGAACCACGACCCCTTCAGACCCTGTTGTTCGCTGTAGGAAGTGCCTGCTTAATTAGGACTTCCTCCGTCTTGAGAAAATGACGACGATGACGATGACGACGAACGGAAAGAAGTGCGTTAAAGGAGTGAAAGATGCCTTTGTTTTGGTGTTCGTTTTTTTTTCTCTGTCTCTCTCTCTCTCTCATCTTTTGTTCTTGTTTTTCTTTGTCTTTTTGTTTCTGTGTTTTTTTTTCTTTTGCTGTCTTTGTCCTTTTCTTCTTCCTTCTTTTCTTTTTTTGGTTTTTTCTTATTCTTCTCTTTTTATCTTTTCTTTTTTCTTTTCTTTATCTTCTTCGTCTCTCTCTCTCTCTATCTGTATATCTATATATATATATATATATATATATATATATATATAAATAGATAGATAGATAGATAGATAGATAGATAGATAGATATAGATATATGTTCCCTTCTCTTTTTTTTCACTTTGATGAAATCGCAGTTAGAAAAACAGACTTAGAAAAATTAATATCGCAGAGATATGCTTCAGCCTGCGAGTGTTTTTGAACAGACTCACATTCATGCTGTTCAGAACTGCAGGTCACCGTTAGCTTCTCTCCCGTTCCTCGCCCCCCCCCCCCTGTGCCCTCCTCTCCTCCCTCTCCCCCCTCCTCCTTCTTCTTCTTCCTCCTCTCGCTCTTTCTAAGTCTCTCAATAACTTCTTTCTGTCTCTTGGTTTTTGATTTTCTTTTCGTCTTCCTCTTCTTCCTTTCCTTCCTTCTCTTTTCGAACTCGCTTCTCCCTCGTCCTGGTTCCCCTTCTTGCCCTTCTCTACCCTCTCTTCCCCTCCCTTTTCTCCCTATCTTCCTTCTACTTTTCCCCTCTATTCCTTCCTCCTCTCCTCCTCCTCTTTCCCCTGCCTCTCCACCTTTTTCCCTTCTCCCTCCTCTTCACTCTTCTCCGTAACCTCTCCTCTCTCCACCCATCTCTCTCTTCTCCCGTATCCGCTCCCTCCTCCATCCTCTCTTCATTCTCGCTTCTCCCGTATCCCTTCTCCTCTCTCCTCCTACACACTCCTCACTCCAACTCTCTTTCGCTCCTCTCTACTCTCCTCACACTCTCCACTCTCTCCTCCCCCTCCCCCTTCTCCCCACCTCCTTGTAGGCGGTGGTGAAGAGTAATGAGTCACCACCCTTCACCTCTCAGCTGGCGTGGACAAGGGAGTAAGAGGGAAAGAGGTGTCTCGTCGTCCTGTCATTTTTTTTTTTTTATTGATTATAATCTTGTTTTATCTTCTCTTTCTTTGTGATGTCGTGTTTAGTTTATTTTTTTATTGTGTGTCTGGTATTTTTGGTTATGGTACTTATTTCATTTTCTATTTAGATGTTTGCAAGGGGATAACATTTTATTTTTTATTTTTTTATTTTTTTTTTTTTTTATTTTATTTTTTTTATTTTTTTTTTTTTTTTGAAAGGAAAGAAAGACAAAAGAGACACGGATAGAGAGATAATGACAGGACGACAGATAGAAAGTGAACCTCTTAATATACCACCCAAAGGGGGAACAAAATCGAGAACATTATTCCTTTTAAGGGGCAAAGTTATTTCGTAATTATTCCTTCTTTCTCTTTTTGTCTCTCTCTCTCTCTCTCTCTCATTGGTGCATTGCGGTTTTGCGGCGAAACTCACAACTCTGTTAGTCGATCAGTGTCTATTTCAGAATTCCCTGAAGCTGAAATACTGATGTTGTAATGCCCTATTTTTATATATATATTATATATATATATATATAATATATATATATATATATATATATTATATATATATATATATATATTTTTTTTTTTTTTTTTTTTTTTTTTTTTTTTTTTTTTTTTTTTCCATCGTGATCAGTTACTTCAGAATACTACTTCAATTATTTCGAAATACCCTGAAGCTGAAGTACTGATGTAATGTCCTATTTTTTTATTTATATATATATATATTTTTTTTCTTTCTTCCATCGTGATCAGTGTCTATTTCAGAATTCCCTGAAGCTGAAATACTGATGTTGTAATGCCCTATTTTTTATTTATATATATTTTTCTCTTTTTTCCTCTTTTTTTCCATCGTGATCAGTTACTTCAGAATACTACTTCAGTTATTTCAGATNGGTGCTGTTGTACTTCCTATACCATATCAACTGGTATTTATGAAACAGTATCTTGTTATGTCGGTATTTTCCGCTATCGCTGCTGATTGATCCACTGTTGCGTCTGCTTCTCAAGTTGCTGCCTTGATCCTCTTGGATGTTGGTGATGTTTTCTTTCTGTTTAAGCGCGTGTGGTTCTTCTATCTTGTGGTGTTGTCTATTTTTTTTTTTTTTCCTTATGCTTTGTCTCTCTCTCTTTCTCCCTCTCTCTCATGTTCTCTCCCTCCTTTTTCCTTTCCCCTCTGTCTCTATCCTTCCCATATTCCCTTCCTCTCTCAACTTTTTCATTTTCCCTTTTCCTTCTCCCAACCTTTCTTCTTCTCTTTCCCCTCTCCCTCTCCCCTTCAAAAACCCTCCTTCTCTCGCTCTCCATTCCATATTCCCCTCCCCCTCCTTCTCCCTCTCATTCTCCCATCCTCCATTTTTCTCACCCCTCACTCTCTATCTTTCTATCTCTCCTTCCCTCTGCCTTTCCCTCTCCCCCTTGCTCTCCATCTCCATATCCTTTCCCTCTCTTATTCCCCTCTCTCCCTCTCCCTTTCCCTTTGCATCTCCCCCTCTCCTCCCCTCCTTCTTCTCATCCCTTCACATTCTCTCCCCTCTTTCTTCCTCCTCTCCCTCTCCCTCTTCTCAGTCCTTCACATTCCCTCTCCCCTTCCTCTTCCTCTCCCCTTCCTCCTCTCCCTCCTCTCCCTCTCCTTTCACCTCTCACTTTCTCCCTCCCCTCCCCCTCCTTCTTCACATCCCTTCACATTTCCCTCTCCCCTCCTCTTCTCCTCTCCCTTCCTCCTCTCCTCTCCCTTCACCTCTCCCTCTCCCCCTCTCCCCCTCCCCCCTCTCCCCTGTGTTTCTCTCCTTAATGAGTCTCTCGCTAAACCTTTTTGGCATCCACCTGGCGCTGGGTGCCAGGAAATCCCTTTAAAACAGGACGCCAAATGCATCCTCTAAATGGACTCTTAGGTTTTAGTTATTTTGAATGAATGTTTTTTTTCGTTATTATTATTATTTATTTATTTATTTATTCACTTTCTTTGTTTCATTTATTTATTTTATTATTTATTTTAGGGGGTGGGTATCGCGTTTAGGTCAAGGTGTTTGGGTTCTTTCATATATCTACTTTTAAGTTTATGTGTACATGCACTCAGGTCCATGTATAGACACATCTATTCATACACATACAGGCGCGCACGCACGTACGCACGTACAAACACAAACACACACACACACACACACACACACACACACACACACACACACACACACACACACACACACACACACACACACACACACACACACACACACACACACACCACACACACACACACACACACACACACACACACTAGAGATAAAGGGGAGACTGTGGAAGACTCGAGGGGGGAAAATGGGGAAGAATGAGACAGCTTAAAAACAACATCAAAAGATTTCCTTTCATGAATATCCCTTTTCAGATCTCTCTTCATTTTCAGACCAAAAGATTTTTTAATATATTTTTTCATCTTTTTTTTTTTTGCATTTCTTTGTATGTATTTTGTACGATATCACTTTTAGATATGAATTTTTTTGTATTGTATTTGTTTACATTTTCAGAGAACGCCATTTTTTCTGTGTTCACCTCATATCTTGTTTTCCTTTTTCATTTTCTTTCTAACTCGTTTTGACGCGGATGAGATGTAAATGAGAAGGATAACGATAGAGTTGAAAGTATTGATAAAAGAAGTAATGATGGAAATCATAGCAGCAGCACTAGTAGTAGTAGTAGTAGTAGTAGTAGTAGTAGTAGTAGTAGTAGTAGTAGTAGTAGTAGTATAGTAGTAGTAGTATTATATAGTTTGTAGTAGCAGTAGTAGTTACTAGTATAGTAAAATAGTAGTGTGGTAGTATAGTAATAGTAAATAATAGTAAGTAGTATAGTAGTAGCGAAGTAGTAAGTAGTAGTAGTAATAGAATAGTAGTAGTATAATAGTAGTAGTAGTCTAAGTAGTATTATAGTAGTAGTAATAGTAGTAGTAGTAGTAGAAGTTATACAGTAGTAATGTCGTATAGTAATAGTAGTAGTAGTAGTAGAAGTAAAGTAGTAATGACAGTAATAGAAAAATAATGGTATTAAAATAGTAGTAGCTATATTGGGAGGAGTATTGGCAATAACTGATAAATGTAACAATACTGGTAATTTTATTTATGAAAAAATATAATCTGAATAAATGATAAAAGAAAGGTTATGTGAGGAAAGGTAGTGGGAAGGAAGACCACAATAATAATAATAATAATAATAATTAATAATAATATAATAAATAATAATAATTAATAATAAGAATATAATAAAACAAAGAGAAAAATAGCGGTTAACTTTTTCATTGTTTTAGAGCAAATTATAATTCATGTATTGTTTGAATGGTTCATGTTTATTCGTCTGAATGAGCCATGTTTTATTGAAGGTTTATTCATGTTATTAATTCATGCTAATCCACGTTAAGATCCGCGGTGCATTGAACTCGAACGCAATTTTTTGTTTCAGTATTTATTTTTATTTTTTTTTTATGCGTGATTCTGTTTGGGCATATTTCTTCGCATACATTTGTTGTTTTATTTATGTAATTGCCTTCGGTAAGGTGTTTTTTTTGTGTATGTCTATGTGTTTTGTTTTTATATGTGTTGGGGGGGGGGGATTTTAATTCAAAACAGTGAATTTATGATTTTTTTACTATGATTTATTAAGGTCATGCGTTACGTAAATATGACATAAAATTGTTCAAGAGCACACATTTTCCAATTATATTTTGTTTATATGCTGTTAGCCAGAATTTCCAGTGTGATCCGAAATAATAAACAATGATGTTAGGTCTATTTTTGAAAAAAAGTGGGATAAAAGTCTGTTTTTTTCTTAGATGTTAATGAACGTGTTAGTTGGTTTTGTGAAAGTTGTGTCTGTTTGACACACAGCTTTATCACTTTTAACATTCATGCACTATCATGAAAAAAATAACTGTCATGCACTCTTAATTCAGCGCTTCTTATCGCCATGCACTCTCACCAAAAAGCACTCCTAACCCTCATGCACTCTTACGTTAAAAAAAAAAAATAGATAAAGAAAAAAAAAAAATAAAAAAACACTCCTAACCCTCATGCACTCTTTCGTAAAAATAAGTAAATAAATAAATAATAAGTAAAAAATAAAAAAAAAAAAACACTCCTAACCCTTATGCACTCTTACGTAAAAAAAAAGAAATCCCGACCCTCATGCAGTCTTACGCAAAGAGAGGAAAGAAACCCCGCTGATAAACGCCATCACTCGCAGACAAGGGCAGGAGAGCCAACTGGAGAGGCTTTTGCGGGCCCAGTTCCGAACGCGCCTCGGTCCTGCGGTTCCGACTGCTGCTGATTACCGAATCCGTTTAGGAGGCTTGAAGCACTTCTGAGGTCATGGGGAGTGGGGTCATACGTAGAGGAGAGGTGGAAGAGGAGGAAGGAATGAAGGGGATGGTTGAAGATAGACTGGTTTAGTTCTAGAAGTTCATGGGTGGTGGAGAAGGGAGCTAGTGTTAGGAAGGAAGAGTTGTCGAGTAAATGGAGATGGAAGGTAGTAGGTAGGGAATTAGTAATGAATTGGGGAGGGAGGGGACTAAGAAGGAGAGGAGGAGATAAAAGTGCGTAATGTAAAGAGTTGAGTAAAATGGGGTCGAATGGGAGGAGTGAGGTGAGAGTAAAAAATACGGATGAGAGGAGGAAGGAGGAAGGATGGAAGAGAAAAGAAAGAAATAAAGGGAAGGGAGATGAATAGGCACAACGCTCACAGCAGGGTGTAGAATGTGGAGGAAGAATGAGGAGGTGTAGAGGCTGGAGGGAAGAGGAGAAGAGAAAAGAAGAATTTCGGGTAGTAGAGGAACAGATTAGAAAGATAAAGATTTAGAAAAAAATGAGGAGAATAGAAGCAGGGATGCTAAATAAGACGTGGTGTTTACCCCCCCCCCCTCTTAACTATAGCACATGACTATTGAATCGCGTCATAGGGTTCAGGGGTAGAGTGTGCCGGCGGCCACAATCGGCATTCACATAACACAGTGTCTAAGATTGAGCAGTCAAATCGCATCCAGGGGTGATAATGAAAAATACAATACTGGCATCCCCGCCGGCCTGCCCTTTCCAAAAATGGGAAGAGAAGAATAGAAAAAGGAAGGAAGAAGAGGAAGAACAAGGAGGGGGAGAAAAGTGTGGAAAGCTAAGAAACAGAGAGAGAATAGAGAGGTAGAGAGAGAGAGAGAGAGAGGAGAGAGAGTGAGGTAGGAAGGGAATGGAAAGAGAAAAAGAGAGAGAGATAGAAGAGAGTGGGATAGGAAGGGGAGTCTGGAGATTAGAATGTAAGTACGAGGAAATAGAAACAAAAGTGGAGAAAGAGACAGAGAAAAGTAAAAAAATAAAGACGGAAAAATAAAATGCGATTAAATAGAAATAATGAGCAAATACAATAGAAGAGAACAGAGAGAAGAGAACAGAAACAGAGAACAGAGAGACAGAGGACAGAAGACAGAGAGACAGGAAGACAGAAGACAGAAGACAGAGCAGACAGAGAGACATAAGACAAAGAAAGAGAGATGCAGAGAGAGGAGTGAGAGAAATGAAAGATAACGGAAAGAGAGAGAGCAGAGATGATGAAGAGAAGGAACGAGAGAAGGAGAGAGAGAGAGAGAGAGAGAAGAGGGCATCCCACAAGCTTCTCCACCAAAATGCTTGAGAATATGACAGACGGAGTGGAAACTTACCTCAGCCGGACAACCTCCCTTTAAGCTCGAGGTGTAAGGGTAAAAATATCCCCTTCCTCCCTTCGAAAACCCGTGACTGGCACACGTCTCGCTTTAATTGTACGCCATTGTTAATAAAGGGGAGGAGGAGAGTAGTGGTGGTACTGTATGGAGGAGAGAGATAGGTAGTAGGGGAGGGGGCGGAGGAAAGGTGGTTGAGCAGTGAGAACGAAGAAATAACAGAAATGTGGCTGTTAGAGAAAGGGAATGAGAACGACGTAACGGTGTTTATAGGGATAATGTACGGGTAAGAGCGAAGATATGAGAGAATGGGAAGGAAAAAAGATTCAGCCCCAAACTGGAGAGCTGCAAATTGAGAATAGAAGAGAGACTTAGAGTATAGGAGAGAGGTAGGGGAGTAAGGAGAGAGGATAGGAGAGAGAAAGAAGAAAGGGAGAGAGAGAATGAGTAACAGAAGGTACTGTAGTGAAGGAGAGGAGGGAGGGAGGAGGAGAGAGGAGTAAGGAAGGAGAGGAGAGAAAGTAAGGAAAGGCGAGGTTCGGAAGAGTCAGCGCAGAGGATGAAGGAGAGAGTGGGAGAGAGGGAGAGAGGAAGAGGGAGAGATGGAGAGATGGGAGAGAGGAAGGGAAGAGGAAGAGAGAGGAGAGAGAGGATGAATGAGAGGAGAGAGAGAAGATTAAGAAGAAGAGAGAGAAGCAGAAGAAGAGAGAGAGATGAGATGAGAGAGAGAGAAGAGAAGAGAGAGAGAGAGAGAAGGAGAAGAGAGAGAGGGGAGAGTAGAGAGAGGGAGAGAGAGTAAAAAATTGACAGACAGACAGACAGATCAGACTAAGAAACCACGAATGATGCAAGACAAAGAAGCCTTGGAACGGACCACAAGCGAAGCAAGAAGTAACGAATCTCGGTTAAAGTTGCATTGACGAGAAGAAAAGAGGAAAGGGAGAAAGAGAGAAGAGAAAGAGAAGAGAAAAGGGGAAGAGAAGAAGAGGAACGAGAAGGAGGAGAGAGAAATTAAAGGGAAAAGGAGAGGAGGAAAGGAAAATAGAATGTGTTATGAATAAGAATGCAAGGTTGTGTGAAAAAGAAGGAGATGACGACAGCAAGAAAGAGAGTAGGGAGATAAGAAACACAGGATAGGAAGAAGGATTTAGGAGGAGGGATGAAATTATGTGAATGTAGAGTGTGATAGAATAGAAACAGGGTTGTATGTAGAGAAGAGGAGGAGACGAAGAAGAGTTATAAGTAGGGGAAGAGAACTATGTGACATTAAGGAGATGTAGAAAGAAAGTCGAGGCAGACAGGGGAAAAGAAATAAGAGCAGGAAGAGAGGAAAATAAAGAGGCAGGGAGAGAAGAGGAGATAAGAGCATTTACGAGAAGCATAATAGGAAGAAAAAAAAGAGAAAATCACATGCGCAACATTTATACACATAACAAAACCAACATGTACTTATAGTAACATGAGGAGCAGCACAGGATGAGGGAGGAGGTGGAAGTGAAGGGATTTAGGTGACTGTGAGTTTGTAGAGGAAAAGGGGGAAGGAAGAAAGAGGAGGAAACAAGGAAGCTGTAAAGGAAGGAGTGGAAGATGGAAAGAGAGGAGGAGGAGGAGGAGAGGACGACGACGACGACACGACGACGCGACGACGAACGTACGAATCCATTATAGAAAGACCACCCCCATCTCCTCTCACCTACTTACGCCGCAAATCTTTCATTCTTTCTATCTTCCATCTCTTTATCCCTCTCTTTTTCTTTCCCCTCTTCCCCTTCCACTCACTCACGCCATCCCTCCCTTTTCTTTCTCAAGACTCCCTCTCTTTCTCCCTCTTCCCAATCTCAACCCCACGATTTTCTTTCCTCCTTCCCCTTTCCCTTCCATTTTTGCGGTTCCCCTGCCCCCCTCGCTCCCCTCCCCTTTTCCTCCTCCCCACCTTTGAACTTCTCTCCCGCCCCTACCCGTTTCTTTCTTTTTGTATTTCTTGCTTCTCCCTCTCTCTTTCTCCTCCTCTTCTTCTCCTCCTCCTCCTCCCTTCTTCTTCTTCTTCTTCTCCTTCTCCTTCTTCTCTCTCTTCTCCTTCTCCTTCTCCTTCTTCTTCTTTTTCTTTCTTTCTTTCTTTCTTTCTTTTCTTTTCTTTTCTTTCTTTTCCTTTTCTTCTTTTCTTTTCTTTCTTTCTTTCTTTCTTTCTTTTCTTTTCTTTTCTTCTTTTCTTCTTTCTTCTTCTTCTTTTCTTGTTCTCTTCTCCTTCTCCTTCTTCTTCTCCTTCTCCTCTTCTTCTTCTTCTTCTTCTTCTTCTTCTTCTCTTCTTCTTCTTCTTCTTCTCCTTCTCCTTTCTCCTCTCCTTTTATATTAGCGTTATTCCTCCTTTCTCCTTTTTTTTCTCCTTCTCCTTCTCCTCCTTGCTCCTCCTCCTCCTTCATCCCATCTGCCTCCTCCTCCCTCCTCCTCCTCCTCCTCCTCCTCCTCCTTCCTCCTTCTCCTTCCTCCTTCTCCCTCCTCCCCCCCTCTTCGCCTCCTCCTCCTCCTCCTCCTCCTCCTCCTCTTCTCCTCCTCCTCCTTCTCCTCCTCCTTCCTCCTCCTCCTCCCCCCCTCCTTCGCCCCTCCTCCTCCTCCTCCTCCTCCCCTCCCCCTCCTCCTGCCTCCTCCCCCTCCTCCTCCTCCTCTCCCCCCCTCTTCCTCCCCTCCTCTGCCTCCTCCCTCCTTCGCCTCTCCTCCTCCTCCTCCTCCTCCTCCCCCTTCCCCCTCCTCCCCTCCTCCCCTCTCTCCTCCTCTCCCCCTCCTTCGCTCCTCCTCCTCCTCCTCCTCCTCCTCCTCCCCTCCTCCTCCTCCTCCTCCTCCTCCTCCATCCCTCCCAAATACACGTTTCCAGAATAAACCCTGGGATGGAGTGCGGCGCTGCGCGATCGAATGCAGTGTGCAACTTGCATGGCGAATGTGAATGAAAAAATAAATGGAGACGAGGTGAAGGTGGGGGTGGGCGGAGGTGAAGGGGGGGAGGTTAGGGGAGAGGCGAGGTGATAGGAGGGAGGAAAGGGGAGAGGCGGAGGGTAACAGGAAGGTGGTAGAGGAAAGGGAGGAGGAAGGGGGAGGGAGGGGAGGTTGAGGGAGGGAGAGAAGGAGGAGTGGAGTGAAGGGGATGGGGAGGAGGGTAGGAGGATAAGAGGCTCCATCGGAGTTCTTGCAACATATAGCTGGGAGTCGGTTGCATTGACTCTCGCCTCCGGGTGTGGGAAAAGAACCGGAGGTTTCTGGGGGGGGGTGGTAGGAGAAGTTGAAGTAAAGAAAGGGTGAGGGGGGAGAAGGGGTAAGGAGGGTATTAGGCGAGGTTGAGGAAAGGAGAAAGAAACGAGATAAAGGGTTAATGCATGGAAGTGAGGACGATAAGGGAAATGATGGGAGAAGGGGAAGGAAAGAGGAAGAAGAGAGGGAGGAGAGAGGGAATGGAGGAGGATAAGGAAGAAGGGGGAGGGAGGAAGAAGGGGAAAGAAAGAAGCACTATATTTGGTATTAATTATTTTTGTTGTGCATTTGTTACTGATTGTTGTTTCATGTGAAATCTTCCTCGCTTGATTTTAAAAAAATATATTCTTGTTGGTCTTTTTCATATTTATGCTTATTCCTCCTCACTGAATAATAGAAAGACATAAATAAGTAAACATGATTATTAAGCAAGTCAAAAGAAAAACGAGAATCATAAAAAAACGTAATGTGTATTTTAAGCAGCACATTCTCGAAAACTTTCCCCTTCAGATTTTAGCCAGAATTTTAATTTCGAGTCGGCAAAAAAAAGAGAGAGAAAAAAAAGTTTGTATGCTTTGCGAAGTCCGATGCCTCCAGTGATGTCATTATGAGTGAAGTCTCTCGAAGAACGTGTTTGCTTACGCTCTTGTTTTGTTTGTGGGGAGATTGGACGGTGGTTGTGAGGGAATGAAGAAATGTGTTATTATTATTATTTTGTGTTATTATTGTTGTTATTATTATATTTTTGTTTTTTGTTTTTTTTTTAGTGTTTCTCTCTCTTTCTCTCTCTCTCGCTCTCTTACTCACTCATTCTCTCCTCCTCTCCCTCATCATCCATCTCTTCTATTCTCTCCATTCCTCCCCTGATCCATCCCATACTCTCCTCACTTCTCCCTTCCTTTTTCTGTCCTCCTTCGCCCTCCTTCCATCTCCTTCTTTCCTTCATATATATATGTGTATATATATATCCTTCACTCACTCCTTCCTGCCTTCCTTCCTTCCTCCCCTTCCGTTTTTATTCGTCTTTTCCTTTATTTTTATCTTCCCGCTCTCTGCCCGCCGAAAGTCGTCGCGTAGCCGAAAGTCGATATTGAAATGCGGCGTGCGATGTGCGTAGAGTTTTGCAGGTTAGGGAGTCGACCGCCCGCATATTTCTGATAATGGCCCGTCCGTCTGCGTGCGCGCGCCGTGTTTCCCTTGTTTATTTTTTCGCTCTCTTCTTCCTGATTATCATCGTTATCGCTTATTTCTATCTTCTTATGTTTCTGCCTCCTTTTCTTCCTCTTCTCACTTTCCCTATCCCGTCTCCCTCTTTCTCACTTTCTCCTCCCATTCCGTCTTTTGACACACACTCGTCTTCTTCCTCTCCTTTTCCCTCCTTTTACTCCTCTTTTTCCTTGTTCTTGCACCGTTGCTTGGTCTCCAGATAAGTGCATGGTTCACGGCGGTTCGAGATCCCGGCTGTGTGTAATGAAATACGTATATGGGAAATTTCCTCCTCCTCTTCCCTCTTTCTCTTCGTTCCTCTCCTTCTCCTCCTCCTCCTCCCTCCTTTTTCGTCTCCGTCTCCTCTCTTTTTCTTGTCTCCTCCTCCTCTTACTCCTTCTCCTCCTCCCTCTCCCTCTCCTCCTCCCTCTCCCTCTCCTCCTCTTCCTCCTCTCCCCTTCTTCCTCCTCCTCCACCTCATCCCTCTCCTCCTTCTCCTCCTCCCCCCTCTTCTTCTTCTTCCTCCCTCCTCCTCCTGCCTCCTACACCTTCTTCTCATCTCTTCGTCCTCCTCCTCATCTTCCTTCTCCTTCTTATCCTCATCCCCCTCCTCCTCCTTTTCCTCCTGTCACACTCCTACGTTCTCTTCCTGCTGCTTTTTGAGTTTCTGTTGATCTGATACTCTGCATGCTGTGCATTGTGCATTAGGTTTCCCGGGTCGATTGCGAGTCTCTCTCTCTCTCTCTCTCTCTCTCTCTCTCTCTCTCTCTCTCTCTCTCTCTCTCTCTCTCTCTCTCTCTCTCTCTCTCTCTCTCTCTCTCTCTCTCTCTTCTCTCTCTCTCATATTGTTTGTGGGCGTGATTGCATGTGTGTGTTCTATTCTTGTATATTTGTGCATTGTGTGTGTGTGTGCGTGTATGTATGTGTGTGTGGTGTGTGTGTGTGTGTGTGTGTGTGTGTGTGTGTGTTGGTGTGTGTGTGTGTTGTGTGTGTGTGTGTGTGTGTGTGTGTGTGTGTGTGTGTGTGTGTGTGTGTGTCCTTACCTCGCCTCTCTTCAGGTTATATTACTCGGGTTCCCTCGGTATCCTCAGCTTTACTGTGGTGCGCCCATTCCTCTCTCTCTCTCTCTCTCTCCTCTCTCTCTCTCTCTCTCTCTCTCTCTCTCTCTCTCTCTCTCTCTCTCTCTCTCTCTCTCTCTCTCTTCTCTCTCTCTCTCTCTCTCTCTCTCTCTCTCTCCTTTCCCTCCATTATCTGTATTTTTTCCATCCTTGCTGTATCTCCTCGAGTTTTTCGGTCATGAGCAGAAGAGGAAGGTGGGAGAGGGGAGGAGGTGGGGAGGGGAGAGGGTGGGGGATCGTTTCGTCCGGGGTTTCAAGATTACTCTAGTGAGCTTTTATTTCATTATTATTATTATTATTATTATTATTATTATTATTATTATTATTATTATCATTATTTTATTTATTTATTTATAGAATCATGCCTCTCTCCCTCTCACCCCCTCCCCACCTCCCTCTCACCCCCTCCCCACCTCCCCTCTCCCCCCTCCCCACCTCCCCTCACCCCATCCCCACAACACCCTCCCTACCTCCTCTCAACACCCTCCTACCTCCCTCTCACCCCCCACCTCCCTCTCTACCCTCCCCACCTCTTTCTAACCCTTCCTCACCTCCCTCTCACCCCTCCCCACCTCCCTCTCAACACCCTCCCCATCTCCCTCTCACCCCCTCACCACTCCCTCTCAANCCTTCTCTCCCTCAATCCCTGCTCTTAACTCATCCCCATCTCTCCCCTCCCTACCCTTCTCTACCCTCCTCCCCTCCCCTCTCTCCCCTCCTCCGCCTCCTCCCCGGCCCACTCCTCCCTCCTCCCCTCCCTTCTTCGCTCCTCCCCTCCCCTCCTCTCCTCCCTCCCTGGCCCTCTCTCCCCCTCTCTCCCCTCCTCCCCTCCCCTCTCTTCGCTCCTCCGCCATCTGACATCATTAAAATGAGATTTAACACGCGCTCTGAGAAACACATTCAAGAATATTAGCTCATGAATTGTTATGCGTCCGATTTGCCTCCTTAAAAGCTTCCTTTTCCTCTTCTCCTTCTTCTTCTGCTGCCTTCTTCTTTCTTCTTTCCTTCTTCTCTTCTTCTTCTTCTTCTTCTTCTTCTTCTTACTATACTACTACTACTACTACTACTACTACTACTACTACTTACTTCTCTTCTTCTCTTCCTCCTCCTCCTACTCTTCGTCCTCTTCCTCCTCCTCCTCCTTCTTTTTCTTCCTCTTCCTCCTCCTTCTTCTTTTCTTCCTCTTCCTCCTCCTCTTCATCTTCTTCTTCCTCTCCTCTTCTTCCTTCTTCTCTTCCTCCTTGTTCCTTAATCTGTTCGAGTTTTTTTTTTTCTTTTGTTTCTGTTTGATAATACATCCTCCTCCTTTCGTTGTTCATTTTTTAATTATTTCTTCTCCTCTTTCTTCATCACCTTCTGCTGCTGCTTCTTGGTGATTTCCTGCCTCTTCACCTTCGCCTTCATTTTTCATTTTACCTTTATTTTTATCTACATCTTATTCCTCCTTCTCTCCTACTCTCTTCTCTTCTTCTTCTTCTTTTTTCTCCACCATCTCCACCATTGATTCCTCATCCTTACACTAACACCACACCTTCTTTCTCTTCCTTTTCCTCCCTCCTCTTCCTACTTCTCCTCCTCCTCCTCCCCTTCCTCCTCGTCTTCTTCCTCTCCTCCTTCCTCCTCTTCTTCCCACCTCCCTCCTCCCCTTCCACCTCCTCCTCCTCCCACCTCCCCTTTCCTCTTCCCCTCCCCCTTCCTCCTCCTCCTCCTCCTTCCTCCTCCTCCTCCCTCCCCTTCTTCCTCCTCCTCCTCCTCCTCCTCCCTTCCTCCCTCCATTCCACCGTTCCTTCCTCATTTATGTATTTTTTCCTCCATCTCTCCGAAGGCGAGAGGAGTAATATCTTGAGAACAGGATTTAATTAATGGTATCAAATCATATCCATGTCCAAGGGCGAGGGCTAGGGTGAGGGATGGCGGGGGATAGGAGGGGGGAGGGAAGGAGGAGGAGGAGGAGGAGGGGGGGAGAGGAGGGGGAGGGGGAAGGAAGGAGGAGGAGGGGGAGAGGAGGAGGAGGGAGAGGAGGAGAGGAGGGGGAAGGGAGAAGGAAGGAGGAGGAGGGAAAGGAGGGGGGAGGGAAGGAGGAGGAGGAGAGGGGGGGAGGGTTAGAGGGGGAGGAGGGGAAGGAAGTGGGTTGGAGGGGGAGGAAAGAGGGATAGGATGGGGAACGTGGAGGAGGAAGGAAGGGGGTTGGAGGGGGGAGGGGAGAAGGAGGAGGAGGGGGGAAGAAAGAGGGTTGGAGGGGAGGGGAATGGGAGAGGGTAAAAGGGTAAGGAAGAGGAAAGATTGAGAAGGTGAGGAAGTGGAGGAGGAAGATGGTGATGATGATGATAATAATGATGATGATGATGATGATGAGTGTGAAGGAAAGAAAAAAGAAAGAAAGATGCACACACACACACACACACACACAGACACACACACACCACACACACACACACACACACACACACCACACACACACACACAACACACACACACACACACACACACACACACACAAACACACACACACACACACACACAAAGCAAGAACGCCCCCCCCCAAATCACCACACTATGAATGACAAGGAATCGGCATCAAGCATACTTCATCAACTGATATGAAGTTACATTATATGGAAAGGAGAGTGTTATTGCTTCGTTGGGGGGTGGGGGTGGGGGCGTAGGGGTGGGGGTGTTTTTAACTTCGCGTGTTTTGGCTCTTATTACGAGTGGG
>NW_020871290.1:72500-87500 GCF_003789085.1 Penaeus vannamei
TAATGATTTAGATGATGGTTATGATAATAACAATAATAATAATAATGATGATAATAATAATAATACCATTACTACTGCTATTACTGATAATAATAATAATAATAATAATAATAATAATAATGATAATATTACTACTACTAGAGATAATAATAGTAATAGTAATAAAAATAATGATAATAATATTGATAGTGATACTAATGATAGTGACAATGACAATAATAATTATTATAATTATTCCCATTATGATTGATAATAATTAATTATGATTATCATTAATATTCATCATTATTATCACTATTAACATTACCACATAATATTATCATCATCGATACCACTTATCACTATCTTAATCACTATAATTATAATGATCATCACCATCATCATTACTATCAATGTTATTACTACTCTTGATATCATATCTCATCATCAGAGTTACTGTTATAATCGTAATAATTATCGTCTTTGTCATTCTCGGTATTTTCATCACTA
The DNA here is from genome assembly GCF_003789085.1 of Penaeus vannamei. Taxonomy (NCBI): domain Eukaryota; kingdom Metazoa; phylum Arthropoda; class Malacostraca; order Decapoda; family Penaeidae; genus Penaeus; species Penaeus vannamei. The sequence continues at coordinate 72,990 of NW_020871290.1, forward strand.
TTAAGGCATAAATAACATGACAAATATTAGTTTTAATAACGATAGCATGACCATCACTGTTAATATTATCATGATCATCACTATTATTGTTATTATCATAATCATCATCGTCTTTTGTTCTTATTATCATCATCGTCTTTGTTGATGTTATTTATCATTATCATCGTCGTCTTTGTTAATATCATTATCATCGTCATCTTTACTATTTTGTTGTTATCATTAGTTCACTTGGTCATTGCCATGTTCATATTATTATCATTATTATGGCAATGCATATAATGGTATCAGTGACAGTAATTATGGTAATAAAGAATATGATAATTATATTGTGAAGATATTCATTCTCATTCTTACCTATTATACACGTAGATAGATATATAGAGATGACTAGTTATATGCCCGCTTATATGTATATTCATATATATAATATATATATTATATATATATATATAATATATATTATATATATACCTACGTGCCTACAGTATATACATATATGCAAACACGTGTATATAATGAATACACACTCACACATAAGAATAGATATGTATATACACATCATGTGTATATGTATACATATATATTACATACACTCCTATATATATATAATATATATATATATATATATATATATATATATATATATATATATATATATCATAAGAAGTCTCTCTATAATCTGTCCTCGAACATGTTTATATATGCATATATATATATATATATATATATATTATAATATATATATATATATATATATATATATATATATACGTATGTATGTATGTATAAACACAAGCATCTTCCATATCACCTTCACAAATTGCAAGTGGATCGATGTATTTCATCGAGCAGCCTCCCGAATCACTCGAACAGCTACAAAGGAGCCGAGCTGCATTTCCATCTGTGCTGCGCATCGGTATAGGCAAACAAACAGACAATTGGCCAAATTAGCGTGATCGCCGCCCCTGACACGCGCCAACTCCCAGCGCGAGCTCTGCGCGTGCTGATCTGCGCGGCCACTCACCGAGCATCCACACGTGTTCTCCCACTCAATGAGCTTAAGGCCCCGGGTCGAGCGTGACTTTCTTCTATTGGGGGACTTGATTAAAAAGAGATACTGATGTCTTTACGTGAGCAATATTCAGATTTCTGATCAGTCCTCAGCATAGAGACAGGCCTCAGCATCAATGTCCCAAGACAAACCGATTGATTTTCCTGAGAGAGCCTCCCCCATGAAATTGCTTAAGTAAATTCCTCGAGCCGGCATCCATGGCACTGAGACTGATTGCCTGTGAGTACAGCTGTCTGAAGAATGGCCAGTCCATTTGCAGACACCGGAGAGGGAGCACGTACGCCTCTCCGCTCCGGCTTTGGCAACTTTGTTCTCACTACCTTGTGGACTTGGTGTTATCTAGCGGTTCCGCCAGGTGTTTCTGTGGCATATATGAGCCGACGAAGCGATTGTGACGGTCGTCTCAGTGCGTGGACGTTGAAGCCAATGGTGCTCTCATTAATTTATTAATAATATTGTGAGTTTTTTGCGTTTCCAATTCTCGGTTTCCTCACTTCCCCCGAATTTGCCGAGACGGTTTCTCATTTTCCCCGGACTCTGTGAACAAGTGTTGTGTGTGAGACAGTCATTATTTTCTGGACGTTCTCCCAAGCAGCCGCCAAGGATGGCGTATCCACCTGATTTATAGGATTATTATTAAAGTCTGTTCTTCTGGAAGTGAAAAATCACAAACCATTTCGAGACTGGAAAAGGTAAGTCATTTTCGTGTTGATTTTTTCCCTCTTTTCTTCCTTGCCAGTGAATCGCAGTGTATTTCGGAAAATTTCTCTTTTCGTGGGAGCGTTGAGTTCAACATAAGAATTATTTTGGGGCCGAAGATTTTCATATTAATTTCTTCTCGTTGTTAGACACACCCCTGTGGTCGTGATAATTCAAAAAAGTGAAAATGCGAATTCCTGAGTGTTTAATGTCTCTCGCAGTTAGATTTCTAAAAGCGGAAATGCTGAAATTACTGATAACAAGTGTTTATTGTTAAAATTAGTGATAACAAGTGTTTATCGTTATTTCCCCTTCGAAACACGAAATTATCAAAATTCTCTCCTAAACATCACGGGTAAAAAATACACGCAATTACCTATTACTCAAACCGTTGCATTTCCCCTGATTTCTTGTTTTCCTCATTTTCTCGTATTTTCCCTCTCTCCTCTCTTTTACATCAAAATTCGCATCGTTCTGTAATACGATTGGAAACCCAGCGTAACATGTGTGCCGCTCAATTATGTGTGATGACTGTCAGATCTCAGAGCGATCCCGAATTATGCGGAATAACGAAGGCTTGGGTGATGATGATGATGATGATGTGATGGTGATGATGATAGCTTCTGAGGTTTATGAATATTTATTTTTTATTTTTTTCATTTTTTGAGAGAGGGATTTATTAAAAGCTTGTGGATCCGAGTTCGAGCGAAAAGTTGAAGCTTCTTTTCGTATATATATACATTTTTCATTTATATATTTTGTTGAGTGTTAGGTTAAACGAGTGTTTTAGGAGAGAGAGTGATTTATAAACGTTTGGAGAAGTGTCGATAATTGACGCGAGGATAAATGGAATGTACGAAGAGGAAATCGAGGAAAATTAAGAAAGAACTGGTAGAGGATGAATAAACAGAGGGGAAATAAACACCGTTCTCGATGGGCGAGGCAGAACTAACCAATCTTCCTTACACTGAGAGTCGTTTCTCCGTTTTTGTTTTGTTTCCTTGTTTTTTTGTGTGTGCGTTTCCATCTCCCCGTTTCCCTTTTTTTTCTCTCTCTCTCTTCATTCAAGTGTGTTCATTCTCTCTCTCTCTCTCTCTCTCTCTCTCTCTCTCTCTCTCTCTCTCTCTCTCTCTCTCTCTCTCTCTCTCTCTCTCTCTCTCTCTCTCTCTCTCTCACCCTCCTTTCTCTCCAGACCTCTTCTCTCCCTCCTCTCCCCATGAGCGATATTTTTCTGACCGAGAACAAATCCAAAGGGGAGGAAATTAGATGCCGCATCAAGTCCCGCTGCCTCGCTGCTGCAGAATGGCAAAATTTTCACACTATTTCACCTCTATTCTCTCCGTTTAGGGCCCGGCGGCCAGAGCGTGCTTCTCTCTCTCTCTCTCTCTCTCTCTCTCTCTCTCTCTCTCTCTCTCTCTCTCTCTCTCTCTCTCTCTCTCTCTCTTCTCTCTCTCTATCTATCTATCTATCTATGTGTTTGTCAGTACTCGTTGATAGTCAGTCAATCAGTCTCTCTCTCTCTCTCTCTCTCTCTCTCTCTCTCTCTCTCCTCTCTCTCTCTCTCTCTCTCTCTCTCTCTCTCTCTCTCTCTCTCTCTCTCCAATACGTCGGCCTCTCGGGCTTAAATCTAGCCAAGGTGTATTTCTTTTTATGTTATTGCTAAGGGGGGGTAGAAGGGGGAGGAGCGTTCTTGAGGCTATGTTTTTGATTCGGAAGATTGTTCGTAATGAGGAAAATAATGATAAACGCAACTCGTGTCCTGTGGCTTGCGGTTAATCATGTAATTTAGACTCGTGTGGGACGGAGGTGCGGTGTGGAATAGCGCGGAGGGGGAGGGGATAGGGGTGTGAGAGGGGGGGGCGATGGAGGAACGGAAGGAAGGGAGAGGAGGAGAAGGGAGACGGAAGTGGAGAGAATGGGAGAAACGGAAGTGGAGAAGGAATAGTGGGGGGGGGGCAGAAGGGAGAAGGAATAGAGAGAGAAATAAGGATGAGTTAATGAGAGAGGGGAAAGGGAGAGAGGGAGAGAGATGAGGCGAGACGGAATGGGAAGAGAACTTGGGGAGGGGGGGGAGGAAGAGTTGCTCTTGACTCGTGAGTTTTGGAGGCAAGCGCTCGCCACAGCCAGTGATCAGAGACTACCCTTCCTGGCACAAGTAATGGAAACTCATCCATTGTTGCGCTTCCAATTTCAGTTGAAGGGAAGGTTCATTTTTGTGTTGCAGTGCACCAGCAGCCTGGCTATGCCGTGGAAGACTGGTATATATATATTTTTTTTGCTTCTTCACTCCCGTTATAAAGTTTATGCGTGGCGTGGCTGGAGAGTTGAAACGGTCAAGTTGGCGAGGAGCTGCGAAGGGAGGTGCGGGGAGCCAGCGGGGCAATCCATGCTCGTTCCTTAATGACACCGGGCTGTATCAAAGGTGAATTCCCAGAAGTTTAATTAAGACGGGTTCTTGTCGTGGGAGGAGTGGACGTAGTGTGTTTTGGCGTGTGTTGTGTGGTGTTTGTGTGTGTGGGGCCGGCCGTCGACTCTGGAACAACGCTGAGGTAAGTCACTACCTCGCTCTCGCCTTCCATTTAAATATCGAGAAAGGGAGATAAAACAGATCGGTAAAATGGAGGGGAAATTGCAAACTCGCGCAGAACAAACATGGGAAATCAGAGGCGAGCGAACAAGGAAGGGGAGGGAGGGAGGAGGGGAAATTTCGAAGATGATTCCATCAGGTCAGCGAGGCTACAGCGAGGTTCATGTGTACCGCCACTTCGTCTGTTTTGGCTCTGGGAAATACGCTCGGTTAGGGGCCCTCGTGTCTCTCTCTCTCTCTCTCTCTCTCTCTCTCTCTCTCTCTCTCTCTCTCTCTCTCTCTCTCTCTCTCTCTCTCCTCTCTCTCTCTCTCTCTGCTTCTCTTCTCTCTCTCTCTTTCTCTTTCTCTTCTTTCTCTCTTCTCTTCTCTTCTCTTTCTCTCTCTCCTCTCTTTTTTCTCTCCTTTCTCTTTTCTCCCCCCCCCCTCTCTCTCTCTCTCTCTCTCTCTCTCTCTCTCTCTCTCTCTCTCTCTCTCTCTCTCTCTCTCTCTCTCTCTCTCTCTCTCTCTCTCTCTCTCTCTCTCTCTCCCCCCCCTTCCCCTCCCCCAAGCACGTGTGAAAAATGCCCCTTCGTCCGTATATATTTTTTGTACGGATTTTAATTAAGACCGAATGCATTTTTATTGTATTTGTTTACATTCATAAGCGCACATACATATTGGCTTTTGGTGGAGTTGTCCTTGACTGTGGCATCTTGATTAGGCTATGAAAAAATAGCGATGTAGAAAATGTCGAAGGTTCCGTTTGACTTTTCCCGCCATTTTTTGAAAATTTACTTCCGTTTGTTTTCCTCACGCCATTTTTTAATTTTTTTATTTACTTCCTTTTTTCCCTCATTTGTTGTACGGTGTACGTCTAAACAAAAGGGGGCTTGACGGGAAAGGGGTTAAAAATGCCAAGTTTTTAATTACCTTTCTCGCCCCATATTTTGTCAGAGTTTGAGATTTGTTTTTGTTAATGTAGATATAGGGCTTGTTTTATATATAGGCCTATGTGTATGTTAATGTGCTGCATGGCTGTTGTTGTTGTTATTGGGTTGTTGTTTTTAGTATTGATGTATAGTACTGATTTTTTTTTTTTTTTGGGGGGGGGCAAAGAATGTTAATTATAAGCAGCTTTGGCGTCGTTGCGTTAATGAGAGGAGAGCCATAGATAGGAAGGCATGGAGGAATCAGGTACGTGTCACGGAAATGTCATGCACTGCCAGGACCGCTCGCATGACGGACCGCGTGGTGTCCTCTAATTGTCTAATTTACTCACAGACTGTCACGTTAATCAACTCCTGTCCTCCCCTCCCCTTCCTTCCTTTCCCTTTCCTTTCCTTCCTTTCCTTTCCTTTCCCACATACGACCCTCGCCTTCCATCTCTTTTCGCGCTCCCCCTTTCCGCTTTTCCTCCCCCTCTCAAATTCCCTCTTTCATTTTCTATCTTCTCCCATCCCTCTCCCTTTTCCCCCCTCCTTCCGCCTTTTTTTCATATCTCTACTCTCTCTTTCAATTTCTTCACTCTCTCTCTCTCTCTCTCTCTATCTCTCTCTCTCTCTCTCTCGTCTCCTCTCTTCCTCTCATCTCTCTCTCTCTCTCTCTCTCATCTCTCTCTCTCTCTCCCTTCCTCCCTCCCTCCCTCCCTCCCCCTCCTCCCCTCTCCTCTCCCTTCCCTCCCCCGTCGCTGGATCCTTTCCACTTTTTGTCCGCCCCGACTTTTTTTTTTCTTTTTTAGAATCCTGGACACCCTAATACATTCCCAATTTTCTTACGAAGTTTATTGGTATTCAATTTTACACTCGCCGCGCTCACCTCTTTTGGGTAGCAGATTCGCGCTCACTCGGACTCGACGTTCTCTCTCTCTGATCTGCTTCTTTCTCTTTCTTTGGTATTTTTTTATTTATTATTTTTTCTCTCCTGGCTTTCTCTTCTTTCTTTTCTCACTGCTGGCTTTTCCTCTCTTTCTTTCTCTTTCTTTCCTCGATCTCTTTTCTTTCTCTCTCTTTGCTCATCTATTCTTTCTCTTCTTTCTTTCTTTCTCCTCTCTCTCTCTCTCTATCCTCTCTCTCGTCTCTGCCTAGCCCTCTCGCCCTCTCACTCTCCTCTCTTTCTTCCTCCCTCTCTCTCTTCCTCCTCCTCATCAATATTTCCCGCCTTTCTGTTCAACCATCCTTTTGTGCCGCTTTGGGGTTTTATTCACTCCATTTTGAATGGGGGTAAGGCAAGGGGGGGTAGGGGTGAAGGGGGGTCTTTGAGCTATGATACGGAGGGACCCCTCTTTAATTTCTACTCTTTAATTTTCTCCTTTCTTCATGTGCTTGTTTTGGGTTATTGGCCGCTGTCGGTCTCTCCTTCCCCCCTATCTCTTTCGATGGGTCGTCCCTCCTCTCTCTCTCTCTCATTATCGTTTCTCATTCCCCCACTTTCAGCGTGCTAACTTACCGGTACCCCCCCCCCTCCCTCTCCTTTCCCCCCTCCTGCTCCTTCTCCTCCTTCTCCTCCTCTCCCTCCTCCTTCTCTCTTCCCTCTCCTTCTCCTCCTATCCCTCCTCCTCCTTCTCCTCTCCCTCTCCTCCTTCATCTCTCCCGCTCCTCCTCACTCCTCCTCCTCCCCTTTTCTTTTATTCTCTTCTGTTTTGTTCTTTTGGTCTCATTTCACTCTCTCTCTAATCTGTTAGGTCCTGTCTTCTTTTCTTTCATTTCTCTCTCCACCTTCTCTACCCTGCACCGCTCCCTCCACCCACTCCCCTACCCTCCCTTCCTTCCCTCCCCTCCCCCCCCCATCTCTCTCATCTCTCCTTCCACTACCCGACCGATACGTCGTCACTTCCCTCCCTCCCCCCTCCCTCCCCTCTCTCTCTCTCCTCTCCCTCTTCATCTACCCCTTCCTTTACCCTCTTTCCCTTCCCTCCCCTCCCCCCCTCTCTCCCTCTCTTCACTACCCCCGACCGATACGTCGTCACGTTCCCTCCCCTCCCCTCCCTCCCCTCTCTCATCCCTCTCACTAACCCTTCCCTTACCACTCCTTCCTTCCTGTCCCCTCCCCTCCCCCATTCTCTTCCTCATCACCGCCCTCTCGCCGATACGATATCAACTTCCTCCCCTCTCCTCTTCACTACCACCTTCCCTTACCCTCCTCCCTTCCTCCTCCCCATTCTACTCCCTCTTCAACTAACCCCGACCAATACGTCATCACTTCCCTCCCCCCCCCTGCCCCAGAGTTGTATCATCACCAGCCTCATCAACCCTACAAGCCTCATCACCCTAACAGCCTCAATCACCCTACACAGCCTCATCACCCTCAGCCTCATCACCATCTAAGCGCCGTTCGGAGGCAGCATGAGTTACCCAAGACCAATCAATCTGAATGCTAATAGGTCACAGTGCAAATCCGGGCCGATGGCAATCCAGGGCTGTTCTGCTAATGGGGTCTTAAGGGGAAGGGGAGGAAAGGGGGGAGGGGGGAGGGGAGGGGTGGGAGGAAGGGGGAAGGGGAGGGGGTGCGGTGGGGTGGGGAGAGAGGGGAGGGGTTTTGAAAGAAAGGGGATAGGAAGGGAGGGAGGTATTTTTGGGGGAGGGTAGGGCGAAGGAAGGGGAAGGGGGCAGGAGAGGGAGAAGGGGGCGAGGAAGGGAGTGGGAGAAAGGGGAAGGGGGAAGGGAAGGGAGAGGAAGAGGGGAAGAGGAAAGAGGAGAGGAAAGAGGGGGATGGTGGAAGGGAGGGGGGAAGAGGGGGGGGAGAGGGGTCAAGTAAAGTTTGGTGGAAGATGTAATGAGGAAGGGAGGGAGGGGGTGAAAGATGAGGAAGGGAGGGGGGGGAAAGGGACTGGCGGGCGGGTTATGTTAAGGAATGGAGGAAGGAAGAAGGGAGGAAGAGGGGAACGAGGTTAAATAAGGGAGGAGGGGAGGTAAAAGAGGTCTGAAGGAGGGGAAAGGGGGAGGGAGGGGGCTAAGTAAGAGGCTGTAGCAGGAGGAGGAGAAAGAGGAAGGGTAAGAGGAAGAAAAGGAGAAGAAAACGGCAAAGAGAAGAGAATGAAAAAGGCATAGTAGAGATGCAGGAGGAGGTAAAAGAAAGAGGGTGAAAATGGAAATGAGGGAATTCGACGAGGAGAGGGAAGGGAGAGAGAGGAGAGAGAGAGAGAGAGAGAAGAGAGAAGAGAGAGAGAGAGAGAGAGAGAGAGAGAGAGAGAGAGAGAAGAGAGAGAGAGAGAGGAAGAGAGAGAAAAGAAGAAAAAAAAGAAGAGATAGAAGAGAGAGAGAGAAGGGAGGGGGAGGGCGAAGGTTAGAAAAGGGATAGGATAAGGGGGGATTGGCTAAAAACTGACAGACGCAGAGTAGTTTATAACAGGAAAGAGGGGAACAGGAGGGTGAGAAAGGTAAGGGGGGGGGGGCGAGAGTGGATGGGGGGAGAAAGGGAATTCGCAGAGGGGGCGGAGGAGGAGAAAGAGGAGGGAGGAGAAAAGAGGAGGAGGAGGAGGAGGAGGAGGAGGAGAGGGAGGTAGGAGGAGAGAGAGAGAGAGGAGAGAGAGAGAGAGAGAGAGGAGAGAGAGAGGAGAGAGGAGGAGGAGGAGGAGGAGGAGGAGGGAGGGAGGAGGAGGAGGAGGAGAGAGGGAGAGAGGAGAGAGAGGAGGAGAGGGGGAAGAGGAGGAGGGAGGGGAAAGGAAGAGAGGGGAGAGAGAGGGGAGGGGGGGGGAGCGAATTGAGGAGGAGGAGGGAGGCAGGAGGAGGGGGAGGGAAAGAGGGAGGAGGAGAGAGAGAGGAGAGGAGGAGCGAGAGGAGGAGGAGAGGAGGAGGAGGAGAAAGAGAGGGGAGAGAGAGAGGGAGGGGAGAGGGAGCGAGGAGGAGGGAGGAAAGGGAGAGGGGAGAGGGAACGACGAGGAGGAGGAGGAGGGAAAGAGAGGGAGAGAGGAGGGAGGGGAGCGAGGAGCGAAGAATAATGGGGTAGATGCAATAAAAGAGAAGGCGAGGTTGATTAAATAGGAATGCGGGATGCAATCGTACTCCGGGCGTCCAGGCGCTATATGGGAAGAGGGGAGAACGAGGGGAAAGGGGAATGAGGAGAGAGAGAGAGAGAGAGAGAAGGGAAGGGAGGGAAGGGAGGGGAGGGAGGTTGGGTAACGTAAATGACAGACAAGAGAGAGAGAGAGAGGAGACAGAGAGAGAGAGAGAGAGAGAAGAGAGAGAGAGAGAGAAGAGAGAGAGAGAGAGAGAGAGAGGAAGAGAGAGAGAACAGAGGGAGAGAGAGAGAGAGACGCAAACGGAGAACAAGAAATGAAAAATTACGCAATGCCCGGAGGAACACAAACCAACATCCAGACCGAAGAGCAGAGAGCAGGCGCGAGACCGAGAAGGAGGCGCTGGGGCCGGTCCAAAGAGCGAGGACGAGACCGAAACGGAGCACCGAGAACGTGGACGGAGACGGAGACCGAGAAAACGTGACGAACGAAGACCGAGAACGCAGACGAGACGAGACCAAGAACGTGACCTGAACGAAGCAAGAACGTGAGGAGACGGAGAGCCGAGAAGCCGAATCTCGGAGACGAAGAACGTGACGGAGACGGAGATTGGGAGACTGGGAGACCCAACGGGACGAGTGAGGAACGGAGACCGAGATGAACCCGGGACTTAAGAAACAGAACGGAGGAGACGCCGAAGACCGAGAACGAGACGGAGACGGATATTAAGAACGAAACGAGACACGTAGAACGGAGACGAGAGAACCGGATCGAGAACGAGATCGTGATGGAGACCGGGACTGAGACCGAAACGGAGACCCGAGACGAGACGGAGAACGAGAACGAGAAACCGGGATTGGGACCGAGACCCGAGACTTAGATGGGAAGCGAGACGGGGAGTGACCGAGCCGAGACTGAGAGCCGAGACGAAGAGTTGGAGACACCGAGAGAAGACCTAAGATCAGCCTGAAAATACGACCGAGGACCGAGACAGACCCCGAAACGAGACGACGGGGAGACACCGGACGGGACTGAGACCGAGACAGACCGGAGACCGACTGAGACCAGAATGACGAGACCGAGACAGACCACGAGACCGAAGCGGAGACCCGGCTGAGCGAGAGACCGAACGGGAGCGAGACAGACCGGAGAACCAAGCGGACGAAGAAGGAAGGGGATTTCGGGAGATCAGAGGAAGGTGAAAAGGAACGTGATTAGGGGGCACGAAGAAGGCGACATGAAGGGGGGGGGGGGGATACACGTGGGCGAAGGCAGGTAGGGAGGGAGGGAAGCGAGAGGGCAACGGGAGAACGGAAGAGGGGAGGGGAAAGAAAAGAAGGGAGGAGAGAGGAAAGGAGAAGGGAGGGAGATAGGGAGCAAAGAAAGAAAGAAGGGAAAATGAGAAACGGAGAGGGGAAAGGAATGAAAGAGGGAGAGAGGAAAGGAAGGAGAAATGGGAAAGAGGAAAGGAGGGATATCGTGAGGAGGGAGGGAGTAGAAGAGAGATACAGGGAAGAAAAGAAAAGAGCGAAAGGAGGGAGAGAAACGGAGAAAACACTAGATTAAAAAAAAAAACACCTAACGCATCCACACTAGACATAGAAATAACGAAAAGATAGATAGAATAGAGAAAAGAGACATAAAGAAAAAAAAAAAATCGAAAAGAGAAGAGAGCAAATATCGAAAAAGAAAGAGAGAATGAGAGGGAACAGGAGAAGAGTATTCACGGCGGATATATACAATGAAGGAATACCTAATTGGCAGGAAAAATGAAATGCACGGCAAATATGCGGGCACATGCGGCCTAGACCGGCGTGAAGAGCAGAGAATGTGGGAAGAAGTGTCGAACAGCCTGAAGAAGAGAGAGAAGATGCACTTCTTTATAAACTAGGAAGCAATTTTAAAAAACGGATTTTTTGAGGTTTATTTTTCGGTAGGATTTATTTTTATAATAATTTATTTTTTCGGAATTAATTTCCTCTTCCGTCATTTTTTTTATTTTTATTTTTTTATTGTTTTTTTTTAATGGATTTTGGGGTTATTAATTACGTTTTTTATGGGTTTTGGGGAGTTATTTTCCGGATGCCTTTTTTTTTTTTAGTTATTTTGGGAGTTAATTTTAGGTCGTTTTTATGATAGGATTATCGGAAGCTTGATTTTTTTTGGTGGTTTTAAATGGAATTTGGAAGGTAATTTCGGTCTATTAATAAACGGTCTAATTTAAAATAATTTAATATTAATAAATATAATAAACGGTGGGAGTTATTTTCGGTCGTTTTTTAAGATGGATTTTGGAGATATTTTCGGTCGGTTTCTGATAGACTTTGGTGAAGTTTATTTTCCGTTATTTTTTTTTTTGAATTTTTGGAAGTTATTTTCGGTCTTTATGGATTTTGGGATTTATTTTTCGGTCTTTTTTAAATGGATTTTAGAATTATAATTTTCGGTAATTTAGTAATTGATATCGAAGTTATTTTCGGTCGTTTTTAAATGGATTTTAGAATTTATTTTCACAGGTAAAATTTTGTAATTGATAATATGACAAGTTATATCCATCGGTCACTCTTTGTTCTTTTTTCTTTTCAAGATTTTTTTTTTTAGAGGGGGTGATAATTGCAAAATAAGGACATTGCAAATAAGACATTGGCGATTTTTGAGTCTGAATATCTATCTATAGTGTCGGAGATATAGGGAAAATGTTTGTAATTATTGTTATTGTTGGTTTTACCTATCGGTAGTTCGTCCGTCGCCGTAGTAATAGAAAAGTATATAGCAGTCATCGCTGGAGGAATAATAGTAACATCGCAATGGTATGTTGGTAGTATAGTATGTAGTAATATATGATAGGAAATAAGTCAGAGTATGGTATGGAATTTAATTTTGGAAGGTATCGGAGAGGTTTTCTTGTCAACCGATAACATACCAGAATTGTTTCGGTAAATGATCAAAAATGAGTTTTCCGTCTAGATGAGGAATTAGTTGACGGGGTATCGAACGTCATGATTTGATTTTATATTTTTTTATATGTGTCTGTTTACCTGTCCATATTTGTGTACACGTTAACTGTATTTAGTATAGTCCATAGTTCCATGATATATATAGCTACTACAGTAAGATCATAGTACCAATACCACTAACCACTTTTCTTTCCTCTTCTTCTTTCTCCTCTTCACCATCATTATATTCCCCTTCCGCCGTTATTATCCCCCCTACCCGCATATACTACATATTTCCCCTCACTTCCCACCCCATCCCCACCACCCCAACCACCCGACCGTTGAGACTGGCCACGTCCAAGCCAGTGTGTAGGCGCCCCATCTCTCCTAACTTTTCTCTGCACCCGAATGAGTGTGGCTTAGGCGCCTCCCCTCCCCGCTCCCCCTCTACCCACCAACCCTTCTCCCTCTTTTCTCTTAAATCCCCACCCCTATCCCCCCTCCCCTCTTCCTCTTCTCCTTCCTTCTTCCTATCTTCCGCATCTCTCTGAAAATTTGCATATCCCTCCACCCGTCTTTTTCCTCTCTCTCCTCTCTCTCCGAAGTTTTGCACAGTACTACCTCCTCTTCCTTCTCCCTCCCTTCCCTCCTCCCCTAGAACGCGTTGCTTCTCTCCCACCCTCTTTTTCCTTAATTCTTTACTCTTCCTCCACCGCACTATCCTTCTCCCCTTCTTCTCGGACTTCAAACTCTCCATTTTTTGCATAATCCTTGCCTGTCTCTCTAATCCAGCTCCTCTTCTCGATTCATCCTTTTATTCGTCTTATTTTTTCCTTTTCTGCTTTTCCCTTAATTGATAACTTTATCAGTATTACCCAGAATTCGGTACTAAAGCACCCTCTATTTAAAGGAGAAAAAAAAAATGACGTCTCAGGTAAACCCTAATAATTGCTGGCGTAATATCCTTAATTATATATTATCTTATATACTAATAAATTATTTATTTATTATTGAAGCCTAAATGAATAGTATTAATCATTAATATGGATTTCCTAATATTCAGTATTGATAATAAATCTTATCTCTTTTATTTATAAGTTTCTATCTACTCCTTTTCCGTTCCGTCGCTATAGATTCTGAAATTATTATCTAGGCCTATCTTAATATTTTTGCATAGCATTATAAACCATGATCATCTTTTTCCGTTATATATTGCATATTTTTTCAATATATTTTCCCATTTATAAACCATAATCTTCTTTTTTTTCTGTTATATATTGCATATTTCTTTCAATATATTTCCCCGAGATTCTTTCCATCTCGCTCTCCTATCTTCGTCTTCTATTGTTATTTCCTTTTCTCTTCCTTGTTCGCTTTCTCTTTTTTTATCTCATCCTCTTATCTACTTCCTCCCTCCTTTTCCTCCTCCATTTCGTCGAACCCACCCCCCCCCACATCTTATCTCTTATCCGAGGATCACGAAGAATTATATACACAATCACTATATCCATTCTAAGTTCTTATCATATTTTTATGCCTTTAATATTAAGGCTTATCATTACTAGTACTTTCTAAATATTATAACGAGTCATATTCTGTACCTTATTAATTTCTAAGCGTAATCGAGTCATCACTTCTCAATTTCTCTCAAATCTCTCCTTTTCTTTCTAATTCGATCTCATCAAGCTTTTATTTTCTTCAACTTTCGCACTGACACATGCTGATCATCCATACTTCTTTCGAATATCTATATCACTTTTCTTGGCGAATATCCATCCAATTTTTCTGCCATAATTCTCCTCATTTAATTTTTCAATTCTTTCACTTTCTTTCTAATGCCCTTCATTTTCCTTTCCCCATCATTCACTTTCCTTCAATTCGCTTTCAAACTAATTCTTTCTAAATTCACATTAAAATTTTCTTGCGAAATTCTAGATCATAATTTTTCCCTCTTAAGCCACACCCTCTATTTCCTCTGTTAGGGCATTATCGTACACTTTCTTGCTCGAAGCCGCCCACCGCCCACGCCTGTCTGCGCCCATCACTCAAGCCATCCCTTCCCCCTCAAACACCCCTCCACCCTCCCCTTCCACCCTCCCACCTTCCATCCCCCTGAGCTATATCTTAACGGGCAGGCTTAACGCCCCACCCTTCCCCCTCCCCTCACCGCGACCGTCCAACCCTGGTCTCTACAGATGTTAAGGATTCGGGGTAATTGCTCTATTAATGAATTTTAATAACAAAGCCTTGATTATCTCTCTCTCTCTCTCGTCTCTCTCTCTCT
>NW_020871290.1:95000-157500 GCF_003789085.1 Penaeus vannamei
AGTAGATAACATAATAGAAATTAAAAAGAAGCGCGCAGAATATGCAAGTTTCGCCGCTGCCTTCCCTTAAATTTCGAAATGCTAAAGGCCAGATTGGGAAGACATGCTTAATGAGATAGATCTTTTATATGCCTTAGTATGAGGAGAAGGGCAGGGGGGGGGGGGAGAGGGAGAGAGAGATTGGAGGAGTGGAGGGAGGTATAGGAGGAGGAGAGAGAGAGAGAGGGAGGGGAGAGAGGGAGGAGGGTAGAGAGGAGAGGGTGGAAGGGAGTATGGGAGGGAGGGAGAGAGAGAGAGTGTGGAAGGGAGGGAGGGAGGAGGGGGGGAGAGGGGGGAGGACTCCGGCCACAATTACCGTAGTGGGATCTTATCAAAGATACAATTTATCGGCGTTTATTTACCGCAGATCTGGCGGGAGGGAGCTTGAAAATGCCATTAACGAACGGAAATGCTGAACAGATAAGGGTTGTCCTTTCTCTCTCTTGCTCCCTTACTCTTTCTTTCTCAATCTCTTTCTCTCTCTCTCTATCACTTTCTCGCTCATTTTTTCTCTTCCATATCCATATCCCCTCTCTTCTTCCTTTACTTTTTTTCTCTTCTGTCCTGTTCTTCTTCTCTTCTTCTCTCTCTCTCTCTTTTCTCTCTCTCTCTCTCTCTCTCTCTCTCTCTCTCTCTCTCTCTCTCTCTCTCTCTCTTCTCTCTCTCTCTCTCTCTCTCTCTCTCTCTGCTCATTCATTCATTCTCTTCCAGTATCCTTCTTCCATATTTTTTCCTTTCTCCTTATTCCTCATCCTGACTCCATCTCTCCCCATCCCTCATCTCCCCTTCCCCTCCCTTACCCTGCCTTACCCCTCCCCTCCCCTCCCTCCTCCCCCCACGGCAGGCCTTAGTTATATACCTTTCCTTCTCGTCGACATTTAGCAGCGCGTCCGTTAACGAGGTATGGAGGGGGGAGGGGGAGGGGAGGCGGAAGGAAGGGAGGGAGGGAGGAGAGAGGGAGGGAGGAGGAGGAGGGGAGAGGAGGAAGAGGGAGAGGGAGGAGGCGGAGAGGAGGGAGAAGGGGAGGTGGGAAGGGGGGAGAGGGGAAGGGGATTGGAAGAAGAGGAGCAGAAGAAGTAGAAAGGGGAAGAAAGAGAAAAAAGAAAAGAAGAAAAGAAAAAGGGAAAAGAAGAAAAGAAGCAGAAGCAGAAATAGAATTTGACATGAAAGTCGAAGTACAAAATAGAAGAAGAAGAAGCAGAAAAGAAGGAGGAAAGAGAAGGAAAAGAAGAAAAAAAATGAGGAGAAGAAGGAGGAAGGGGAAGCGGAGGAGGAGGAGAAGGAGCACACGGTGAAGCTACCTCATTAGAGTGCTTTCTGCCCCTGGTATGTCACGGTGAAAACAACCCCCTCTACTCCGCCTCCTGCCTCGTCATGGCGTCGGAGGGTAAGCCGCTCTGGCAGTGAGGGGGGAGGGGAGGGTGAAGGGGGGAGGAAGGGGAAGGGGAAGGGGGGGGACGGAGGGGGGTGGAGGGGGGGGAAGGGGAATGAAGGGGATGGGAAGGGGAAGGGGGTGGGAGTTGAAGGGTAAGGGGAGGGGGGGAGTGAAGGGGAGGGGGAGTGAAGGGGGATGGGAGTTGAAGGGAGAAGGGAAAAGGTGAGAAGAAGAGAGAGAAAGATTAACAAGACTGTAAGGATGGGAGGAGGAAAGGGAGGAGATGACAAATGAGGAGTAGAAGAAGAAGAAAGGAAAAGACGAAGAAGAATGAAGAGAAAATTTAGAAAAATAAGAAGGAGAAGAAGATAAAATGAATAGAATCAGAATCAGAATCAGAAGAAGACGAAGAAGGAGGATAAGAAGAAATAACAAAATCCAGAAGAACGGAGAAAGGAAATAAGGGAGAATAAAAAAACTCATACTAACAAATAAACGAAAAGAAAGCTAAGATAATGATGATGAAAGGAAAATAGAGAACTCTTCTTCCTCTGCGTAGCGAATAATTGGAAGAGGGCGATAAAGAAGGGGAATTAAAGAAGGCCTAATGAATGCTAAGAAGATGGACTCGCGATGCTAATAAGATGAACAGAGGTGGAAAATAAGGAAGCGGGGGGGATGACCTGGCCGGAGGGGGGGAGGAGAGAGAGAGAGGAGAGAAGGAAGAGGAAGAAGGAGAGAGGAGGAGAGGAGGAAGAAGAGAAGGGAGAGGAGGAGGAAGAGGAGGAAAGGAGGAGGAGGAGGAAGAAGGAGAGAGAGGAAGAAGAAGATGGGAAGAAGGAAGAAGAAGAAGAAGGAGGAAAAGGATGAAGAGGAGGAGGAGGAACGAGGAGCAGTTAGAAGAAGAAATAGAAGTAAAGATAAAATAGGGATAGGAAGAATTACAATCAGACGAGGAAGTGGAAAAGGTAGATGAAGACAACGGCGGACAATGATAACGATGATAATAGTGATAATAATAGTTTTAATACTAACGATATAATAATGAATGATGATAATAGTGATAATAAATACTACGATAATAATAATGATAAGAAGAAGAAGAAGGAAAGCAGGAAGCAGAGGGATAACGAGGTTTAGAATACGAGGAAAGGCAACAGTCAAAGAAAGAGGAAGGAGATAAAAAAAGAAGAAAAAAAGGCGAGGGGCGGATTAGAAACCTTTAACGAGGGCGGGATTTCGGTAAAAGGGAAGAGGAACAGAATGAAAGAAAGAGAGAGAGAGAAGGTAAAAAAAAAAAAAAGAAAAGGAAGAGAGAGAAAAAAAAAGAGATTTGATAAAGAAAAGAGCATTGGAAGGCAGCGGTTAACCACAGTAAGGGAGGGGGTGGGGAGAGAGGGAGAGGAGGGGGTGGAGGATAGTTTAGAGGGGGAGGGGGAGGGGGAGAAGGGGTGGAGAATAGTTTAGGGGGGAGGGAGAGAGAGGAGAGGGGGTGGAGAATAGTTTAAGGGGAGAGGGAGAGGGGGAAAATAGTTTAGGGGGAGGGGAGGGGGGGAGGGATGTGGCGATTAGGAAGATCTAATGAAATGTGAATTATCGGAGAGGATACACAGGGAGAGGAAGCAAGGTATCGGTGTATTTGTCGGAATAAGGAGAATTGAGAAGGGAAAAAAAGGATGATGGGAGAGATGGAGAAGAAGAAGAAGAAGAGAAGAAAAGAGAAAGAAGAAGAGCAAGAAGGAGAAGTTAGGGAGAAGAAAAAAAGGAAAGAAAGAAGAAGAGGAAGAAAGCAGAAGAGAAGAAAGGAGAAGTTAATAGAGACTAAAATAGAGACGGAAGAGAAAAAGAAGAAAAAGAAGGAGAAGAAGAAGAAAGAGATTGAAGCCTGGTTTACGACGCGCCTCCGTCCAGCGGTTCGCAGAGCTTAAACTGCTGAGTAATTAGCGTTAATTAGGGAAGCAATGAGGGAAATGAGGCACCCTCAGCCAAGTCGCCGGCGAGAATGAGCGCATGATGAGGGCGGGGAGGTGGGGAGGATGGGGGGGAGGATGAGGGAGGGGAGATGGGAGATAGGGGAGGATGAGGAAGGGGGGAGGATGAGGAAGGGGGAGGGAGGATGAGGGTGGGGAGGAGGGGGTGGGGTGGAGGTGGATGAGGAAGGGGGAGATGGGAGATAGGGGGGAGGATGAGAAGGGGTAGGGAGGGGAGGGAGGGGAATAAAGGATTTGGCGAGAAGTGCGGTAGATGGGGTGAGGGTGGGAGGGTAAGATTTGAAGGGTTGTCCTCGTAAGGATAAAGAAAGGGGGGGGTGATGGAAGGGGGGGGGGAGATGGGGGTGATGTTCCTCGTAAGGATAAAGAAAGTGGTTAAGAAGTTGAGATGAGGGGGGGGGGGGCGGAGAAGAGAGAATGTAGAGGGGGGAGTGGGGGGAGGTCCGCGCGAAGGAAGCGGTACTCGGTTTAAAAGAATTACCAAGGGAGGGGGAGAGAGGGAGGGAGGGAGAGGAAAGTTAGAGGATGAAGGGGGAGGAGGGAGGGAAAGGATAAAGGGGAGAGGGAGGGGGGAGGGAAGGAGGGAAGTGGGAAGGGATGAGGGCGAGAAGTAACGTATTGTATAAGGGATGAGCAGCGGGAGGTAGGATCCCATATACGGTATAGGGAGTAAAGAAAAAGAAAAAAAAAAAATCGGTCTGGAAAAAGAAGATGGTGGAATTGCCGGACCCAATTTGTGGTTATGGCATCAAGAAAATCATTTAATTGAACGCTCGGGTGGAAGTTCACTATATTTTCCCTCCTTTCTTCTGAGTTTGTTATTGTTATTTCTCTCTCTCTCTCTCTTTCTCGTCTGTTCTTTCTCTCTCTCTCTCTTTTCTCTTTCTTTCCTCTCTCTCTCTTCTGTCTTCTCTCTCTCTCTCTGTCTTTGTCTCTCTCTCTCTCTCTCTCTCTCTCTCTCTCTCTCTCTCTCTCTCTCTCTCTCTCTCTCTCTCTCTCTCTCTCTCTCTCTCTCTCTCTCTTCTCACACACACCACACACACACACACACACACGCACACGCACAACAGTTAAATTGCACAGCGTTCCACAGTGATAAATTTGACGCGCAGCTGAAACCCCAGCTGTCAAAACGGGCGGCGGCCATCAACAGCGGCGCTGAGTGACGGCGCCCATCCACCGCCGCCATGAACTATAATGATATTCAACCGCTAATTATTCCAATCACATAATTTTATCTGTATATTGAATTAATCGGCGGTAATTGAAGTGTGGCGCTAATGCCCCGGCCCGGACCGTGCGTGGGCGGGCAGCGGCGGCGGCGGCGTGGGGAAGGCTGTCACCGCGCGCGCCATATGGGTGTGTGTGGGGAGAGCTGTTGGGGGGGAGGGGGGGAGGGGAGGGGGAAGGGGAGGTGGGGAGGGGGAGGGATAAGGGGAAGGGAGGAGGGATTTTGAGGGATTTTTCGATCTTTTGCGGGAAATTTTGGGGAGGAATTTTTGGACGAGGAAGGGGGATTGGGGATAGATCGACGCGGGATGATTCGAGGATGATTGGCGGTAGATATGAGGACAGTCGATAGATATAAAAAAAGAAAAAATACACCCATCGATAGAGAACCCCCCCCCCCCCAAAAGAGAGAAAAGAAAGAGAGAGAGAGAGAAGAGAAGGAGAGAAAGCGAAAAAAAAAATCGAGGTGACGAAAGAGAAACACGCAAAAAAAACAACACAAGACGAGACAAGAGACTTCGAGAATAGACAGACACAGACATAGACAGACACGGACCGAGGCACGCGCGCTGCATTACCCACGGACAAACGACCGCGGGTAATCTGGCCCGGAACATGATTGTCAGGTAATTCTCTGGTATCAAAAGTATCCCCCCTGATTGCTACCCTTCCCCCCCTCCTCCCCTTCCCCTCCCCCGCCGCCCGCCCGCCCGCCCGCCCGCCGCATCAAAATTTCATCATGTTGTTTCAATTAATGGTTGCCAGTTGTGTATTCCTCGCACCTAATTAACGGCTTGCCTTTATTTCCGGCTTTATTCGCTTTGATTACGCCCACCGCACTTGTTAATCGGGCCGTTTTTCGGGGGGGGGGGGTGGGGTGGGGGGGGGACGGGGTGTGGGTGGCTTGCCGAGAATGTAGTACTTTTGGGGTAAAATGCTTTTTTTATTTATTTATTTATCTATTTATTTTATTTATTTTCGGGGGGGTTATTTTATGAACGAGAAGAAAAGGAAAAAAATACAAGACATTTTTTTTTTCGGATGGATCGTCTGTCAAGAAGAAACTGAATTTTGTTTGATTTTTTTCGTACTGGTGATCGTGATAATAATGGCAGTGGTAATAATAATCATTATTAATATAATGATAATAATTATTATTGATATTATCATTATCATTTTTATTGTCATTATCAGGGCTTATATTGGTCTTTGCCGATATTTTAAAAGTTGCCATTATTATTATTATTGTTGTGTTATTTGTATGTTATTATTTTTATTATTATTATCATTATTATTATTATATTATTGTTATTATTATTATTATTATTATTATTACATATTATTTTATTATTATTATATTATTATTAATTATTATTATTATTATCATCATCATATTATTTGTTGTTTCTTATATTATCGTTGCTATTATTTTGTTGATTACTGTTTTTATTATAAAAGTTATTTTCGGTATTTTTCGGCTTCCCTTTGCTCACAACTCTATCCGCTAACAACCGCGCTGCTAAATAACTGACGCGTCTTCTTCAGGCAGTCTGCGTCTAAATCTTGGCACCGACTTCAACATTGTTCGAAAACTTCAGTCTCGTCTTCTTGTTTTCTTCTTTGTTATTCCTCCCTTTTTTAGTCTTGTTGTTGTTGTTTTTTTTTCTTTAGTTTGTTTCTCCTTTCTTCTTTCTTTTTTAATTTTTTTCTTCTTTTTCTTATCATCTCCGCTTCCTCCCTCCCCACCTCTTCCTCCTCCTCCTCCTCTTCCTTCCTCCCTCCCTCCCTCTCTCTCGCCTTCCTCCTTCCTCCTCTCCTCCTTTTACCTCCCCCTGTTCCTCCTTTACCTCCTCCGTCCACCTCCTCCTTTTCCTCCCCTTCCCCCTTCCCCTTCCCCTTCCCCTTCATCTTCTTTAGGTCAAACACGTGGACTGACCTGAGCTCCCGGTGGCTGACCTTTTAAAATCCTCGCCGTTAGGACCTGCTTGCTGTCCGTGAAGGAATTTCCCGGGGTCTCGAGGTGCTGACAGCTGACCGGCGAAACATGCACAGCCCATGAACACATAACACGTTCTTAACACGTTCTTGTACATTTAGGTTGCAGGGATTAACGCCCTCACACCACATACGCGGAAGGGCGGTAGGGCGGCATGCGTGGGTTTCTGATTTTTAATTTTATTTTTTCTCTTGTCGGTTTTTGTTTTTTTGGTTCTCTTTTCTCTTCTGGCTTCTTCTGTCTTGTATCTTCTCTGTCTCTTCTTTTTCTCTTATTCTCTTTCTTTTCTTTTCTCTTCTCTTCCTTTCTCTTCTCTCTCTCTCTCTCTCTCTCTCTCTCTCTCTCTCTCTCTCTCTCTCTCTCTCTCTCTCTCTCTCTCTCTCCCTCTCTCTTGCCCCCTCTCCCTCCCTCACTCACTCACTCACTCTCATTATTTTCTCCCTCCCTCCCTCCCCCCCTCCAGCTCTACGGTCTAATCTAATCCGTGTACTAAATTAATTTGTTACATCAATTACATTTCTTTTTAATCCACTTAAGCCTCGGAAAATGTCGTCGTGGAGATGCAGTGTTTCCCTTTCTCCCTTTCTCTTTATTCTGATTATCTCTTTTCTCCCTTTCTCTTTCTCTTTATTCTCATTAGTCCTTTCTCCCTTTATCTTATTCCCTTTCTTCTCTTTATCTCCCCTTTCTAGTCCTTTATCTTTATTCTGATTATGGCCCTTTCTCCCTTTCTCTTATTTACCCTTTTCTCTCTTTATTCTCATTAGCCAGCCCTTTCTCCTTTCTCTTCTCTTTATTTTGATGACCCTTTCTCCTTTCTCTTTATCTTTATTTTGATTAACCCTTTCTTGCTTTCTCCTTATCTTTATTCTCATTAGCCCTTTCTCCCTTTCTCTTTGTCTTTATTCTGATTAACCCTTTCTCCCTTTATCTTTATCTTTATTTTGATTAAATTATCGGAAGAGAAGAGGAAAAGGGGGAGGTGATGGGGGAGGGGGAAGGGGGAGAAATGGTGATGGAAGGAAAGTAAGGAAAAAAAAGAGGAATATCGGAGCGAAAAGAAGATGGGGGATAGTGGTGATTAAAAGAAAAATAAAATGAAGGGGAAGACGAATAATATGATAAGAAAAGAAGGAAGAAAAAAATAGAGGTAGATCAAAACTAAAGAGAAAATGAGGAGGTTAAGAATAAAGGAAAAATATCGGAACGAAAACGAAAGAAGGAATAAGAATAAAGAAAGGAAAAATAAAATAAAGAAAACGAATAAAACGATAAGAAGAAATAAAAAGCGATAACGACAATAGGAATAATGACAAGAAGACGGAATTAGCAGGAAGGCCAATGGACGACGGGGCTTCCATCAGTGATCCATTTAGCAATTGATGAGCCAGCTGGTCGGATCGGCTGGTCGGGTAGTCGTCGGATCACCTCGTGCTCATCAAAGAGTAATTGGCTGCAAAAAGGTCAGAGAACTTGCCCAGTGGAATCATCGTCGCCTCCTTCGCAATCATCATTAATACGTTAATTAGGCAGGGAGTGCGATGTCGGTGGCGAAACAATCGGATTTTTTGGAGATGATGTTGTGTGTTGTATATATTGTTGGGCTGTTTATCTAATTGATATATTTGTATTTGCGATTTGTTTAAAATATATATATATGTATATATATATTGTAGGGTTATATACCTATAATTATATATATTTGCATTTACAGAAAGAAATGGATATGTATTNAGAATACGAGAAAGGCAACAGTCAAAGAAAGAGGAAGGAGATAAAAAAGAAGAAAAAAAGGCGGGGGCGGATTAGAAACCTTTAACGAGGGCGGGATTTCGGTAAAAGGGAAGAGGAACAGAATGAAAGAAAGAGAGAGAGAAGGTAAAAAAAAGAAAAGAAAAGGAAGAGAGAAGAAAAAAAAAGAGATTTGATAAAGAAAAGAGGCATTGGAAGGCAGCGGTTAACCACAGTAAGGGAGGGGGTGGGGGAGAGAGGGAGGAGGGGTGGAGGAGTTTAGGGGGAGGGGGAGAGGGAGAAGGGGGGAGAATAGTTTAAGGGGGAGGGGAGGGAGGGGAGAGGGGGAGAGGGGAGGGGGGAAATAGTTTAGGGGGGAGGGGGAGGGGGGAGAGGATGTGGACGATTAGGAAGATCTAATGAATGTGAATTATCGGAGAGGATACACAGGGAGAGAAGCAAGGTATCGGTGTATTTGTCGGAATAAGGAGAATGAGAAGGGAAAAAGGATGATGGGAGGAGATGGAGAAAAAGGAGAAAAGAGGATGAAGAGAAAAGAAGAGCAAGAAGGAGAAGTTAGAAGAAAAAAAATGGGAAGAAAGGAAGAGGAAGAAGATAAGAAGAAGAAGAAGAAGCAGAAGAGGAAGAAAGGGAGAAGTTAATAGAGACTAAAATAGATACGGAAGAGAAAAAGAAAAAGAAGAGAAAGAAGAAGAAAGAGATTGAAGCCTGGTTTACGACGCGCCTCCGTCCAGCGGTTCGCAGAGCTTAAACTGCTGAGTAATTAGCGTTAATTAGGGAAGCAATGAGGGAAATGAGGCACCCTCAGCCAAGTCGCCGGCGAGAATGAGCGCATGATGAGGGCGGGGAGGTGGGGGGGAGGGATGGGGGGGAGGATGAGGGAGGGGAGATGGGGAGGAGGAGGTGAAGGTGGAGGATGAGGAGAGGGAGATGAGAAGGGAGGGGATGAGGGAGGGTGGAGGATGAGGAAGGGGGAGGATGAGGAAGAGGGAGGGGGGGGGAATAAAGGATTTGGCGGAGGAAGTGCGGTAGATGGGTGGGGGTGGGAGGGGTGAGGGAAGGAAAAGGGGAAAAGATTTGAGGGGTTGTTCCTCGTAAGGATAAAGAAAGGGGTGGGGTGATGGAAGGGGGGGGGAGATTTGGGTGATGTTCCTCGTAAGGATAAAGAAAGTGGTTAAGAAGGTGAGATGAGGGGGAGGGGGGGGCGGAGAAGAGAGAATGTTGAGGGGGAGTGGGGGGGGGGGGAGGTCCGCGCGAAGGAAGCGGTACTCGGGTTTAAAGAATTACCAAGGGAGGGGGAGAGAGGGAGGAGGAGGGAAGGAGAGGATGAAGGGGGGAGGGAGGGAGGAAAGGATAAAGGGGAGAGGGAGGGGGAGGGAAGGAGGGAAGTGGGAAGGGATGAGGGCGAGAAGTAACGTATTGTATAAGGGATGAGCAGCGGGAGGTAGGATCCCATATACGGTATAGGGAGTAAAGAAAAAGAAAAAAAAAAAAAAAATCGGTCTGGAAAAGAAGATGGTGGAATTGCCGGACCCAATTTGTGGTTATGGCATCAAGAAAATCATTTAATTGAACGCTCGGGTGGAAGTTCACTATATTTTCCCTCCTTTCTTCTTAGTATTGGTATTGTTGTTTCTCTCATTCTCTCTTCTCTTTCTCGTCTGTCTTTCTTCTCTCTCTTTCTCGTTTCTTCTCTTTCTCTTTGTCTCTTTCTCTCTCTCTCTCTGTCTCTCTCTCTCTCTCTCTCTCTCTCTCTCTCTCTCTCTCTCTCTCTCTCTCTCTCTCTCTCTCTCCTCTCTCTCTCTCTCTCCTCTTCCTCTCTCTCTCTCTCTCACACACACAACACACACACACACACACACACGCACACGCACACGCAAAGTTAAATTGCACAGCGTTCCACAGTGATAAATTTGACGCGCAGCTGAAACCCCCAGCTGTCAAACGGGCGGCGGCCATCAACAGCGGCGCTGAGTGACGGCGCCCATCCACCGCCGCCATGAACTATAATGATATTCAACCGCTAATTATTCCAATCACATAATTTTATCTGTATATTGAATTAATCGGCGGTAATTGAAGTGTGGCGCTAATGCCCCGGCCCGGACCGTGCGTGGGCGGGCAGCGGCGGGCGGCGGCGTGGGGAAGGCTGTCACCGCGCGCGCGCCCATATGGGTGTGTGTGGGGGGAGAGCTGTTGGGGGGGGCGAGGGGGAGGGGGAGGGGAGGTGGGGAGGGGGGATAAGGGGAAGGAGGAGGGATTTTGAGGGATTTTTCGATCTTTTGCGGGAATTTTGGGGAGGAATTTTTGGACGAGGAAGGGGGATTGGGGATAGATCGACGCGGGATGATTCGAGGATGATTGGCGGTAGATATGGATTGAGAGTGTTTAGTGGACAGTCGATAGATATAAAAAAAGAGAAAAATACACCCATCGATAGAGAATCCCCCCCCCCCCCAAAAAAAAAAAAAAGGAGAGAGAGAGACAGAGAGATAGAGAGAAAAAGCCAAATAAAAAATCGAGGAGACGAAAGAGAAACACCAAAAAAAAAAAACACAAGACGAGACAAGAGACTTCGAGAATAGACAGACACAGACATAGACAGACACGGACCGAGGCACGCGCGCTGCATTACCCACGGACAAACGACCGCGGGTAATCTGGCCCGGAACATGATTGTCAGGTAATTCTCTGGTATCAAAAGTATCCCCCCTGATTGCTACCCTCCCCTCCTCCTCCCCCCCTCCCCCTCCTCCCTCCCCGCCGCCCGCCCGCCCGCCCGCCCGCCGCATCAAAATTTCATCATGTTGTTTCAATTAATGGTTGCCAGTTGTGTATTTCCTCGCACCTAATTAACGGCTTGCCTTTATTTCCGGCTTTATTCGCTTTGATTACGCCCACCGCACTTGTTAATCGGGCCGTTTTTCGGGGGGGGGTGTGGGGTGGGGGGGACGGGGTGTGGGTGGCTTGCCGAGAATGTAGTACTGTTTGGGGGTAAAATGCTTTATTTATTTATTTATTTATCTATTTATTTTATTTATTTTCGGTGAAGGTTAATTTATGAACGAGAAGAAAAGGAAAAAAATACAAGACATTTTTTTTTTTCGGATGGATCGTCTGTCAAGAAGAAACTGAATTTTGTTTGATTTTTTTCGTACTGGTGATCGTGATAATAATGGCAGTGGTAATAATAATCATTATAAAAATAATAATGATAATAATTATTATTGATATTATCATTATCATTTTTATTGTCATTATCAGGGCTTATATTGGTCTTTGCCGATATTTTAAAAGTTGCCATTATTATTATTATTATTATTATTGTAAGTATTTGTATTATTATTATTATTATCATCATTATTTTTATTGTTATTATTATTATTATTATTATTATTATTTTATTATTATTGTAGTATTATTACCATTATTGTCATTATTATTATTATTATTTTATTATTATTATTATTATTATTCTGTTGTTTCTTATATTATCGTTGCTATTATTTTGTTGATTTACTGTTTTTATTATAAAGGTATTTTCGGTATTTTTCGGCTTCCCTTTGCTCACAACTCTATCCGCTAACAACCGCGCTGCTAAAAAACTGAACTGGCGCGTCTTCTTCAGGCAGTCTGCGTCTAAATCTTGGCACACTTCAACATTGTCGAAAACTTCAGTCTCGTCTTCTTTGTTATTCTCCTTTTTTATTCTTGTTGTTGTTGTTGTTTTTTTCTTTAGTTTGTTTCTCCTTTCTTTCTTTTTTTTAATTTTTTTTTTTTCTTTTTCTTCTCCTTTTTCTCCGCTTCCTCCCTCCCTTCCTCCCTCTTCTTTCCTCCTCCTCCTTCTTCCTTCCTCCCTCCCTCTTCTCTCCCTCGCCTTCCTCCCTTTCTTTTTACCTCCCCCTGTTCCTCCTTTACCTCCTCCGTCTCCACTCTCCTCCTTTCCTCCCTTCCCTTCCCCTTCCCCTTCCCCTTCCCCTTCCCCTTCCCCTCCCCCTTCATCTTCTTTAGGTCAAACACGTGGACTGACCTGAGCTCCCCGGTGGCTGACCTTTTAAAATCCTCGCCGTTAGGACCTGCTTGCTGTCCGTGAAGGAATTTCCCGGGGTCTCGAGGTGCTGACAGCTGACCGGCGAAACATGCACAGCCCATGAACACATAACACGTTCTTAACACGTTCTTGTACATTTAGGTTGCAGGGATTAACGCCCTCACACCACATACGGAAGGGCGGTAGGGCGGCATGCGTGGGTTTCTGATTTTTAATTTTATTTTTTCTCTTGTCGGTTTTTGTTTTTTTGGTTCTCTTTTCTTTCTGGCTTCTTCTGTCTTGTATATTTTTGTCTCTTCTTTTTTTTCTCTTCTTTATTCTCTTTATCTTTCTTATTCTCTTTTCTCCTTCTCTTCTCTGTCTCTTCTCTCTCTCTCTCTCTCTCTCTCTCTCTCTCTCTCTCTCTCTCTCTCTCTCTCTCTCTCTCTCTCTCTCTCTCTCTCTCTCTCTTGCCCCCTCTCCCTCCTCCCTCTCACTCACTCACTCACTCACTCTCATTATTTTCTCCCTCCCTCCCTCCCTCCCCTTCCCCCCTCCAGCTCTACGGTCTAATCTAATCCGTGTACTAAATTAATTTGTTACATCAATTACATTTCTTTTTAATCCACTTAAGCCTCGGAAAATGTCGTCGTGGAGATGCAGTGGTTCCCCTTTCTCCCTTTCTCTTTATTCTGATTATTCTTTTCTCCCTTTCTCTTTCTCTTTATTCTCATTAGCCCTTTCTCCCTTTATCTTTATTTGGATTTACCCTTTCTCGCTTTCTCTTTATTCTCATTAGCCCTTTCTCCCTTTCTCTTTATTTGATTGACCCTTTTTCTCTTTATTTTGATTAACTTTTCTCCCTTCTCTTTATTGGCCCTTTCTCCTTTCTCTTTCTCTTTATCTTTATTTTCCCTTTCTCCCTTTCTATCTTTATTTTTGATAACCCTTAATTCTGATTAAATGATCGGAAGAGAAGAGGAAAAGGGGAGGGGGGGGAGGGGAAGGGAGAAATGGAGATGGAAGGAAAGAAAGGAAAAAAGGAAAATCGGAGCGAAAGATGGGGATAGTGGTGATTAAAGGAAAAATAAAATGAAGGGTAAGACGAATAATATGATAATAAAGAAGGAAAGAAAAAAAGAGGTAGATCAAAACTAAAGAGAAAATGAGGAGGATGAGAATAAAGAAAGGAAAAACATCGGAACGGAAACAAGAGAAGGATAAGAATAAAGAAAGGAAAAATAAAATAAAGAAAACGAATAAAACGATAAGAAGAAAAAAAAGCGATAACGACGATAGGAATAATGACAAGAAGACGGAATTAGCAGGAAGGCCAATGGACGACGGGGCTTCCATCAGTGATCCATTTAGCAATTGATGAGCCAGCTGGTCGGATCGGCTGGTCGGGTAGTCGTCGGATCACCTCGTGCTCATCAAAGAGTAATTGGCTGCAAAAAGGTCAGAGAACTTGCCCAGTGGAATCATCGTCGCCTCCTTCGCAATCATCATTAATACGTTAATTAGGCAGGGAGTGCGATGTCGGTGGCGAAACAATCGGATTTTTTTAAGGATGATGATGTGTGTTTGTATATATTGTTGGGCTGTTTATCTAATTTGATATATTTGTATTTGCGATTTTAAAAAAAATTAATATATATATATATATATATTGTAGGGTTATATACCTAGGAATTATATATATTTGCATTTACAGAAAGAAATGTATATGTATATGTATATATATATATTGTAGGGCTATATGCCTATGTATTATATATATTTGCATTTGCAGAAAAAAATAACTATATATACGTATTTATCGTGTGTTTTTATGTAGACAAACCTCCTCTAGTACACGAATGAATTCCGCGTTCACTGGATGTTCACTGGATCGTTAACCAATTTTACTGATTAACGCGTGACTTACAAAATGAATGTATTTTACAAATATATGTTCAGGTTAAATTTGACAGTGATTATCTGTGATTTTTTTAAAAATGAAGGTGATAATGTAAGTTTTTTTTTTTTTATTATGGAAGTAATTAGCTTAGATATTCAGATTAAAAGTGTAATGCAAATTAGATTCTGTAATGGAGAGTCTGATGATCACCTGTTTGGTCGGTCGGTCTCTCTCTCTCTCTCTCTCTTCTCTTTCTCTCTCTATCCTTCCTTCTCTCCAGCCCTTCTTGCCTCTTCCATGCTTCCGTTGCTAATCTCTCTCCCTTTCTCGTCTCTTTGTTTCTCTCACTTCTTTCTTTCTATCTTTCTTCCTCGCTCTTTTCGTCCCTCCGATTTCGTTTCTTCCTTCTTCTTCCTCCCTCTTCATCTACCCCCTCCCTCTCCCTCTTCCCCCTCCCTCTCCCTCTCCCTCTTCCCACCCCCTCTCCCTCTTCCCTCTTCCCACCCCCTCTCTCTTTCTATCTCTCTTTCTCTCTCATCTTCAACCCTCCGAAGGCGAAACGGAGACAAGTAAATAATAGAGTCAGTCGGAGCGCGGTCGGAAGTGGTTCGCAATACGCCATAATGGATATATTGTCAATCACTAAAGTGTACTCAGAGGCTAGGCTAAATTATACAATACGACGAGTGAATTATAGAATACAGTAAGTGCTTTGATATGTCAGCGACGAGAAGGTACGGGAGTGTAAGTGTGGATGCAATGGGAGTGGGGGGGGAAGGGGGGAAGAGGGAGAGGAGGGGGGGAGGGGGAGGGGTTGGCGTGCATTTATTCGTGCAATGTGTGTGTGTTGAAGCGGGAGCCATAGGGGGTGGGGGGGGTCCTTGTTTTGACGTTCTTTGCCGTCGAATTGCAAAGTCACTTCACGGAAGGTGTGAAGTGGAGTGTTCTGTGCTTGATTCGAATTCGTTGTGCTTGTTATTATCAGTTTAATTGTTATTGTTTCTTTATTTTCCCGTCACCCAAGAGAGAAAGAGACGAAAATTATGCATGCATTGATATATATATGTATATATATGTAATACTTATAGATGCATGTATGTCCGCATGTGTTTATGTGTTCATGTGCGTTTGTGTATTTGCATGGCAAATAGTGATCCGGTTCCTTTCGCGTGGATCAAGCAACTGCATTAAGGGGTCATGCAGCCAGTGTGTTGACGCGTGTCACTCAGCCCGCCAGCACTTGAGTGTGTTATGTTAATGGATTATTTGGGTCCGCGGAAATGGACGCACTTACGCTAATCTTCGGAAAACACTTACGCTTCCATATCGAGAAGCAATTGCATTTGCTCTTCATTTCCATGTCCGGCTTTGAATGCTAATCCGCGGCGGGTCTCCGGGACGCGCTCGCCCGGGCGCTGGCGGGGCGTCGGGGGCGGACCCGGAGCGTCGATCGGGCTGTGATTGATTCGGAGGGGGGGCGGGGAGGGGGGGAGGGCCGGCTTGTCCGAGGTTTCCCACTGATTGGCCAGTCGGGTCTATGATTTACCTGTAATGCATAAATTGGATCAGGCGGCCTCCCGGTGTTAGCTGAGCGGCCGCTTAGTGATTAGCAACTCAACTGCGAGTCATAATCCGCGCGAATTAACGAGAGTAATCAACAGGTTAAAGACACGGATCAGCGGCCGCCCTTTCGTCTGCCTGATTGGCGGACCATCGCGGTGGCGACACTCCGTCATTGGCGGGTTTGGGGCTTCGTCCGCGCTCGCACTCCGCCGCCGACTCCGGGGCGAGTGCGGAGCGGCGCCCGACTCGCCCTCCGATTCGCAGGTCGGGAGGGCGGGAGGAGGTCGCTCGTTCGCTTCCCGGAGGAGGCGCGTCCCCTCGGCGCCGGGCACGGAACGGCGCTTCGCATCATATGAGCAGGACGGTCGAGCTGTCTGGTCGTCCGGGTGTGAGCACTCGATGGAGACTGCGGAGGATCGTTTGTCTTTCCTCCTTCCCGCCTTTCTTCCGTCTTTCGCCCTTTCTTCTGCTCTTCTCTCTTCCGTCCTTCATTACTTCCCTACTTTCTTCTTTCTTTCCCTCATTCCTCCTGCCCTTTTTTCTTACCCTCCTATCTTCTACGCTTCTTTCTTTACCTCCTTTCTTTCTTTCCCTCCTTCCTCCTGCCCTTCTTTCTTTCCCTCCTTCTGCGTCCTCCCCCCCCCCCCCCCCTGCGGCGTGCGAAAGGGAGTTGGCAGGCCTGTCCGCCGAGTGGAAAAAGGAGAATTTCCCGGGCGGCGTCGGTTGGCATCCCTGGTTCATTAGAGGCCGAAGTGGCGGTGGTAGCTGCGTGATCCTCTTGATTGAAGGTCCGGCGCGGGCGGTGCATCCGAGCCGCCTGTGCGTAAGAAGGACGTCGTTCTGTGATTGGCGGACGTGGAGGGCGGAGGACGAGGGGGCGAGGGACGGGGACGGGAGGGAGGGAGGTAGGGAGGCCGCGAGGGAGGGAAGAGGGACGGAGAAATGGACGGGCGGGGTTGGTAGCCCTGGCTCGGTGCCTAGGTGTCGAGACGGTCATTACCGACTACAAGAATACCTGAGGTCGGGAGAGCCCCGGCGACATTACCTTAATTGGCTTGAAACCCGAGGCGGGCGGCGCGCCGGATGAGTGACTGGCGGTATTCCTGGTGGGCGTTTTCATCTTATTACTCCCCGCAGCCGAGCCCGTGTGGCGCCCGTGTTATCTTTTCATTTGCGTGTTGCGTCCTCCGATAGAGCGCCTCCGCGGCCGGCGAGGGGAGCGCGGGGGGCGGCCGCCGCGGGTGGAGCGCCGCCGCCTGCCACTCGAGTCGAGTTGATAGATGGGCGCGGCGCTAGGTAGATGGGCTGCGACGGTCGGTTGCCGGGATGGGCGAGAAGACAGGCCAGAGTGCGGACTCCGGGACGCGTCGGGGCGGGCGCGCGGACACCTGGCGCGGCGAAGGAAGGAAATGATAGATGGATGCTAATTACTCCCATGAATATTTTCGATTCGAAATACATTTTAATAAAAAGCTTGATGGCGTTTAGAGTTACGGCGAAGAGAAGCGTCGTCAATGGGAAAACATTCACGGAGTAAATAATAAAACGCGACTCCTGATCCTGAAAACAAAACGAAACAAAAAAATGCATAAACAAGAAAATGAAAAGAGCCAAGGAATCCGAGAGAAAGAGGAAGAGACAAAAAAGAGCTCTCCGTCAATAAGAGCTTCACAAAAAGCTCATGATCGAAAACCCCGAAAGACAAATGAAAACGGCATGTGAATCCCTCCCTCTCTCCGCGGAGGTCGGTCGCCGCCGCCGCCGCCGCCGCCGCCGCCGTCGCTGCCTCCTCGCTCCGTTCCCGTGGTAATTGCGGGGCGGCGGCGCGCTCAGCCTCCGCACAAAAGAGTTGTTGTAATAACCTCCTTTCATGGCCATAACACATAAACATAGAGGAAATGATATACAAACATTGGGTTAAAAGATTCACAAATAGCATCGGCGGCTATAGATCCAGGGGGGTTTTTGGTCGTGTGGCGCCATTACTCGGCGACAGCGCCACCTACTATTCGACATCCGATCCTATTGATAGGCTCCGATCCCCTCCGTTATGCTGGTTGCGGGGACTTGCCGATGCTGTTTTGTTTTGCCATTAATATTTATGGGGTTTTAAGAGCGCATAATGGTGGATTTAGGGTCGGGTTCCACTGTGATGGAGAGAGTACATCAATTTGATAGATTTTTTTCCGAAAGCCACGGCCGGGACACGGACAAGCGACGGATGTTTTAGGGAATAGGGAAACGAATAAAAAAGAGAGATATTCGTTTCGCTTATAAGGGAAGGGAATAGGAGAATAAGAATAGAGAAGAAAGAAGGAATGAGAAAAAATGATGATTGCCGAAAAAGCCCAGCGGAGAGAGATAAAAAATATGTGATGATGGAATATGAATAATAATATGATGCTGATGAGACATTGATGGTATGATAATGAGAGAACATAGGAATAACATTATGATGATTAAACTTATGAACACCTGAAGAGAAAAAATAACTTTAACTGTACATGAATTAAAGAAAGAACCATAGGAAAAAAAAATCGACGCACGAACGAAGGAAAATAAAGAAAAGTAATTAAGAAAATACACTTCCACGGAACCAGAAAAAAATAATCGCAAATTCACTTAAATTGTCTTCGCGAACTTGTCCTATTATTATTATTATTTAATGTAAATAAGTATATTTAAGACCTTCGTTCACTTACAGACCCGCTGCCTACTTACAAACGCGTGTGCCATGATGACATAATGCGCACTGCTTGATATCGGAAAGTAATTGTAACTTTGTACATCATTGGAATAGCGGGTGTGCATGTATGTATGTTATTAGTATGAACATGGTCACGTATGTTCTTGCGAAAGGACGTGCACTCTGGTGTCCATTAAAAGCACTCGTTCGTATGCTTTAGATTGCATTTTCAGTCGTAATCGCGTCGAATCTCTCTCATTTACTCATTCTTTTGCACTCAGTCACTCAAATGACTCATTCTTATGCACTTACTATTACTCATTTACTCATTCTTATGCACTCACCTTCATTCATTTACTCATTCTTATGCACTCAGTCACTCAAATTACTCATTCTTATGCACTTACTATTACTCATTTACTCATTCTTATGCACTTACTATTACTCATTTACTCATTCTTATGCACTCACTCTCATTTACTCATTCTTATGCACTTACTATTACTCATTTACTCATTCTTATGCACTCACCTTCATTCATTTACTCATTCTTATGCACTTCACTTTACTCATTACTCATTCTTATGCACTCACCTTCATTCATTTACTCATTCTTATGCACTGCACTCATGCACTTACTTACTCATTTACTCATTCTTATGCACTCACCTTCATTCATTTACTCATTCTTATGCACTTACTATTACTCATTTACTCATTCTTTCACCTTCATTCATTTACTCATTCTTATGCACTCACTGTCACTCAAATTACTCATTCTTATCACTCACTATTACTCATTTATCATTCTTATTATTAATTACTCATTCTTATGCACTCACTGTCACTCAAATTACTCATTCTTATGCACTCACCTTCATTCATTTACTCATTCTTATGCACTCACCTTCATTCATTTACTCATTCTTATGCACTCACTGTCACTCAAATTACTCATTCTTATGCACTCACTGTCACTCAAATTACTCATCACTCATTATCACTCACTTGACGCTGTGGACGACCTGGTGCATGTACGGAGTTTCCCGCGTATGGGCAGCCGCTTTATTTACAAGAGTATTTGCATATAGATATACAGATCATTTTTACATATAATGTCACTTTTACACATGACCATACACGCACATGAGCGCTCGCACACACACGCACGCACGCACGCACACATTCCTACACATAGACATACACACACGCACGCACATGCCTACTTACACACACATACACATACACATACACACACATACACACACATACACATAGCACGCACACGATCGCCACACACACGATCGCCGCGCACCACACACACACACACACACACACACACCACACACACACACACACACACACACACACACACACACACACACACACACACCACACAAGCCCAAGCGTGCATGAGCCTCTGATCCCAGCTTCCAGACAATCATCTGACCATCAAATTCCCTATCACTCTGCCATACTGCTTCCCCTCCTCCCCCTCTCTCCCCCCTCCCCCTTCTCCTTTCCCCCTCGCTCCTTCCTCGCCCCCCCCGTCCTCCCTCCCTCTTAGTCCCTTCGCTCCATCATCCATTACTGGGCCATTATTCCACTCCCCCCCTCTCTCCCCTCCCCTCCCTCCACCAGGCCCCCCCTCTCCTCTCTCTCTCTCTCTCTCTCTCCCTCTCCTCCCTCCCTCCTTCTCCTTGCTGCCGCGCTAACTTGTATTTCCCTTTCTCTCCTTCTCTCTCTCTCTCTCTCTCTCTCTCTCTCTCTCTCTCTCTCTCTCTCTCTCTCTCTCTCTCTCTCTCTCTCTCTCTCTCTCCTTTTCTCTCTCTTTGTCACCTTCCCGTTCCAGCGTTGCCAGTCCTCTTGTTTGTATAGAATGCGTCTATCACCCTTTCAATCTATCTTTTCCCTCCCTCCCTCTATTCTATCTCCTATCCTTCGCCTACATCTTCCATCTTTCCTTCCACGCCCCATCTCTTCCTCTCCCCCCCCCCCCGCCACCCGCCCGCCTCCTCCCAACTCCTGCAAATGTAATTCCTGTTTATTTTTCCCGCTGGTTTAATCTCCCACGTTTCCCCCCCCCCCCTCCCGTACCCCATTCCCAGGACGCACCTCGCCCACCCCTCCCTCTCTCTCCCTCCCTTCCTCTTCTCTCTCTTCTCTTCTCTCTCTCTCTCTCTCTCTCTCTCTCTCTCTCTCTCTCTCTCTCTCTCTCTCTCTCTCTCTCTCTCTCTCTCTCCTCTCTCCCCTCCTCTCCTTTCCCTAGACCTGCTCTCCCTCCTTCTCCCTTTTCCTCATTCCCTTTCGGCCTTGCTCCCTCCACGTCCTCCCCCAGTCCCCCTACCTTATTGCCTCTCCCTCCTATTCCTTTCCTTCCTTCCTTTTTCCCCCTTCCATCCCTTCCTTTTCCCTCCTCTCCCTCTCCCAATCCCTCAAACCTTCTTGCCTTTCCCTTCCCATCCCCTCCCTCCCTCCCCTCCCTCTCCCCCAATCCCCCCAACCTTCATGCCTTTCCCCTTTCCACCCCTCCTCCTCCCCTCCCCTCCCCTCCCCTCCCCTCCCTCCCCTCCCCTCCCCTCCCTCCCCAGCTGAGTCTGTGCACGGCCACTCCAGGATATTAAACTGACAAGCGTAGTGCGACCGCCCCTCCTTCGCCGGTATCATTCACACACACACACGCACAATCAATGACATTTCAATCAATCAATAGATTCACGCGGCGTTACATAGACCTGGATAAAGAAAAAAAAAAAAAAAAAGGAGAAAGAAAAAAAAAGTGAGGTGGGAGATTGAGGGGAGGGGAGGGGAGAGGAGAGGAGGAGGAAAAAGAATGGAAGGAGGGGAGATGGTTGGTGGGGTAGGGGGTAGGGGATGGGATTTCTCCTCTCTCTTTCTCTTTTTTTTTTTTTTGTAAAGTTAGGTCTCTCCATCCCTTTTTCTCACGTGTCCTATCGGCTCTCTCTCTCTCTCTCTCTCTCTCTTCTCTCTCTCTCTCTCCTCTCTCTCTCTCTCTCTCTCTCTCTCTCTTCTCTCTCTCTCTCTCTCTCTCTTCTCTGTGACAAATGGATCCACACTCCACTTCCTCCTTCTGTTTCTCCTCCTCTTCTTACACCACCTCCTTTTCCTCCTCCCATCTCTTATATCCCCCCCCTTCCCCATCACCCTCTCCCTCCCTTCCCATCCCTCTCCCACTCTCCCTTCTCTCCCTCCCCCTTCTCCCTCTCCCCCTTCTCCTCTCTCCCCCCATTCCCCCATCCCCCTCCCTCTCTCCCATTCCCCTATCCCCCTCCCCCCTCCCTCTCTCCCTCTCTCTCCCTCGACTCCATTAGCTAATGTTGCCGACAGACCTCCTCCTTCCCGGTCGATTCCTGATTAAGTAACGAACGAGCGACCACCATGGGAGAGCCGGCAAAACAGGGTATTCCAATTATCGATTTGGTTAGGTTTGGATCGGTGGAGAGGAGAGAGAGAGGGAGAGAGGGAGAGAGGGATGGTGGAGAGAGGGGGGAGAGGGGGAGGTGTGGATGGTGGGAAGAGAGGAGGGGAGGTGGGTGGGGGAAGAGAGAGGGGAGAGGAAGGTGGGAGAGAGGGGGAGTGGGAGAGGGAGAGAGAGGGAGAGGGGGAGGTGGGAGAGGGGGGAAGAGAGAGGGAGAGGGGAGGTGGGAAGGAGAAGAAAGAAGTAGAGGGAAGGAGGAAGGGGGGGAAGAGAGAGGAAGGTGGGATAGGGGAAGAGAGAGGAAAGTGGGAAGGAAGGAAGGAAGCAGAGAGAAAGTGAGAACGAAAATAAGATAGTGAAAGAATTCCTCAATTTATATGAACAATAATTATTATTATCTTTAAACACAAGACGCAATATCCTTAAAAGACCGGAAAGGGGAAGAAAGAGAACGAAAAGAGAAAACAAAAACAAAAAAAAAATAAGAAAAAAAACAAAAGAAGGGGCGAGGAAGGAGGACGGGAGGAGGGTTGAGGGGAGGGAGGGAGGAGGAAGGGAGGGAGGGAGGGAGGGAGGAGGAAGGAAGGAAGGGAAGGGAAAACAGCGATACTTCATTTGCAGTTTTCAGCTAATGTCTTTCGATTTTTTTCCCTCCATCGATATCTTCCTCCTCTTCCTCCTCCTTTTCGCTCTTCGTAAAAGGGAAAATAGATTGACATTAATATGTTTTATCATGGCGTTCAACCCAAGATATTACGTTCAATATTACGTTCATCACGGCGTTCACACCAAAAGGCGTCGGTTCATTTTATGTTCATCATGGCGTTCATTCCAAGAGGCATCGGTTCATTGAATGTTGATGACGATGTTCAATCGAGAGGCGTTGGTTCATTAAGTTCATAATGGCGTTCATTCCAAAAGGCGTCGGTTCATTTTATGTTCATCATGGCGTTCATCCCGAGGCATCGGTTCATTGATATGTTCATTACTATGTTCAATCCGAGAGGCGTTGGTTCATTAAGTTCATAATGGCGTTCATTCCAAAAGACGTCGGTTCATTTATGTTCATCTGGCGTTCATCCCGAGGCATCGGTTCATTGATACGTTCATTACGATGTTCAATCCGAGAGGTTGGTTCATTAAGTTCATCATGGCGTTCATCGCAAGAGCATCGTTTTCATTCCAAGAGGCATCGGTTCATTGGTATGTTGATGACGGTGTTCAATCCGGGAGGCGTTGGTTCATGAATATGTTCACCATGGCGTTCAATCCAAGAGGCGTCGATTCAGAATGGTTCTTCACGGCGTTCACTTCCAAAAGGCGTCGTTTATTTTATGTTCACCATGGCGTTCAGTCCAAGAGGCGTCGGTTCAATATTTCGTTCAAGGCATTCAATCGTTCATTTCGTTCACATTCAATATTTCGTTCAGAGGCACCGGTTCAATATTTCGTTCAGAGGCACCGGTTCAATATTTCGTTCAGAGGCACCGGTTTCAATATTTCGTTCAGAGGCACCGGTTCAACATTTCGTTCAGAGGCACCGGTTCAACATTTCGTTCAGAGGCACCGGTTCAACATTTCGTTCAAGGCGTTCAATATTTCGTTCAGAGGCACGGCGGTTTCAATATTTCGTTCAGAGGCAACCGGTTCAATATTTGTTCAATATTTCGTTCAGGAGGCACCGGTTTCAACATTTCGTTCAGAGGCACCGGTTCAATATTCAGTTTTCGTTCAGAGGCACCGTTTCAAGGCTTTCGTTCAGAGGCACCGGTTCAACATTTCGTTCAGAGGCACCGGTTCAACATTTCGTTCAGAGGCACCGGTTCAATATTTCGTTCAGAGGCACCGGTTCAACATTTCGTTCAGAGGCACCGGTTCAGTATTTCGTTCAGAGGCATGCCGGTTTCAACATTTCGTTCAGAGCACCGGTTCAACATTTCGTTTCAGTTAGGCTCGCGCGTTCAGTAGTTGTCGTTCAGAGTGCATCGGTTCAATAATTTGCGTTCGAGAGCACCCAAGTTCACATATTTGTATGCGTTCAGAGGCACCGGTTCACAGTATTTTGTTCAGTGAGGCCACCGGTTCAATATTCGTCAGTGAGGACGACCGGGTTTCGTATTTCGTTCAGGAGGCAATCCGGTTCAATATTTCGTTCAGTCAGGCAGCCCAGTGGTTGCAATATTTCGTTCAGAGCAGCCTGCTGTTCAAGTGTTATTCGTTTGCAGTAGGCACCGGTTCAAATATTTCGTTCAGTAGCAATGTACCGGTTCAAGCATTTGGCGTTCAGGGAGGCACGTTCATATTTCGTTTCAGACGGCACGCGGTTCAATAGTTGGTGTCCGAGCACGGTCAATAGTGTTCGTTCTGTTTCAGCTGTGACGGCACGCGGTTTCAATTAGGTTTGTTGCGTGTTGTCAGGGGGAGGCACGCCCGGTGTCAAGTATTTTCGTTCATGTTGTTGGTGGTACTAGTGGGCACCGTAGGTTCGAGTGAGCCGATGTTTTCGGGTGGGTCAGTGAGAGGGCATCGTCGGCTTTCAGGATTATTTGTCGGTGTCATAGTTGTATGTGTCACGCGGTTTCTAAGCTATTTCGTTGTCAGGTGTAGGCTATACCGTGTTCGAAATTGATGTGTCGTTCAGTGAGGCCCGGTTCAACATTTCGTTCAGGTGGCACCGGTTCAATATTGTCGTGTGCATGACACGCGATTCAATTTATTTCGTGCCATACCGGCGTCAAGCGCCGGGTCGGACCCAGAGGGTCCGTGTTCAACACCCGCTCCCTCGTCCGATCGCTGAACGTAGCGGCGGCGGGGCGCGGCGGCGGACTCGTTCCGCGGAAGGAAGCACGAGAGATACAGATTGGAAAAGCGCGGCGCCGGCCAGTTCAGGGCGGGCTTCGGCACCCAATCAGTAGTGGTGTGGTAGGGGCGGGTGGGCGTGGGGTGTGGGGGTGGTGTATGGGGGGTGTGGGGGTGGGGGTGGGTGGGGGGTGGAGGGGAGGAAGAAAAAAAAGGGAGGAAATAAGTGATTGAAGAGGATAGAAATTGATAAAGGAAGGTAGGGAAGGGGGAAGAGAATAGGGTAGGAAGAAAGAAAAATATAAGATAGGTAAAGTTAAAGAAATGAAAGGTAGAGTAAGAAAAAAACAAAAGATAAAAACAAAAAGAATAGAGAATAGAAAAAAAAAATAAGAAAAAAACAAAACACAATCAACCCAAAAGCTTGAATTGAATAATAAATAATAATAACAAAAGAAAACAATAAGAAAAAGACACCAACGACTATCAACCCAAAACGAATGATAATAATAACAATAATCAAGAAAAACGAAGAAACATAGAAAAAACAACCAGTAGCGCAGCTGCTGAATCGTTAGCGCTAACACGGCGGCGATGGTTTGTGTCTCCGCCGTTGTTATTGCGAGCGCTCCGGGCCGCTAATAGGATACAAGGCGCGGCCCTGCTGTGATGCGGTGAATGGGTGGCCTGTTGACGGCCGCTCTGGCTAGTGCGAGGGTGGGAGGGGTGGAGGTTATGGGGGTATGGGGGTGGGAGGAGGTGGTGGGGGGTGGTAAGTAAGGTGGGGGAGGGGGTAAGGCGGTGGGGTGGTGGTGGTTGGGGGGGAAGGTGGGGGTTGGGTGTGGTTGGGTTTGGGGTGGGGGAGGTTTGTGGTGAGGAGGGGAGGGGGTGGTGGAGGGGATAAGGATGGGTTGGTGGGGGGTTATAGAAGGTGGAGGAGAGGGGGTTGGTAGAGAGGAGAGAAGTGGAGGTGGAGAAGTGAGCGAAGGAAGAAAATGTAAGGGAAGGAGTAAGAGAAAGGAGGGGAAGAATGGCGGGGGCACTGGATGGCGAGTACGTTGTAGGAGAGAGGAGGAGGAGGAGGGGGGCGGGGCGCAGGCGGCTGCGAGGCGCCGGAGGGCACAAGTCGCTATCGCTCGACTCAATCAGTTAATCGGAATTGCTCCTTCGGCTCAATTAAACACAGACACCGCCAGCCAGATCCGCCGCGCTCGCCCGCGCGCCCCTTCTCTGCCTCCCCTCGCCCTGCTTCCGTTTCGCTCACCGCTATTTCTTCCTTTCTGCTTCTCCGCGTATTTCTTCCTTTCTCGTGTCGCCTGTTCTTCCTTTCACGTCCCTTAATTTCTTCCTTTTCTCGTCTGGCCTCATTTCTTCCTTTCTCTGTCTTGGTGCTCTTTTTCTTCCTTTCGTCTCCTTGTATTTGTTCGTTTCCATTCTCAGGTTTCGCCTATTTCTTGTCCTTTCTCTCGCCACTGTTGTCTTCCTTTCTCTCCCCTTATTTCTTCTGTCTCTCGCCTAGTTTTCTCCTTTCTCTCCCTTATTTCTTCCTTTCTCTCCCCTTGATTGTCTTTAACTTTCTCTCGCCTATTTCTTCCTTTCTCTCTCCTATTTCTTCCCTTTCGCTCCCTTATTTCTTCATTTCTCTCGCCTGTTTCTTCCTTTCTGTCTCTCGCCTATTTCTTTCCTTTCTCTGCCTATTTCTTCCTCTCTCCCATATTCCTTTACTCTCTCTGTCTCCCTCCTCTTCTTCTTTCTTCGTCTTCTCTTCCTCCGCCTTCTCTCTTCCTCCTTTCCCCTTCCTCTTTTTCCTTCTCTATTCCTCTCTCTCCTCCCTGTTCTCCACTCTTCCCTCTCCCTTCTTTCCTCCTCTTCTTCTTCTCTTCTCTTCTTCTTCTCTTCTTCTTTTCTTCTTCTGCTTCGTTCTCCTTCTCTTCTTCTTTTCTTCTTCTTTTCTCTTCTCTTCTTCCTTCTCTCTCTTCTTCTTTCTTCTTTCTTCCTCCTCCTCTCCTCCTCGCTCCTCCTCCTCCTCCTTCCCCTACGCGAAGCCTCAACAAAAGAAAACTCTTATCATTATTATTATTGTTATTATTATTATTATTATTTTATTATATTATTTATTATTATTATTTTTGTTATTGTTTATCATTATCATTACATATTGTCATTATTTACCACGTTTTGTATTATTTTAGTTGTATTTGTTGTTATTATTTTATTGTGTTACATTGTTTCATACCACACCTGCTATTTTCTGCTTCTTTGCACTTCCTTGTTCTCCGCTTCTCCTTCGTCCTCCCTCATCTGTTGTTGCCCTTGTTATCTGTAGCTCCTCTTTCTCCACCACCCGCCCAACCCCCTCCCTCCCTCCTCCCTCCCTCCCTCCCTCTTCGTCCGCTCAGCCCACCCACAGTCCATAAATCCATTTCCTATTTAACTTCCCCTCTGCCCCTCCCTCACTTCCTCCCTTGCCCTCCTCCCTCCCTCCCTTACCTTCATCTTCCCCTCTCTCTCCCTTGCCTACATTTTCCCTTCTCCTTCCCTCCCTTGTTCTTATTCTTCCCCTCCCTCCCTGCCTTGCCCTCTCCCTCCCTCTTGCCCTCTCCTTCCCTCTCTCTCCTTACCTTCATCTTCCCCTTTCCGTCCTCCCCCTCCCTCCTTTGCCCTCATCCTCCCGTCTCCCTTCCCTCCCTCCCTCCCCCTCCCTCCCCCTCCCCCCCTCCCAATACCATAACAGGCGTCTCTCATTCCGTCAACAAACAGATTTGGAAGCCTCAAGCCGTCTCAAGCTATATCTCACTCTTCACCTTCACCCTTCACCCTGGGCTATCCGCGGGGAGGAAGGGGGGTGGGGTGGGGGGGGGAGTAGGTTCTCTCGCGTGGATCTGCCTCCCCTCCCCCCCCCTCCCCCTGATCTGATTCCGCGCCCTTTCTCTTCCCATTAAATCCGTCTGGTTCATCTCTCGATTTTCCTCTCCTCTTCCCCTCTTTTTCTGTTGTTGTCTTCCTTTCTTTCTCCTTTATCCATATTATTCTTACCATCTTTCTCTCCCTTCCTTTTTTTTTCTCTTTTTCTCTCTCCATCCTCTATTTTCCGCCTTTTCCCTTTCCCTCCCCTCTTATCTCCCTTTCCCTTTCTTCTTCGTCTTCCTCCTTTTTCGTTTCTTCCTCCTCCTTTTTTGTCTATTCCTTCCCCCTTTTCCCCTTCCTCTTTCCCCCATTCCTCCCCCCCTCCCCCCTTGCCCATTCCCCATTCCTCCCCTTTGCCCCTTCCCCTTTTTCATTCCTTCCCCTTTGCCCCTTCCCCCTTCCCCTATTGAGAGGATTCAGGTTAGGCTTGGATATTAATGGTCTCTTTTTGGCCATTCAGGATCCAAAGCCCCATTAGTCGTCTCCATCACTAACCTCAAAAGCCCTTATCTAAATTACTTCTTACTCCACTGGCCACGCAGGCGATCGCTCGGCCCCTCTCCCCTTTCACCCCTCTCCCCTCTTCTTCTTCCCCCTTTCCCTATCCCCCCCTTTTTCTTTGTTTTCTTTCACCCCTTACCGTCTTACTTTTTTTTTGTCGTCGAATTTTTTTTTTTTTTTTTTTTTTTTTTTTTTTTTTTTTTTTTTTTTTGGGGGGGGTCTTCGGCATGCCATGTAGGCCTGTTTTCTTTTTTCTTCTTTTTTTGGGGCTTTTCCGTAGATTCTTTATCTGTCTGGCACTTACTCTCCCCTCGTTCTCGCTCTCCCCATTTCCCCTCATCTTCACGGCAATGCGTCCGCTCTCCCCTCGCTTCTCTCTCTCTCTCTCTCTCTTTCTCTCTCTCTTTCCCTTTTCCCTCCTTTATCCCTCTCGCTCTCCTTATCTCCCTTTCTTCCTCTTGACTCTCCTCTTTCTCCCTCTCTTTCTCTCTTTTTTCACAGCTTCTCTTTCTCTCCCTCTGTTTCTCTCCTTCTCTCTCCCTCTCCCTCTTTT
Source organism: Penaeus vannamei (assembly GCF_003789085.1). Lineage (NCBI taxonomy): Eukaryota > Metazoa > Arthropoda > Malacostraca > Decapoda > Penaeidae > Penaeus > Penaeus vannamei. The sequence continues at coordinate 123,762 of NW_020871290.1, forward strand.
TCTCTCCTTCTCTCTCCCTCTCTCTTTTTTCTCCCTCTCCTCCCTCTCTTTTTTCTCCCTCTCTCTCCCCCCCTCTCTCCCCTCGGGCTCCACCCCACGGCCGCTATCCACTCACCTCATCACTCTCGGTGCTCCTAATCTGCCCGGACCCTCATAAAATTTTCTACCTCCGCCTTTCCCTCTGCCAATCAAACCCGCACCTCCAGCTCTTCTTCTCATTACCTGCTGGCCTCTCGTCTCGCTCACGCTTCTCTCGGTCTTTCGGTCTTCTCGAGGTCGGTCTCGGGTTTTTTTTTTATTTTTATTCTGTGGTCTTTTGTCTATTTTTTTTTTTTTTTTTTTTTTTTTTTTTTAATTCGAGATCGATGTCGTTCTCGGTTTTTCTCTCTTCTCATTTTTTTTTTCTTTCTTCTTTTTGCTTTTCTCTCTCTTTTTTTTCTTTCTCTCTTTCTCTCTCTCTTCTCCTCTCTCTCTCTCTCTCTCTCTCTCTCTCTCTCTCTCTCTCTCTCTCTCTCTCTCTCTCTCTCCTCTCTCTTCTCTCTCTCTCTCTCTCTCTCTCTCTCTCTCTCTCTATCTCCTCCTCCTTCCTTCCTCCTCCCTTCCTCCCGTCGTTCCTTCAATTCCTCCTGCCCCTTCCCTCCCCTCCCATAACCCCATCCACCTTCCCCTCCCTACCCCCCCCCCCTCCTACCTTCCCGCCGCCGCCCTCATTCCCTTCTCATAATCCTTTCAAGAATTCCATTGTTGTCAATCGAGTAACCTTCTAGAAAATGATAATGAGATGTAAGGAAACGATTGTTTGTTAAAGGGCGCCTCCCCTCGCGGATCCTGTGAGTGTGTGGTAAGGTGAGGAGAGGAGAGAGCGGAGAGAGACGAAGGAGGGAGAAGGAGAGGGAGGGGGCGGCGGAGAGCAGACGACGAGGCGACGAGGGTGAGACGAAGGACGAGATGAACCAGAGGAGCGTAGCCAGGAGGGGGAGCAGGGAGCCATGGAGGAGGGAAGAGGGAGAGATAGCTGGGGACATGGAGCAGCAAGCGGGTCTAGGTGCGATGAGCGGAGGAGCGAGAAATGGAGACGAGCGAGGATCTGAGGAAAAGAGCAGAGGCAGAAGGTGGGGGATGAGGAGAGAGAGAGGAGTGACGAGCAGAGGAGAGAAGCGAGCAGAGGGAGATTGGAGAGAGAGAGAGAAGACCGGAGAGACAGAAGGAGGAGGAGAGAGAGAGACGGGAGAGAGAGTGAGACGAGAGAGAGAGAGCAAGGGAGAGAGGCGAGGATAGTTGGGAGGATAGGAGAGGGAGGAGAGGAGGAGTCGATGAGGAGAGAGGAGAGAGGAAGAAACGAAGGGAGAAGGAAGAAGAAGGAGACGTAGGAGAAGGATGGAGAAGAAGGAAAGGAAGGAAAATGAAGAGAAATAGGGAAAAGGAAGAAGGAAGGGGAGGAAGAGAGATTTAAGAGAGAGAAGAGAGGAGAGAGAGAGCAAGATGACGAGCAGCCGAGCCGAGCAAGGAGCACGATGGAGAGAGAAGAAGGAGAGGAGGAGACGAGAGCAGATGGAGAGAGAGGAGAGAGAAGAGGAGGGATAGGAGAGGGAGGAGGGAGAGAGAGAGAATTAAGAGAGAGAGAAGGAATTAAGAGAGAGAGAGAGGATGAACGACGAGAGAGCAGAGGGAGGAAGAGAGAGAGAGAGAGAGAGAGAGAGAGAGAGAGAGCAATGGAGATGACAACGAGAGGAGAAGAAGAGAATGACGAGAGAGAGGAGGAGAGACATAAGAGAGAGAGAGCAACACACACCACACACAAGGAGGGCTCCTAAACCGTGTTGTCTGTTGTTATAGGCTTGGTGTGCATGTTTTAATGTGTGATTTTAAATGGTCTGCGCTGCTGTATGCACGTGTGATAATTCAGGTCTCTTTATAATCCTTATATGCGTGTATGTGTATGTCCATGTATGTTCCGGACAGTTATAATCGTTATGATTTTTTCAGCAAAATGACTCAATCTATCGAGGATTTAGTAATGAAAGTATGCAATACCTTCGCATTTATTCGCGGAGGCACCGATGATTTTGCGGGATTTGTGACCAGCTGGGATTCGGACCGGGATTTCAATATTGGATTTGAGGTGTTTAGCTCCGGGTTAATGCGAATAGGGATTAAGGGTATAATATAGCTTATCCAGGCTGGCTTTAAAATCGATTGGATTAAACGCGGACGGAATTTATGGTGGAGTTATCCCGCGCGCCCATTCCCGGCCCGCATTTCCAGAAGCATCGCGCGGCGGGGGGGGGGGGGGGGAATGGCATCGCGCGGGGAGCATAACTGTCACGTCGAATTTGCCTTCGTTACGAGTGCACTTTGAGGACCACGGGGCCGCCGGCAGCCACTCCCGGGGTGGGGCGGGGGACCGGATGCCGCCAAGGGGTGTGTGTGTACCTGTGGGGGATATAAATACGCGGAGGTTGGGGGGGAAGCGGGGAGTTTTCCTTGCGTGCGTGGTCGTTAGTTTGGACATGCACGCGTATGCAGGCGCGCTTGTATTGATACTCATACGCGTACTCAAGCTCAGACTGACACTCACACGTGTGCATTCATACGAATAAACAGATGCGTTATAAACACACACATACGGCGCGCGCGCGCACACACACACACACACACACACACACACACGCAGACGCGCACACACACGACCCACACACACACGCAGCGCAAACATATGTAAAATACACACATATAAAACACACACACAGTATATATATACACAAATATAAACACATAAACACACAGCACACACAAACCAGCGGAATCTTGACTGTAACGAGCAACAAACAATCCAAGAAATGGAGAGCGTTAATATAAGTTTCATCCGCTTCTTGATTACTCGATCTGATCATCATAATCATCATTAATAAGAAAAAACAGGTCCAGCAGCGGCGGCCAGAACAACAAGGAAAACAAAAGCAAAGAAAGTGTGTTTTTTTTTATGCCAGAGGAGGAGGGATGGAGAGAGGAGGGAAGGAAGGAAAGCGGGGAGGAGGGAGGATGGGAGAGAGGAGTGAAGAGAGGGAAAGGGAGGAGGGAGGGAGCAGAGAAAGGAGGAAGGAGGAGGAGAGAGGGAAAGAGGAAGGGAGGAGGAGGAGAGAGGGAGGAATGAGAAGGGGAAGAGAAGAGAGGAGGAGGGAGAGCGGGAAAGGAGGAGGGGGAAGAGATGTGGCGTGAATGAGAGGAGGGAAAAGTAATTAGTTTTATTCTGAAGAAGAGGAGAAGAGAGAGACAGAGAGAAGAAGAGAGAAAAGAAACCCATAAATGAAGCGGACAAATAGTGATCAGACGGGCACCGAAGAATATTAAATCGTTTTTGATCGTTATTGATTTTCTTTCCTTTTTTTTTCTTTGTTTTCTTTTTTTTTTTTTCTTTTTTCTTATGCCCACGGGGGTCGATCAACATCTGGCAATAATGAGGTGAACGGACCGTTATTATGGGGGGGGTAGGAGAAGGGAAGAGGAAGGGAGGCGAGCGACAGGGAAGAAGGCGAGAAGGAGGAGGAAGGGAAGCGGAAGGGGGAAGAGGAAGGGGAGGATGTTATTAGGCGGCCGTCGGTAAAAAAAAACTTTTTATAAGCGAGCCAGTCGCATACGTTGTTTTCTTGTTTTGTTTTGTTTGTAGCTTGATGTTTATTATGATGTTTATGATAGTTATAGCCCCTGGAGCTTGAGAGAGAGAGAGAGAGAGAGAGAGAGAGAGAGAGAGATGACGAGAGAGAGAAGAGAGAGAGAGAGAGAATCTTTTAGTATTATCCCTGAGAGAGAGAGAAGAGAGATCTTGAGAGAGAGAGAGAGAGAGAGAGAGAGAGAAGAGAGAGAGAAGAGAGAGAGAAGGAGCAGAGAGATCTTTAGTATTATCCCTGCCTTTGAGAGAGAGAGAGAGAGAGAGAGAGAAGGAGAGAGAGAATGAGAGAGAGAGAGAGACGGAGAGCGAGAATCTTACAGCATTATCCTTGCTTTTGAGAGAGAGAGAGAGAGAGAGAGAGAGAGAGAGAATCTACAGATTATCCTTGCTTTGAGAGGAGAGAAGAGAGAGAGAGAGAGAGAGAGAGAGAGAGAGAGAGAGAGAGAGAGAGAGAGAAGGCGAAGGAACTCCATTTGTTTGTTTGAGACGCGAGTGCTCTCTTGTGGCGCGAACCTCTCGGTTATCGACGCCGGTTTTTCATATGCTAGTCTGTTTGTTGGCCTTATTATTATACTTTGATTGATTGTCGTTTTTTTTCCGCGGTTTTTTCTCCCTCTCTCTCTCTCTCTCTCTCTCTCTCAAGCGCTCTGGCTGTTGACTATAAATCTCGAGTTTCTTTTAACTCGTCCGATTCGCTATGTGAACCATGCAGTGTATAGCGCGCCGAGAGGGAGGGAGGGGAGAGGGAGAGAGAATAGGAAGAGGGAGAGGGAGGGGGAGCGGGAGAGGGAATAGGAAGAAGAGGGAAGAGAGGAGGGTAGAAAGGGGGGAAGAGAAGGAGGGAGGGAAAGAGAGAGTAAAGAAAGATGAATTAGAAACACGAGAAAGAACTACCGAGAGGGAGGGATGGAGATGGAAGCGGGAGAGAGAGAGAGAGGAGAAAGAGTGAGAGTGAGGGTAGAGAGGGGAGAAGAAGAGGGGAGGGGAAAGAAAGAGTAAAAGAGAAAGAGATGAATTAGGAACGAGAGAAAGAACTAGCGGGTGAGAGAGAGAGAACGAAAAAAACACTGAAAAGGCGGTGTCCATTAGAGAGGCCGGCGCCATTCTTTTAATTACAACTGTTCTTTCCATATATCTCGGGCGCTCCTCGTGCTCGCGGCAGCATCAGACACCGCAGAGTGGAATTAAAAGCCTAACCCAAAACAAAGTTGTCCGAAACGAGACTAAAAACTCTTAAAAACTCCTTCAGATCGAGCGAGTGAGAGAGAGAGAGAGGAAAAAAAAAAGACTGAAATAGTTTTCCCGCCAAATTTCTCGGGTTTCGAACGCTTGCGACTCGAGCTTCGGATTCGCGATCGATAAACAAACTAATTAAAAAAAGAGAGAGAAAGAAAGAAAGAGGAATTAGACAAACACGCGTGGATGAAACGGTGAGTGTGGATAAATGGAGGGAAAAGGAGAGAAGAGAAGAGAGAACATTAGAGAATGTCTTGAGCTGTCTTAATCTTACTTTAAACGGTTCAAAGAAGAAGAGAAAGAAAATGATAAGAACGCATAGATGAAATAACGAACGAGAATAACAGAGAGACGAAAAGAAAGGACGAACAGGAAGAATTTCTTTGTATTTCTTTGGTCTTCGCTTTAATCTAGTCGAAGACGTGGTAGAAGAAAAGAAATAAAAATATATATTCAAGCAAATAAACAAAAAATGGAAAATTAAAATAGAAGGAATTTCTTTGAATTAGCGAGGGGCTGAAAAAACACCAAAAGAAGAAGAAAGAAGAAGAAGAAATTAGTGAAGAATAGTAGAAGAAGAAGAAGAGAAAAAGATAACGATGACGACAAGGAGGAAAACGTAGAGTAGGAGGAAAGAATAAGAAGAAAAAAGAAGAAAAAGGAAGAAGGAGGAAGGAAGCGAAGGCGCTGGCTGGCGTGTGTGGGTGGCCACGGCTGCTATCTTGAGCCTCCCGCGTTAGGATGAAGCTAAACTTCGCGTACAAACAAGCTTAATTGGGGGAAAGCATTACTGCTCGACATCTGGGCTTCGTTAGGTAGACTTAGTGCAGAAAATTATTGCGGCAGGGAAGGCTTCGATGTGATTAGAAGAGAGAGAGAGAGAGAGTGGGAGGGGTGGGCGAGAAGAAGGAGGAAGGGGAGGAGAGGAGGGGGGGGAGAAGAGGAAGGGGAGGGGGCGAGGGAGAGGGAGGGGAGAGGGGGGAGAGGAAGGGGAGGGGAGGAGGGGGGAAAGTAGTGTGTCTTTTTATGTTTTTGTTTAGGTTTGTAATGTTTATCGTAAGTCTTGTTGATTTTTTTTGATGTGGGATTCATGTCCGTGTCCCTCCCCTGCTCCTCCCCCCCCCCTCCCCCACTTTCTTTCACCCTTCTCCCTCCTCTTTCCCTCCCCTCCCACTCTTCTACCCCTTCTTCCTCTTTCTGTTCCTGCCTCTCCCTTTTTCCCCTTTCTTTCCCTCCCCCCCCCCTCCTCTCTCTCTCTCTCCCCCTCTACTATCTATCTATCTCCTTCCCCTTCTCTTTCTGTTCCTCCCTCCTCACCCTCTCCCTCTCTCTCTCCCTTCCCCTTTCTCTCCATTCTCCCTCTCCTTTCTCTCTCTCCTCTCTCATTCTCTCCCTCCCCTCACCCTCCTCTTTCTCCCCCCCCCTTTTTTTCTCTCCTTCTAAGGGGAGGTTTTGTTGCTTCATATCTCTTGGCCACGTGGTATGAGGCTTCGTTTAATGGCTTCATTTTCCCGCACTAAGTTAATATATACTTTTACTGGTTAATGTGGTTTGTTGTTGTTTTTTTTCGTTTTTTTCGTTTTTTTTCTTTTTTTTCTTTTTTTTTATTTTTTTTTTTTAGGATTTTTGCTTGTTTGTTTCATTTTGTTTTCGTGTTGCTTGTTTCCAGTTCTTTTTTTAAGTTTTTTTTTTTTGTACTTTTTTTGTCCATTTCTACCCTCCTCCCCGTTACCTCGTCCACTTCCTCCTTCTTCTTCTTCCTCTTCTCCTCTTCTTCCTCCGTTTTTTTCCTCTCACCTCCTCACTGCCACCCCCTTCCCCTCCCTCCCGTTCCCCTCCCCACCCTCCCCCTCCCCCCCTCCCCCTCCCCCCCTCCCTCCCCCACCTCCATCGAGCCCAATAAAAGCCCTGATTATGGAAACTTTTCAACACGGCAATTACCCCGAGTTAATTACGGGGCTGTGTACGAATAAGTGATAATTAGAGAGCAGTTAATGATGATGATAGCATTTTGGCGACGCTAATGTAAAACCCAAGATAATCATATGCTTTTGCGGTGGTGGGGGGAGGAGGAGGAGGAGGGGATAGAGGGGGAGGGGGGGAGGAAAATGTGATTACGGTTGTCCACAATGAGCTGTGGGGGGGGGGATATTGGTTTAATTACTCCAGATGGGAATGAAGAGGTGTCGTCGTTGGGCGGGGATTTTTTTTTTTTTTTTTTTTTTTTTTTTTTTTTTTGAGAAGGGGTGGGTAGGAGTGTTGTTTTGTTATTGTTTTTTTTCCTGTATTTTTCTCTGTTGATTTTTTTTTAATGGGATGAGTGTTATTTGTTGTTTTTCTTTATTTCCTGTCTTCTTTTTTTCTATTTTTGTTGGCGTTTCGTGTTTATGTCATTGTTTTGTTTTTGTTTTTTTATTGTATTGTGGTTGTTTGTTTGTATGTTTATGTATTGTTGGTTTTTGAACTTTATTGTACTTATTGTTGGATTTTATTTTTTTATTAATGTTTTAAATTTGCCTCGGTTTGCATAGCTCGGATATTCGGCTCAGTAATGATATATTTTTCATAATGAATAATTCGTTTTCATTGCACATATTGCGTTTTCAATGTTTAGATATCTCCTCCCCTAATACCTCCTGTCTCCTCTCTCTTTCTTTTATTTTCTTTCTCTTTTCTCTCACTCTCTTTTTCTCTCTTTTTCTCTTCATTTCACTCTCGTTCTTCTTTCACCCTTTCTTTCTCTCTCCCCTCCTTCTTCCCCTCCTTCCCCTCCTCCCCTCCCTCCCTCTCCCTCTTCTCCCTCCTCCCTCTCCTCCTCTCCCTCCCTCCCTCTCCCTCTCTCTCTCTCTCTCTCCTCTCTCTCTCTCTTCTCTCTCTCTCTCTCTCTCTCTCTCTCTCTCTCTCTCTCTCTCTCTCTCTCTCTCTCTCTCTTCTCTCGCCCTCCCTATCTCCCCTCCATCATAGCAGAAGCCTTATTCCTGTGAGAGAATGAGGTCTACCGCAACTCATGGTAATTGTTAGCTAGGCCTACTCCACAGGCCTACTCATGATCACAGGCAGACACTACGAACTCCAATCTGCGGAGGGGGGGGGATGGTCAGTCTAAATTCTTTAGTGTTCTCTTTCTCTCTCCTTCCCATTTCTCTCTTATTTTCCTTCTCTTTCCTTCTCATTTTCTCTCTTATTCTCATTCTCGCTCTTCCTTTATATCTTACCGTATTTCAGTCTCCCTCTCATACACCCTCCTGTCTCTTCCTCTCTTCTCTTCTCTTCTCTCTCTCCTCTCTCTCTTTCTCCTTTCTTCTTCATCATCATCTCTCCTATCTCTCTCTCTCTCTTCTCTTCCCTCTCCCCCTCCCCCTCTTCCCCTCCCCCTCCCCCTTTCCCCTCCCCTCACGGAACATAATTTGCATTATGTTAATTATTTCGAAATGTCCAGCGAAGTAATGAAGGCTCGTGGCAATCTTTTTTTTTTTCTTTGTTTGTCTTTTTCTGCTTTTAAATTTTTCCTAATTTTTTTCCTTCTTTTTTTTTCTTTTGCAGGTTTGTTCCGGTTCACGAGATGTTTGGTTTGCGTCTCCTCTTCTGGTTTGTATTGCCAAGGGTGTGTCAGTGTGTGTGTGTGTGTGTGTGTGTGTGTGGTGTGTGGTGTGTGTGTGTGTGTGATGGTGGGCCACCGTGTGTGTGGGGGTGTTGAGCTGAGAGAGGAGTGAGATGTGAGTGACCGTGCAGTGTGAGTGCGCCGTTTTTATTTGCCGCTGCGCAGGTGCACGTGCATGCATGTGTGTTCCACATGTGGTGGTCCACCTGTGCGTGCTGTCCACATGTGCGTGCGTCTGTGTGTGTGTGCTGCCACATGTGCCACATGTGGTGTCCACATGCGTGTGGTGTCCACATGTGGCTTCGTGTGTAATGTGTCCACCATGTGCGTGCGTCTTGTGTTGCGTGTTTTGTGTGAAGAAGATTTGAACGTAACTTTAATGTCCATTAGCGTAAGTACCGGACGGGAAAATTGCCCCCTCCCATCTCTATCCCCACCCCCTACCCCTTCTTCCTCCTAGTCTTCCCACGTGCTTCCTCCCTCCCTCTCCCCTCCCTCCCCTCACCTTCACTCTCCCCTCCCCCTCCCCTCTTCCCTCCTGCTTCCTCCCTCATCCTCTTCTCTCTCTCTCTCTCTCCTCTTCATCCCTCTTCGTCATCCATTCCCGCCTCTCCCTCTCTCCCCTCCCTCCCTCCCCTCCTCCCCCCCCCCCCCTTTCCTCCCTTCCCCGACAGCGATCTTGTGTTACTTTAATCATTTGATGGTTCAAAGTTCACACTGTGGTAATGTACCTAAGGGAGAGAGAGAGAGAGGGGGGAAGGGAGAGGGGGGCGAGCGAGGCGAGCGGGGGGGGGGGGGAGCGAGATAGGAAGGAAAGGGATGGAGGGGGAGGATGAAGAAGAGAGAGAAATGAAGAATTGAAGAGAGGAAGAGGTGTGAGAAGAGAGAGAGAGAGGTTGAGAGAGAGATGAAAAGAGAAGAGAAGAGATGAAGAGAGGAGAGATGAGGATAAGAGATGAAGAGAAAAAGAGGTGAGGAGAGGAGAGATGAGGATAAGAGATGAAGAGGTGAGAGAGGGCATTAGATAAGGTAAAATGGTGTTAATGACGGTGATGATGGTGGCGCTTAAGGTAATGATGGTGGTGATGATGTTAATGGTGATGACGCTGAGGATAATGGTGATGATGAGGTAATGGTGTTCCTCTTATCATTATTATTTTTTAAAGATAAATTATCCTGATATGTTAATGGTAACAGTTACGATTATTTTTTTTTCTGTTATCGTAATATTAGCGTCTTTAGTTTACGAGGATCTTATTTTGTCGATCTTTTCCGCTGACAGTTCTTATCGTTCGCTTCTTCCTCCCTTCTCGTTCCATTTCTGATTATCTATCTATCTATCTATTTCTGATTCTTCTCTCTCTATCTATCTCTCTATCTTTCATTCTCTTCTATTCTCTCTCTCTCATTTCTTCTTTCTCTTTTTCTATCTTCTCTCTCTCTCTTTCTCTCTCTCTTTCTCTCTTTCTCTCTCTCTCTCTCTCTCTCTCTCTCTCTCTCTCTCTCTCTCTCTCTCTCTCTCTCTCTCTCTCTCTCTCTCTCTCTCTCTCTCTCTCTCTCTTCCTCTCTCTCCCCCTTTCATTCCTGACGCTGATTATCACCGTAGTCCCTATTATGACCCTAGACTGATTCAATTACTTAATTATAACCTAATTATAGTTGACTTTAGCAAACGAGCACTCGGCTAATTAGCGTAGTGTAGAGTTCGTGGGGGTTAATTGTAAAGAATCGCCGTAAAAGGCAGTTTGATATTTACGCTTAACTAATTACCGCTCGTTAGGTCGGATCGGAAATAAAAATAATCGAAGAAGGAGAAGAAGAAGAAGGGGAAAAAATGTGAGGAGACGTGGGAGGAAAGGGAGGGGGGGGGGATAAAAAGGAGAGGTAAAAGAATAGGAAAGATTGGTTTAAAAAAAAAGGAAGAGGAAGAAGGAGGGAAAGGGGGGATTAAAAAGAAGAGATAAAAGAATAGGAAAAATTGGTAAAAATAGGAAGAAGATAAAGATAAGAAGAGGGAAAAGGGAATTAAAATAAAAAGATTGGTTAATGCTTTTAGATTGCATTCGAAGGGGGTGTTTGGAAAGGAGGAATAGGGGGGAGGAGGAGGGAGAGGGAGAGGGGATAGGTGAAGTAGGTGGGGGGGGGGGTTAGGAGGTTTCTGTCGGAAGATGCTGTGGGCTTTGATTAGGTGAGTTTAAGGTGACTTTGGGGGGACTTCGTGTGGGTGGGGTTGGCTGTTGATTTCTCATCTCATCTCTCGCGCGCCTCTTGTGTGTTGTGTGGCGGCGAGCTCCCCTTGGTCTGGAGTGTGCGTGATTGTAAACACGTACGGATACATGCACACTCACTCATTCACTCATTCATTCATTCACTCCCTCATTCATCATCATGGGTCCACTCTTCCTCCTCCCTACCTCCACCCCTTCCTTCCCTTCCTTTTTTTCGTCCCCTCCTCTCCTTACCCCTTCCTCTGTCCTCCCTCCTCTCCCTCCCTCTCCCCACCCCCGTCCCCTCCCTCAGGCCAGACCTCGGGGGGGGGGGGGGAGGGCTCAGGTGTGCCTAAGGTGCACAATTAATGATCTCCCCCCCTCCCCCATCCCTATCCCCCCACCCCTCCCCACCCCCTCCTCCCCACCCCTCCAGCACTAATTTAGCCTCTTATTGGCATCGAGATCAATATTCACCTCGCCATCGTCCAAGAAAACTTTTTTTGTATTATGTTATATTATTTTATCTTTTTTTTCTCTCTTTTTTGTATTATGTTATATTATTTATTTTTTTTGTATATTATTTATATTTCTTTTTTTTTTATTTTATTTATTTTTTTTTTTTCTTTTTTTGTATTATTATGTTATATTATTTTTTTTTATTATTATGTTATTATTTATGTTTATATATATTTTTTTATTATGTATTATTATGTTATGTTATATTTATCCTCCCCTCTCCTTCGGGTGGATAGAAGCGGAGGCCGAAGGATAGAGGGGAGGATAGGGCGGGAGAGAGGATAAGAGGGGCGGAAGGTCGAGGGCGTCGCGGTTCAGACTTCGGTGATGGATATGTTGATGGGTCGATTGATAAGTAGATGGATGGATAGAGAGGTGGGTGGATGGATGGATGGATAGTGGATGGATGGAGGTAGGTAGATGGATGGATAGAGAGTGGTGTGGATAGGTTGGATGGATCGATGATAGGTAGATAGATGGATAGAGAGGTGGGTGGATGGATAGGTGGATAGATGGATGGATGGATAGAGGTGGGTGGATGGATGGGTGGATAGGTAGGTAGATGGATGGATAGAGAAGTGGGTGGATAGGTTGATGGGTCGATTGATAAGTAGATGGATGGATAGAGAGGTGGGTGGATGGATAGGTGGATAGATGGATGGATGGATGGATAGGTGGATGGATGGATGGATAGGTAGGTAGATGGATGGATAGAGAAGTGGGTGGATGGTTGATGGTCGATTGATAAGTAGATGGATGGATAGAGAGGTGGGTGGATGGATAGGTGGATAGATGGATGGATGGATGGATAGGTGGATGGATGGATAGGTAGGTAGATGGATGGATAGAGAAGTGGGTGGTAGGTGATGGGTCGATGATAGTAGATAGATGGATAGAGAGGTGGGTGGATGGATAGGTGATAGGTGGATGGGATGGATGGATGGATAGAGATGGATGGATGGATGGATCGATAGATGATGGAGGGATGGTATGGATGGATGATTGACAGGTCGATGAGTGGATAGGTGGATGGATGGATCGATTGACAGGTAGATAGATGGATAGAGAGGTGGGTGGATGGATGGATCGATTGACAAGTAGATAGATGGATAGAGAGGTGGGTGGATGGATGGTCGGACAGGTAGATGGATGGATAGAGAGGTGGGTGGAGGGATAGGTAGATTGGGAGGTAGATGTATAGATTGAGATGTATATTTATGGTTATGTATTTTATATGTATGTATATGTATACTATTGTGTTTATGTTTATTTATGTGTTTATAGATATGGATAGATAGATAGAAAAGTTATGGAATTAATTTCGAATAAGAGGAAACACGGAGGAGTGGAGGAGAGCGGAGGGAAATCACATTGCCCTCCCTTCTCCCTACTTACCTCCTCCCGCTCTCCACCTCTCAAACTCCTCTTCCTGTCTCCCTCTATTTCCTCATCCCCTCCACCACCCCCCATCCTCCTTCGCCCTTCTCTTCCTCCTTCCTACTCCCTATCCCCCTCCTCCTCACCCCTCCTTTTCCCCTTTTGTCACCCCTCCTCTCCTTCTCTCTTCCCTATCCCCCTCCCTCCCCTCTTCCCTCCTCCTCTTCTCACCCTCCTCCCTCCCCCCTCTCCTTCTCTCTCTTCCCCTCCCCGCTCTCCTCTCCCCTTCCCCCGTCTCCTTCTCCTCCTCCCCCGCCCTCCTCCTCCCCTCCTCCCTCTCTCTCCTCCCCCCCTCTCCTTCTCCCTTTCCCCTCCCCTCTCCTCCTCCCCTCTTCTCTCCCCCGCTCTCCTCCTCCCCTTCTCCCCACCTCCTCTCCTTCTCCCCTCCCCGCTCTCCTCTTCCCCTCCTCCCCTCCCCCATTCCCGCGTCATTCGCTGCTGCAGAATTTCGGACGCGCCTCTCAACGGGAGCTAATGTGAATAATTGGCAACCTGTCCAGAGACCGCATTAGCTGCTCTTAGGTCCTCGCGGTGCAGGTCGATCTTCTTCTTCCTCCTTCTTCTTCTTCTTCTTCCTCTTCCTTCTTCTTCTTGTTTGTTGTTGTTTCTTGTTGTTTGTTTTTTTGCGTTTTTGTTGTTAGTTTTTGTTTTGTTATTTTTGTGGTTTTGTTTGTTTTTGTTTTTCTTTTTTTTTTTCTTCTCTTATTTATAGTCTGTCTGTCTCTGTCTGTCTGTCTCTCTCTCTCTCTTCTCTCTCTCTCTCTCTCTCTCTCTCTCTCTCTCTCTCTCTCTCTCTCTCTCTCTCTCTCTCTCTCTCTCTCTCTCTCTGTCTTGCTTTCTATTTTCTCTTTATTGACCTTTCCATTCCCTCCTTCCCAGTTTGTCTTCCCTCTTCCCCCGTTCTTCACATTTATGCCTTTCGCTTCCACTGATTCATCCCCGTCTCCCTCTTCCCCCTCTTTCTCATTCTGTTATTTTGGTCTCGTCTTTTCTTGGCTTCTTCTTATACCTCTTCGAGTCGCGTGGGAGGCATCTTGAGATCCGTCCTTTTACATACATTGCTGTTTTCTTTCATATACCTCCTTTATCCTCCCTCCCTCTTTCTCTCTTTCTTTTTCTCTTTTTCTTTTTTTCTTTATCTCGTTCTTTCTTTTTTTTCACTTTCTCTTTCTTTCTTTTTCTTTATCTCTTTCTTTCTCTTTCTCACTCTTTTTTTCTCTTTCTCTCTCTTTCTTTTTCTTTCTCTCTTTTTCTTTTTCTCTTTTTCTTTCTTTCTTTCTTTCTTTCTTTCTCTCCGTCTTAACCTCCCTCCCTCCTCTCTTCCTCTTCCCCTGTAGCCCCTTATCAGCCCCCCACCCCCCCATCTCAAGAAAAGATGAACAAGAAGATGACAAGAAAAAATAATTAAAGATATTCATAACAAATATAGTAATAACGTTGATATTAGGATTTTCTCATCAGCTGACGAGTTTCTAGTGAAAGGATAATTGAACTGCATGGACTATTTGATTGATTTATCCCTCCCCTCCTCCCCTACCTTTCCCTATCTCTCCCTCCGCCTCCCCTACCCATCCCCATACCCTACCCTATTCCTCCCTTATCTCTCCTACCCTCCCTTACCTCTCCTCCGCCTCCCTACCCTCCCCAACCCTCCCCAACCCTTCCCTATCCTCCCCTTCCCAACCCCTTCCCTTCCCTCCTTGTCTCGCTAGACACCCCATAAGGCATTTTATTTCTATCCAATAAAAGTCTTTGGCGACGCGCGCGCGTGTGTATAAACATGTATTTTATTGATATCTTATTTTTTTATTTTCCATTAGAGAATAGCCTCCGCCCCCCGCCCCCCCGAATTCAGGCTCGGTGATAAAATTCCCTCGATATAAAAGCAATAATACGGGCACTCTCTAAGCCGAAATCATGTAATCATATTTGCATAGATAATAATAATGAAAGAGAGAGAGAGAGAGAGAGGAGAGAGAGAGAGAGAGACAGACAGACAGACAGAGAGAGAGAGAGAGAGAGAGAGAGCGAGAGGAGAGAGAGGAGAGAGAGAGAGAGAGAGAGAGAGAGAGAGAGAGAGAGAGAGAAGAGAGGAACAAACATCATATCCCACTGCAATCAAATCAGCCAAGAGCCAATCATATTAACAAACACTACCCGTTACCATTGCAGTTGATTTGAAAGCCTCGCACAATCCCTCATCAGACACAAGACAAAGCCCCAAGCCACTCCCCTCTCCTCCTCCTCTCCCCTCTTTCCCCTCTCTCCTTTCTCGTCCTCCTCTTCCTCTCCATTCATTCCTCTCCCTCTCCCCTCCTCCTGTCCTTCTTCCCCTCTCCTCCTCCTCTCCCTCTTTCCCCTGTCCTCCTCTTCCCTCTCCATTCATTCCCTCTCCTCCCTTCTCCTCCTGTCCTCGTCTTCCCTCTCTCCTCCTCCTCTCTTTCCTCTCCTCTCTCCCTCCTCCTCCTCTCCCCTCTTTTTCCTCTCTTTCTCCTTCTCCTCCTCCTTTCCTCTCCCTCTTTCCGCTTCTCCTCCTCCTCCTCCTCCCTCTTCCCTGACCCACACGCACACCCCTTCTCCTCCTCCTCCTCCTCCTAACCCCCCCCATCTCCCCCCCCTAACGTCATCCCCCGCACCGCAGTATTGGTCGAGAATATAAAGCTTCGGAGGCAATCCAATTACAATAAAAGGCAAAACAATATGGCCGGCAATAGAGGACCCGATTCCACTTATGCGCGCTCAGGCTTCCATATGATCAGAATTGGCCGATTGTTTGGGAGTTCGGATCCTCCTGTCTCGGCGCTCGGGAGAGTCGGGTCGGATACCCTTCTCCTTCCGATCGGGACGTTTATAATTGTAGGGTTGGAAGGAAAAAACAAAAACAAAAGAAGAAGGGAGTTTGCGCGGGTTTGAGGAGTCTATAGTTTGTTGTTGTTTTTTTGGCGGGAAAAAGGGGTTGGATTGGGATTCCTTGACGGGGAAGGTTGAGGGAGGGAGGGATGGTAGGGGATGGGAAGAAAAGGGAGAAGGAGGGAAGGATAAAAGGGTGAGGGGGGATAAATGAAAAAGGGGGAAGGGTCTGACAGGGTAAAGGAGGGAGGGAGGGGGGGGGGGGGAAGGAGGAATAGGAGCGTCAAGAGGCGTTCACAGTCGCCTTTTTTTTTCCTTTCTCTTTTTTTTTTCTTTTTTTTTTCTCCTCTCTCTCTTCGATGCCTGTCTGGGTTAGCTTAGACGACAAAGAGAACAAGCATAGGATTGAGCGCGCCGTAAGGAAACCGCAAAAATCTGATATCTTAGCAAAAAAAAGGAGGGTTGGGGGGGGGGGGAAGGGAAGGGGGGCTGGTGGGGGGAGGGAGGGGATCAGGCGAGAGGGGAGGAAAGGGAGGAAAGAGAAAGGGAGATGTTGGCGGGAAACAGCCATTTTTGTCGATTGAACGCCGATGTGATTTGAGATTCTTCGGAAATATGCCTCCATTTGTTCCTCGTCTTCCTCCTCCTCCTCCTCCTTCTACTTCCTCGTTTTCTCTTCCTTATTCTCTTCTTCTTTTCTCCTCCTTGTTCCAACTCCTCCTCCTCTACTTCCTCCTCCTACTCTCCATCCCGTCTCCTGCTCCTCTCTCCACCTCCACCTTTTCCTCCTCTCTCCACACCACCACTTTTTCCTCCTCTCTCCTCCTTTGCCCCCCCCCCTTTTTTTTCCAGGCTTCATCCACGCCATTTAATTTTCCAGAGTCGAATTTTCACATGTCTCCAATTGACTTCCCGGCTATTTTCCCCTTTTCCATATTCTCAGGCGCGGATGCTGCGAAACAGGTTTGCGGGAGCGAGAATCCACGCTTAACTATCGCTGTTCGTATGCGTGTTAGTAAGTCTCGATTGGCTGAGGAGGGGTTCCGAGAGTGCAGGCTGTTTTGCTGTTTTATTTTTTCTCTCTCTCTCTCCTTCGATCGCTTCTCTCTCCTTCGCTCGCTTCTCTTTCTTCTTGCCTTTTCCTTTTCTTCTGGTCTTTTCTTTTCTGATGTTTTTTTCGTGTCTTCTCTCTCTCTCTCTTCTCTCTCTTCTCTCTCTCTCTCTTCTCTCTCTTTCTCTCTCTTCTCTTCTCTCTCTCTCTCTCTCTCTCTCTCTTCTCTCTTCTCTTTCTTCTTCACTTTTCCTTTTTTTCTCGTGTTTTTTTCGTGTTTTTTTTTTTTCTTTTTTTTATATTTATTTTTTAGTTTTGTGTGTTTTTTTTTCTTTTTTTCTCTCTCTCTGTTTCGTGTGTTGCTTTTGGGGAAGGAGTCTTGTGCTTTGTTTTGTCTCTCTCTCTCTCTGTCTCTTTCTATCTGTCTGTCTCTCTCGCTCGCCTCTCGCTCTAACTCGAACTATCTCTCTGTCTCTCTCTCTCTCTCTCCCTCTTTCTTCTCTCCTCTCTCTCTCTCTCTCTCTCATCTCTCTTCTCTCTCCGTCTCATCTCTCTCTCTCTCTCTCTCTCTCTCTCTCTCTCTCTCTCTCTCTTTCTCTCTCTCTCCCTCCTCTCCTCCCTCCTCTCCTCCCCTCCCTCCCCCTACCTCCCTCCTCCTCCCTCCCTCCCTCCCTCCCTCCCTCCTCTCAGCTCACGAAAGATCATATTATTTACGATGTTTCAGGACTTTGCTGTTGTTGTTGTTGTTTTTTGCTAAATGTTATTATTGTCGTTGTTCTTTCGCCCTTTTATCTGATTCTTACTTTCCCTTTTAATTAAGAATCAGTGCCCCTTTGCCTCCAGCTCGCCTCTTGCCTTCGACCTTTATTGTATGGCTTTTCCTTGTCCAAGCGCTCTCTCTTTCTCTCTTTTTCTGGTTCGCTTTCTTTCTGTCTATCATAGGTGGTCTTTTTGCTGTCTGTCTGTCTCTCCTCCTCTCCTTTTTTTTTCTCTTCCTCTCTCCTCCTCTACCTCTTCATCTCCTTCCCTCCCTCTCCTCCTTCTCCCTCCCTATCTCCGTAGCACTCCCTCCCTTCCTCCCGTCTTCCCTCCTCTTCTCCTCTCCCTCCCTTTTTCTTTCCATCCTTCTCCATCTCCTCTTTCTCCCTCCTTTTCTCCCGCTCTCCTCCTTTCTCTTCACTCGTAATATCATGGGATGCGCAGGAGAACCAATATGCTGCTGTTCAACGCCTTCAAAAGCGCACTATTCACTCTCGTGGAGTTTTTATTTTTATTTTTCTGAAGGGGCGAAGGGGGAAGGGGATGGGGGACGGGGGGGAGGGGTAGGGACGGGGTGGGGGGAGAGGATGGGGGGGGGGGGGGAGGGGAGAGGGTGTAAAGATGTACTGGAAGGAGAGGTGGGTGGATGGAAGGAAAGGGAGGGAGGGTGAGAGGTAGAGGGAGAAGGAGAGGGAAGGGGGGAGAGGAGAATGATGAATAGAGAGAAAAGAAAGATTAAGAATGAGGAAAAAACGAAAGGAAAAAGAGAGAGAAGGATGGCAGGAATGTAGGGAGAGGCGGAGGAAAGTAAAGTGGAATTGGAGAGACGGAGAGAAGGAGAGAGGGAGAGGGAAGGTGGGAGTAGGTGAAGGAGTGGGTGACCTGAGATTGTATGAAAAGAAAAAAAGAAAGAGAAAAAGAGTAAAGAATTGAGGGGGAGTGTGAGGGAGAAAGGGAAAGGGACGGAGCTCGGGGTTCTTAAGAGCTGTGCAGTTGATGTGATTTTTATTTTCCTTTTTTTATACAACAATCTTGTTTTTGATATATTTTTTTTCTTTTTTTTTCTTTTTTTTTTTTTTTTTCACTTGTGGTATAGAACGAAGGCGAAGAGATACAATTGAATGGGAGACCGGATCATGCATAACGAAGTGGCAGTCTCAAGAAAAGAAAGAAAAAAAAGAAAGAAAAAAAAGGAAATGGTGATGGAGAGAAGGAGAAGCAACACACACAAAAAAAAAGAAAATGGACACAAGTNAGGGAGAGGGAAGGTGGGAGTAGGTGAAGGAGTGGGTGACCTGAGATTGTATGAAAAGAAAAAAAGAAAGAGAAAAAGAGTAAAGAATTGAGGGGGAGTGTGAGGGAGAAAGGGAAAGGGACGGAGCTCGGGGTTCTTAAGAGCTGTGCAGTTGATGTGATTTTTATTTTCCTTTTTTTATACACAATCTTGTTTTTGATATATTTTTTTCTTCTTTTTTTTCTTTTTCTTCTTTTTTTTTCTTTTCACTCTGTGGTATAGAACGAAGGCGAAGAGATACATTGATGGGAGACCGGATCATGCATAACGAAGTGGCAGTCTTCAAGAAAAGAAAGAAAAAAAAAGAAGAAAAAAAAGGAAATGGTGATGGAGAGAAGGAGAAGCAACACACACAAAAAAAAGAAAATGGACACAGTGATAAGGGGAAAAAAAGAGTACGAAAAAAAGACAATATTAAAAGGAAAAAAAAGGAAATGAGGTAGAAGAGAAGCAAAAAAAAAAAAAAAAGGACAGAAGGATAAATGAAAAGAAAAAAAGGGCACAATAATGTAGGTGGGGAAGAGAAATGGCAATGGAGAGACACAAAAAAAGAAAAGAAAAAAAAAACGGAATGGACACTATAATAAAGTGCGTGTCTCAACTTGGAAATAGTGTCCAGGTGTCCTTATCGATCTCTGTCGCGGTGTTTGTGATGGAGAGAAGATGGAAGTAGGAGGAGGAAGAGGGAGAGGAATAGAGAGAGAGAGAGTGAGAGTAAATGAGAGAGAGAGAGGGAGGGAGGGAGAAGTAGGAGGGAGGTTGAAGGATTTGTAGGAAGATGAAGAGGGAGAGGAGGAGGAGAGAGAGAGGGGCGGGGGAGAAGTAGGAGTGGAGTTGGAAGGAGGAGGAGGAGGAAGAGGGAAAGGAAGAATGAGAAAGAGGAAGAAGTAAGAGTGGAGGAGAAGGAGGAGGGAGAGAGGTGAAGATGGAAACAGGAGGAAGAGGCGTAAGTGGTTGGAGAAGGAAGAGGAAGAGAACAGGAGAGGTGAGAGAAGGAGAAGTAGAGGAGAAGGAGGGAAAGAGAAGGAGAAGTAGCAGTAGAGAAGAAAGAGGTGGTGGAAGGAGAAAAGGAGAAAGAGACGAAGAGATGGAGAAGGATAAGATAACAGGAATAAGAGTAGTGAAAAGATGGATGAAAATACTCTCGACTCCTCACGCAGAGGGGGACAGGTGAGCTTCCTCATCGTCAAGTGGAAGAAAGGAGGGATGGAAGAGAAGGGAAGGGAAGAGAGAAGTAGAGGAGGAGGGAAGGGTGGAAGGAGGGAGGTAGGAAAGAGGGAGAGGACGGAGGTAGGAGAGAGAGAAGTAGGGGAGGAGGGAAGGGTGAAAGGAGGGAGGTAGGAAGGAAGAAAAGAACGGAGAGTAAGGAAAGAGGGAGTTAGGAGGAGAGAAAGATTGGAAGAAGGAGGGAGGAAGGAAGGGAAAGATAGAGAGAAGTTGGAAAGATGAAGTTAGGAAGGAGGGAAGTATACAAAGAAGGAGGTAGGAAGGACAGAAGAACAGAGAACAGAGAAAAGAGAAAAAGAAAGTTAAGAAGCAGAGAAAGAAAGATGGAAAAGAGGGACTTAAGAAGGACAGAAAAACGAATAAAAGGAGGAAGAGAACAGCGAAAGAAGGAGTCAGGAATGACAGAAGAACGGAGAACAGAGAAAAAGAAAGTTAGAAACAGAGAAAGATGGAACTTAAGAAGGACAGAAAAAAACGAATAAAAGGAGGAAGAGAACAGTGAGAAGCCGCGGCCAGACGAAGCGGCACTCAGCTGCAGGACACGGCCCTCGCAGCGCCATCGACGACCACCGCGCCGCCGCCAGTCATCCGCCCGTGGGAGTGCCATAACAGCGGCACTCGTGATATCACAGACAGTAATGCTGAACAGCTGGTGGGACGGCAACGAGGAGAGGGGGGGGGGGAGGGAGGGAATGGAAATGGAGGGAAGGGGGGGTAGAGGGAGGAAAGGAGGGTGTGATAATGGAGGGAGGGAAGGAGGGAAGGATAATGGAGGGACGGAAGGAGGGAAGGATAATGGAGGGAGGGAAGGAGGGAATGATAATGGAGGGAAGGACGGAGGGAATGATAATAGAGGGAGGGTGGAAGAGGGAGGGGGATAGAGGAAGGGGAAGGAGGGAATGATAATGGAGGGAGGGAGGAAAGGGAAGGAGAAGCGAGTGCCAAGGGCGGCTCGAGTCTCGGGGTATCGCGGAGAGCCAGAGGACAGTGCCACTCGAGTGCCAGGCGAGCGGAGGAGGTGGGCGCGAGGAGGAGATCCTTCCCATCGCCCGGGAGCTCCTGCGGGCGAAGGGAGAGCGGGATCCCCTTCCTCAGATCCCGCAAGGCCGATCCCGCAACACGTGAAGCAGCTGTGCACCTCCTCCTCCTCCTCCTCTCCTCCTCCTCCTTCTCCTCCTCCTCCTCCTCCTCCTCTCCTCCTNCCCCTCCCCCCTCCCCCTCCCCCCCTTCAATAGGCCTATGCCCCCGTGCCCACGAGGGTTGAGTGGGAATGGTATCTCTGGGGTAGGAAAAAGGGAAGGGAATAAGAGGGAAAAGGGAGGGAAAGGGAGGGGATGGGATGGGAGGGGAGGGAGGGAGGGAGGGAGGGGAGGGGAGGGGAGGGGAGGGAAGGGAAGTTAAGGGAAGGGAAGGGAAGGGAAGGGAAGGGAATGGAATGGAAGGGAGAGAGAAGGGAGGGAAGGAAGGGAAAGGGAGGGAGGGAGGGGAGGGAGGGAAGGGAAGGGAAGGGAAGGGAAGGGAAGGGAAGGGAAGGAAAGAAAAGGAAATGGAAGGAAGGGGAGGGAGGGAAAAGGAAAGGAAGAGAAAGAAAGGGAAGGGAAAGGTAAAAAAAATGCGGGGAAGGGAAGGGAAGGCAAACTATGGAGGAGGGCAGATGATAAGTAAGGACAGAAGGAGGAGGAGAAGGGAGGGTAGGGGAAAGTAGGGACGGGGAGGGTTGGGAAGACGAAAAGAGGGGAGTAAGTGGAGAAGAGAGAGGAAAGAAGAGAAAGGAAATGGGGTCGAACGAACAGGCAAACAAAAGGAAGAAGTAAGAGAAGAAAGGAGGGAAGGCAGAAGAAGAAGAGCAAGGAAGAGCAAAAGGGAGAGAGGAAAGAGGGGAAAGGAAGGGGAGGAAATGGCGCCAAGAATTCCCCTCTGGTGTCCGCTCCGAGCACTCTGATTGTTGCGCCTGATGGGCAGAGAGAGGAGGGGGGGGCGTGGGCGTGGGAGGGAGGAAGAAGGGGTAGAGAGGAAGAGGGGGAGGGAGAGAGGAGGGGGAGGCAGGAAGATGGAATAGAGAGGGGAGAGGGGGAGGGAGAGAGGAGGGGTGTGCGAGGAGGGAAGAAGGCGCGGGTTAGAGAGGGGAGAGGGGGAGAGAGAGAGGAGGGGTGCGTGGGAGGGAGGAAGAAGGGTAGGGAGGGAGAGAGAGAGGTTGGAGGGCGTGGGAGGGAGGAAGAAGGGTAGAGAGGGGAGAGGGGGAGGGAGAGAGGAGGGGGAGGAGGGGAAGATGGAGTACAGAGGGCGAGAGAGAGAGGGAGGAGGGAGGGGAGGAAGATAGGAGTAGAAAGGGGACAGGGGGAGGGAGAGTGGAGGGAGGAGGGAGGAAGATAGAAGCAGAGAGGAGGGAGGAGGGGGAGGGGAAATGGGGAGTATGGCTTGATAGAGATGTCCATACTGACCTTTTGTGTCCAGTGAAGGGAGAGGAGAGGGATGGAAACAATGGCGAGAGGCTGAAAGGCAGAGAGAGCGAGAGAGAAAGAGAAAGAGAGAGAGAGTGAGAGAAGAAGAGAGAGTGAGTGAGTGAGTGAGTGATTGAGTGATTGAGTGAGAGAGATAGAGATAGAGATAGATAGTTAGATAGATAGATAGATAGAGATAGATAGATAGATAGATAGATAGATAGATAGATAGAGAGAGAGATAAATAGATAGATAGATAGATAGATAGATACACAGAGAGAGAGAGAGAAAGAGAGAGAGAAAGAGAGAAAGAGAGAAAGTTAGTTAGTGAGTGCGTGAGTGAGAGAGATAGAGATAAATAGATAGACAGATAGATGATAGATAGATAGATAGAGAGAGAGAGAAAGAAAGAAAAAGGCAGATACACAGACGGAATACGAGAAGTTACAAAATAAAAGATAGAAAAAACAAAAAAACAAAAAAATAAACAGGAGGAAAAAGTCATTTAGCGAAGAGGAAATGAGAGAGAGGGAAGTTATGATATCATACGAAGAAGTGATAAGAAATTGATGAAGAGGAAAATATGATTTCTCGATGATGTCGGAGCGAGGGAGATAAATTTCGACAATAAAGAAAACCTAAAAAAGTATATTCCCCTCAAAAGAATAATAATAATAATAATAATAATAATAAAATAATAATAAATAAATAAAAATAAAAAATAGATAAAAAATAAATAAAAATAAATAAACAGATAAAAAATAGAAATAAATAAAGATAAAAATTTAAAAATAAATAAATAAAAAGAAAAATAGTAATAAAGAAATAAAAGAATGATAATAACAAAAAACAGATAAATAAAAAATCTAACTAGCCAATACAAATACAATAGAGAAATAAATTACGATTTCCATTCGCGCTGTTTCCTTGGCAACACCCATCATCACAACCCTTTCCATTATCATAACACATATCATCATAACCTCCGCAGTCATAACACCAAGGAAAAGCCCAAACAATGAATAATAACACCGCCATATAAGGAACGAGGAAGTAGAAATAACGAAAGAGAGATTAAGGGATATAACAACAACAACAAGCGAGATACGAAGACAGAACACAAACAGTGAATAATAACACCGCCATATAAGAATCAAGGAACGAGAAATAACATAAGAGATTAAAGGATATAACAGCAACAAGCGATATATGACAAACAAAATAACACCGCCATATAAGGAACAAGGAATAAGAATATAACATAAGAGATTAAGGATATAACAACAGGCGAGATACGAAGACAAATAAATAACACCGCCAAATAAGGAACAAGGAACGAGGAACAAGAAATAACGAAAGAGAGAGTAAGGGACTATAACAATAACAGCAACAAGCGATATATGACAAACAAAATAACACCGCCATATAAGGACCAAGGAACAAGGAATAAAACATAAGAGATTAAGGGATATATAACAAGCGAGATACAACGACTAACAAAATAACAACCACCATATAAGGACCAAGGAACAAGAAATAACGAAAGAGATTAAAGGATATAACAACAGGCGAGATAACGACGACAAACAAGCAACAATAACATCAAGCAGATCTCCTCCACGCCAGGGTCTTGGTCGCTGATGATGGATCGTGCTTGCGGCCGCGTGGCTGGGGGCGAGTGGCCGCGGTCAGTCGCTTGTCATTCGTTGCTTGTCATTCGTTGCTTGTCATTCGAAGCTTGTCATTCGGAGCTTGTCATTCGGAGCTTGTCAATCGGGACTTGGAATTCGGAGCTTGTCATTCGGAGCTTGTCATTCGTCGCTTGTCATTCGGGACTCGGAATTCGTCGCTTGTCGCTTGTCATTCGTCAATCGTCGCTTGTCATTCGGAGCTTGTCATTCGGGACTCGGAATTCGTCGCTTGTCGCTTGTCATTCGTCAATCGTCGCTTGTCATTCGGAGCTTTGTCATTCGGGACTCGCGAGCTCATCGGTTGTCATTGTCGCTCGCAACTCGTTGCTTGTCATTCGTCGCTTTGTCATTCGGGACTAGGAATTCGTCGCTTGTCATTCGTCAATCGTCGCTTGTCATTCGGAGCTTGTCATTCGGGACTCGGAGCTCATCGGTTGTCATTGGTCGCTCGCCACTCGTCGCTCGCCACTCGTTGCTTGTCATTCGGAGCTCGCCACTCGTTGCTTGTCATTCGTTGCTTGTCATTCGGGACTCGGAATCGCTCGCTTGTCATTCGTTGCTTGTCATTCGTCGCTTGTCATTCGTCGCTTGTCATTCGGAGCTTGTCATTCGGGACTCGGAATTCGTCGCTTGTCATTCGTCGCTTGTCATTCGTCGCTTGTCATTTCGGACTCGGAGCTCGTCGGTTGTCATTCGTCGCTTGTCATTCGGGACTCGGAATTCGTCGCTTGGCATTCGTCGCTTGTCAATCGGGACTCGGAGCTCATCGGTTGTCATTGGTCGCTTGTCATTCGTCGCTTGTCACTCGTCGCTTGTCATTGGTCGCTGTTGTCATTCGCCACTCGCCACTCCTATGCAATTTTCCCCACATTTTCCTCTTTCTCTTTTCTTTCTTTTATCGTTTTTTTCCTGTTCAGTTCTTCTTTTGTTTTCCATTTTCTTTCTTTCTCTTTCCTCCCCCTCTCTCTCTCTCCCTATTTCCTGTCTCTCTCGGTCTTCTCCTTTTTTCCTTCCTCTCCT
Source organism: Penaeus vannamei (assembly GCF_003789085.1). Classification (NCBI taxonomy): domain Eukaryota; kingdom Metazoa; phylum Arthropoda; class Malacostraca; order Decapoda; family Penaeidae; genus Penaeus; species Penaeus vannamei. Next base: position 148,765 of record NW_020871290.1, read on the forward strand.
ACCTTTCCCCTCCTTCTCCCTTTCGTCTTTTCCCCTCCCTCTCTCTCTCTTCCCTCTCTTCATTCATCCGTGCCCTCCCCCCCTTGAACATAATGTGACAGTCGTGCATTTTGAACTTTGACCTCCTCCCCCCTCTCTCTCTCTTCTCTCTCTCTCTCTCTCTCTCTCTCTCTCTCTCTCTCTCTTCTCTCTCTCTCTCTCTCTCTCTCTCTCTCCTCTCTCTCTCTCTCTCTCTTCTTCTTTCTCTTTCTCTCTCTCTCTCTCTCTCTCTCTCTCGCTCTCTCTCTCTATATATATCTATCTCTCTCTTTCTATTTCTCATTTCATCCTGTCATCTTTCTCCTCCTCTTTCCTTTCTTTATTCTATTTTCTCTCTCCTTACCCTTTCTCTTTCTTATTATTGCTCTTCTTTCTCAACCTTCATCCCTCTTTTCCTCGTCATCTGTCTCTCTCCCTCTCTTTCCATATCTTTCTACAAAGCTTCCCTCTCTATCCTCTTCTCTCCTTCTATATCTTCCTCCTCTTCTTCTTCTATAACTTCTTCCCTCTCCTTCTATATCTTCCTTCCTCTTCTGCTATATCTTCATCCCTCTCCTTCTATATCTTCCTCCCTCTTCTTCTATATCTTCTTCCCTCTCCTTCTATATCTTCCTCCCTCTTCTTCTATATCTTCTTCCCTCTCCTTCGTTATCTCCCTCCCTCTCTCTCCCTATCCTCTTCCCTCTCCTTTATATTCCTCCCTCTTCTTCTATCTCTTCTTCCCTCTCCTTCGTTATCTCCCTCCCTCTCTCTCCCTATCCTCTTCCCTTCCCCTTTTTCGGTCGTCCCACACCAGTTCCAGAACAAAAATGTGTGACGCATTCTTCCCACGTGTACCGCTATCACCCCCCCCCCTACCCTAACCCCCGCTCCCTCTTCCTCCCTCCCCCCTCTAACGCCAGCTACCCCCCTCCCCCCTCCCCCGACCCTTACCCATACTCCATCCGCTCCACTTCCTCCAACATCAGCCACTCTACCTATCCCCCCTCCCCCCTCCCTTTCCCGCTTACCTTCCCAATACACCCCTCCCTCCTATCCCCCCTCCTCCCCCTCCCATCCTCTTACCTTCCCAATACACCCCTCCCCCCTCTCCCTTCCCTCTTACCTTCCCAATTCACCCCCCCCCTCCTTTCCCACTTACCTTCCCAGTACACCCCTCCCTCCTCCACCCTACCCATCCTACCTATCACCTACCCATTCTTACCTTCGCTACCTCCCCCCCCCCCCCCGCTCTCCCTCGTGTTCCGCACATTCCTTGGTTCCTGTTACTCATCACACAAACATTCGAGTGAGTATTGTGTCGCGCGCTTTCTCTCTCTCTCTCTCTCTGTCTGTCTCTGTCTCTGTCTCTGTCTCTGTCTCTGTCTCTGTCTCTGTCTCTGTCTCTCTCTCTCTCTCTCTCTCTCTCTCTCTCTCTCTCTCTCTCTCTTTTGCGTGGTTTGCGATTGTGTGTGTGTATATATGTGTGTGTGCGTGTGTGTTGCGTGTGTGTGCGTGTGTGTTGCGTGTTTGTGTGCGTGCGTGCGTGCGTACGTGCGTGCGTGCGTGCCTGCCTGCCTGCATGCGTTCGTTCGTGAGCGTACGTGTGTTTTATCGCTGCAACAAACAAACAAAAACAAGTGCTTTCAATTTCCAAAGCAACAATCCCAAATAACACGAAACGCGACACTCCTGCATCAAGCATTCCTCTTTCGCTAACCATTTGCTCTTTCGTTCGCATTATCCGAATTTTTTTCTTTCGTTCGCCATTATCCGATTTTTTTCCTTTCGTTCGCATTATCCGATTTTCTTCTTTCGTTCGCATTATCCGATTTTTTTCCTTTCGTTCGCATTATCCGATTTTTTTCCTTTCGTTCGCATTATCCACTTTTTTTGCTTCGTTCGCATTATCCGATTTTTCTTCTTTCGTTCGCATTATCCGATTTTTTCTTTTTTTTTCTCGTAAGGAATTCGTTTAGTGACTGAACGGATGTAAGTAGATCGATGTTATCGTGATCTAATATTCATGATAAACAATCTGTGTCTCTCTGTGTTTGGATTTCCTTGTTTCTGTGTACGTGTGTTTGCGTGTGTGTGTGTGTGTGCGTGGTCGTGTGTGTGTGCGTGTGTGTTTTGTGTGTGTGTGTGTGTGTGTTGTTGTGTGTGTGTGTGTGTGTGTGTGTGTGTGTGTGTTGTGTTGTGTGTGTGTGTGTGTGTGTGTGTGTGTGTGTGTGTTGTGTGTGTCTGTGTGTGTCTGTGTGTGTCTGTGTGTGTGTTGTGTGTGTGTGTGTGTGTGTGTGTGTGTGTGTGTGTGTGTGTGTGTGTGTGTGTACGTGTGTGTGTGTGTGTGGTGTGTGTGCGTGTGTGTGTGTGTGTGTGTATGTGTGTGTGTGTGTGTGTGTGTGTGTGTGTGTGTGTGTGTGTGTGGTGTGTGTGTGTGTGTGTATGTGTGTGTGTGTGTGTGTGTGTGTGTGTGTCTGTCTGACTGACTGACTGACTGACTGACTGACTGACTGACTGACTGACTGACTGACTGACTGACTGACTGACTGACTGACTGACTGACTGACTGACTGACTGTCTGTCTGTCTATTTGCCTGTCTGCCTGTATGTATATCTATCTGTCTATCTGTCTGTCTGTCTGTCTGTCTGTCTGTCTGTCTGTCTGTCTGTCTGTCTGTCTGTCTGTCCGTCTGTCTGTCTGTCTGTCTGTCTGCAACCAACGCTCAATACACACATAAAAATAAAAGAAAGCAGATTAAAAAGAAAAAAATAATTCATCTCTAAACTCCTTTTGTTTTAATTCTATAAAATATTTAATTTCCTCTCGCCTCAAAAGTTCAAAAGGTTAATAACAAATAATTTTCTTCTCGTGTCCAAAGATAGAAAAAGAAAAAAAAATTATTAAATAAATAAAATAAAACAAAATCTAAAAAAAAGAATTCGAAATAGAATTTTCGAAAAAAAAATGCATTTCAATGTTTCCTTTAATTCTATAATTCTATTTCCTCCCGCTTCGAAAAATCAAAAGGTTAATAACAAATAATTTCCTTCTCGTTTCCAAAGAAAGAAAGAAAAAAACAAACAGAATATATATATATTTTTTTATGCGAATTCAAAAGTTCAAAAGCTTAATAACAAATAATATTTTTTCTCGTTTGCAAAGAAAGAAAGAAAGAAAGAAAACAAAAACAATAACAACAGAATCAAACTATGAAAAAAAAACTTAAAAATGCGAATTCAAAATGCAATATTAAAAAAAAAAAAAACATTTTGACTTTTCCTGTTGCTTTTTCCTCTATTTTTGACACGTCTTTTCTGCGACTGACAGATTTTCCGCCTGAAAGATCTTGACCAAAATCTGATTTGCGCTCTAATAAAAGGCCCTTCTCTCTCTCTCTCTCTCTCTCTCTTCTTTTTCTCAATCTCTCTCTCTATCTATCTTTCTCTCTCTCGATTTCGTTCTCGTTCTCTCTCTCTCTCTCTCTCCTTTTCTCAATCTCTCTCTCTCTCTCTCTCTCTCTCTCCTTTTCTCAATCTCTCTATCTCCTTTTCTCAATCTCTCTCTCTCCTCTTCTCAATCTCTCTCTCTCTCTCTCTGCCTATCGCTCTTCTCTCTTTTTCCTTCTTTCCTTTTTTCTTCAGTCCTTTCTTTCTCTGTTTTTTCATTCATTATGTCTCTGTCTCTCTCTCTTCCATGCTGTCTTCTCTAATCTCATTTGTCATCTTTTTTCCTTTCTCTTTTCTCTTCGCATGGTGTATCCTCTCTCCCTGCATTCCTCCTTTCTTTTATCTTCGTCTCTCTTCCAATCCGCCTTTTCTCTCTTTCACTTTCGTTCTCTCCCCTTCCTTTCCCTTCCTTTCATCCCTTTCCCCCTTCCTCTCCTATTTTTTTCTTTCTCATTCTTTTCCTTCGGTATGTTGCATTCTCTCCCTTTCCCTTCCCCCTCTTTCTCCTCCTCTTTCCTCGTTATCCTTCCTCTCTTCTCTCCTACTTTCATAAAACAAACAATCATTTTCCCGCGATAACAAGTTGTTAACCTTATTATTCCCTTGTTCTTCCTCATTATCTCTCTCGCTCTCTGTTTATCAACACATCATTACGTGTTCTTTTCTTCCTCTTTTTTCTTTATCCTTTGTTATCGTCATTTACTTCCTCTCATCCCTTTCTGAATATTTTTTTTTTCTTTAAGACAGTATATTCGAAAAGAAATGGATATTTATTTCTTCTCCGAGTTCGATTAATATGATTATTTATCGAGTAAACAATAATAACAAAATAATAATTGGTCAGATTAACAAAACGAACACACGGCGCCAAAGAAGAAAAAAAATTCAAGAAAAAAGAAATAAAACTAAAGAAAGATAGCCCATAAATCTCAAAATACCATCAAATCCCGATTTTTCTTTTCAAGCTACCTATTTTTTATTCATTTCTTTGTCTTCTTTAGTCCGGCGTGACAGACCGGCGACATAATTCACGCCCTTCCACCCGCTCCCGCAATAAACGCCGGACTCCATCTCGATCTCTGTAATATTTCAATAATCCTCAACATCCCCTTGATCTCAAACGCCTCCATAAAAGCGATCCGATCCCCGCCTTCCACTCCCTTTTCGTGAGCCCGGACGACCGTCTTTTGTTTTCCTACCGCATTGTCTTCGGTCGATTCAATCGTTTATATTTTTTTCTTTATGTCGTCCGCCAACTCTCTTTCGCTTTCTATCTATCTTTTTATCATGTTTGCCTCCGCTATTCACTGTGTCCACTTCTCAGCCTCTTGTTTTCATTGTTCGTGGAGGGAATCTGATTGCTCACGTGTCCTCGTGTCCCGCCAAAAGCCACTTAAGTGAGGGAGGCCATTGCAAGGTTAAAAAAAAAGGAATCAATGCAACACCCGTCATATGGCAACACTCGGTGCGCAACCAACGGCGTTCACTGTTTTCGTTGTTTTCATTAGCGACACATGCAACAGAAGGCTTTTATTATTATAATCTGATCCTGTATCTTCTCTTCCCTTGGGAACTGAATTGGGTGAAGCCATTTCCCCTCTTTTTTTTCTCTCTCATTCGCTCATCCTCTCTATTGCACGGAACCATTTTCCCACATAGGTTCTGATCCCTTTTAAAGCCCCGGGATAAGGGATGCGATTACCCTTATATCTCGCCGTAGATCATCCACCTCCTCCCAAACGCATTCACAGATTTCTCATCTCTCCCAACACTCAAGTTGATACGCTTAAGCCTCTTTTGTTCTTGTACAATGTGTACTTTTAGCGTCGGGTGAACGATGATTTTATGTCCGGATCCTCCCGATTTCTTTCCTTCTGAGCAGTCGGCGTTGAAGTTAACCGACATTCCGGTCCCTATTAAGTCCTGCATTAAGGGCCATAATTGCAGCAAGAGAGCCTCCAGTTGATTGCAGATAAGGAGTATATCCATATCGTAAACGTTTATCATCCGGATGGACGATCTCTCTCTCTGGCTTTTCCTCTTTCCCCCCTTTTTCTTTTATTATTTTCCCTTTTTTGTTCGTCTTGTTTTGAAGTGCGTGTGCGATGGCTTCCAGACAGCTGGTGGCGCCCTCTTCAAAGTGTAACAAAGGTGAAAGCAGGAAGGGGTTCAGCTCCTACACTTCAAGTCTTATCTCTTGTGTTATTCACTCTTTCATGTTCTCTTTACCTTCGCTTTAGACAGAGAGAAAAGAGGAGAAAGAGAGGGAGAGGAAGAGACAGAAAGAGAGGGAGGGAGAGGGGAGAGAGAGAGAGAGAGAGAGAGAGAGAGAGAGAAAGAAAGAAAGAAAGAAAAGAGAGAGAGAGAGAGGAGAGAGAGAGAGAGAGAGAGAGAGAGAGAGAGAGAGAGAGAGAGAGAGAGAGAGAGAGAAGAGAGGGCGGGGAGAAGGAAAAAAGAGGGTATTGTGAAAGTAAAAAGATTTTTCAGTTCCCTTCGCTATGCTGGTCTAGACCACGTGGTGTGTGTGTGTGTGTGTGTGTCTGTATGTGCGTGCTTGTGTTTGTGTGTGTACGTGTATGTATGTATGTGTATGCGAATTTGTGTGTGTGTCTGTATGTGCGCGTGTTTGTGCGTGAATGTATGTACGTGTATTTGTGTATGTGTATGTATGTATATGCGAATTTGTATGTGTGTCTGTATGTGCGTGCGCGTGTTTGTGTGTGAATGTATATACATGTATTTGCGTGGCGTGTGTATGTGCATGTATATATGTATACGAATTTGTGTGTGCGTGCGTACGTGCTTGCATCAGCACGTGTGTGTAAGCGTGACCTCCAACTACATATGCGTCTTCGTGCATACATTTTTCACATAACAACACAGGGAGTATTGTTATGTTAATATATTATTGTTATTATTGTTATTATATTATTATTATTATTATTATTGTTGTTATTATATTATTATTATTATTATTATTATTATTATTATTATTGTTATTATATTATTGTTATTATTGTTATTATATTATTATTATTATATTGTTGTTATTATTATTATTATTATTATTATTATTGTTGTTGTTATTATATTATTGTTATTATTGTTATTATATTATTGTTAATGCTATTGTTAATATACCTCCAACTACATATGCGTCTCCGTGCATACATTTTGCATATAACAACACAGGGAGTAGTCTGTCTGTTGCCTCCCTTGTGCCATTGTTCATTTTAACATGGTCTCTGCGCCGTTCTGGGAGATCTTTGGGATGCGTATGCGAGTGAGGCAGATATATCTCACTCTTTCTCTGTTCTTTGTGCTCTGTCTGTTTTGCTTGTTGGTAGTTGTGTAGCTGTTTTTTTTTTTTCTGTTTTCTTTTTCTTTTTTTCTTTGATTCTCTTTCTCTTTCTGTTTGTTTCTCTTACGTTATCTCTTTCTTTCTTTCTTTTTCTCTTTCTTTCTCTTTGATTCTCTTTCTCTTTCTTTCTTTCTTTCTTTATCTCTCTTTCTCTCTTTTCTCTCTCCCTCTCTCACCGTTCTCCCTCTCCCCTCGCCCTTTCTCTCTCTCTCTTCCTATTTTCATCCCAACTCTTCTTCATCTCATTCTTCTCTCTCCCAACTTTCTCCTTCTTTTCCCCTCCCTCCCTCATCCCCTCTCCCCCTTTCCTTCCCCTTCCCCGCTCCCTGCTCCCCCTCCCTCCCTGCCCACTCCATCCCTCTCCCCCGCTCCCCCCCTCCCTCCCTCTTCCCCTCCCTCCTTCTTCACCTCTCCTCCTCCCTCCCTCTTCCTCCCTCCCTCTTCCCTCTCCTCCTTTCCTCCCTCTTCCCCTCTCCCGTCTTCCCCGCTCCTTGCTCCCCCTCCCTCCCTCCCTCTTCCCCGCTCCTCCTTTCCTCCCTCCCTTCCCCTCCCTCCCTCTCCCCTCTCCCTCTTCACCTCTCCCCTTCCTCCCTCTTCCCCTCCCTCCCTCTCCCCTCCCTCCCTCTTCCCTTCTCCTTTCGTCCCTCCCCTTTCCCCTCTCCCCCTCCCTCCCCCTTTCTCTCCTATCCTCCCTCCCCTCTCCCCTCTCCGCTCCCACCGATTCCCAGCAACCCTTTTCTTCCCTTCCACTGCCACGCCTCAGCCACTAACACCCCCCCCTTTATGTGCATATTAATGAGCTCCCCCTCCCCGCTCCCCCCCCCCCCACCACCTCCCCTCCTCCCGCCTCCAAACCCCAATCTTTATTGGTCCTGTCGGCTTTTTCACTTATCTTCTTTGGCTATTGTCACGGGTTTATTCCTATTCTATTGATTCCCATTCGTTCGCACCTCCTCCTCGCTTCCCCTCTTTCTCCCTCTCTTTCTGTCGCTGTCTCTGTGTGTGTCCTTGTTTTTTGTGTGTGTCTCTTTCTCTCTCTCTCTTTCGTTCTTTATCCCTTTTGGCTTTCCTTTTATCCCTTCTTGTTTACTTTAGCTGGAGGGGGCTTAGAAGGGGGGGGGAGGGAGGGAGGGAGGGAGGGAGGGAGGAGGGAGGGAGGGAGGGAGGGAGGGAGGGAGAGAGGGAGGGAGAGAAAGAGAGGGAGGGAGGGAGGGAGGGAGGGAGGGAGGGAAGGAGGGAGGGAGGGAGGGAGAGAGGGAGGGAGGAGGGAGGGAGGAGGAAGGGAGGGAGGGAGGGAGGGAGGGAGGAGGGAGCGAGAACGAGAGCGAGAGCGAGAGCGAGAGAGAGCGGAGAGGAGAGAGAGAGAGAAGAGAGAGAGAGAGAGAGAGAGAGAGAGAGAGAAGAGAGAGAGAGAGAGAGAGAGAGAGAGAGAGAGAGAGAGAGAGAGAGAGGAGGTGAGAATAAGAATGACGTTAGGAAACATACTCACCTTTTGTTCAATATTTTCTTTTCTTCTTTTTGTCTTCTTTTTCTTTTCCTTTTATTCTTTCTTTCTTTCTTTTTTTCTCTACAAAAACATGTCTTTTTTTTCTTCTTTCTTTCTATCTATTCTATTTTTCGAGGAGGAAAAAAATTGACGCCTGTTCTATCCTATTTTTCTTATCCCCTTCCTCTCCTTTTCTTCTTAATTCTTTTATCTTTTCCTTTAGTTCTTTTTCTTTTATGTTTTTTTTTTATTTGGATTTACAATAATTTTTTAATGTGAGTTCTACATTTTTCCTTCTCCTTTTATCTTTCTTTCCGTTTATTTCTCCTCTCTCTCTCTCTCTCTCTCTCTTTTCTTTTTTTCGCTTCTTCTTCTCTCTCTTTTTCTTTCTTTTTTCGCTTCCCCTTCTCTCTTTTATCTG
>NW_020871290.1:169317-179317 GCF_003789085.1 Penaeus vannamei
TGTGTGTGTGGTGTTTGTATGTAATATCCAGACACTTACACTTTCTGTCGTCACAAACACACGACATCATCGGAATTTCTCATACCTGAGGAAAGAGAAAAGAAAAAAAAAATTTAGAACAATTGAAAAACACAGTAAACGTAAATATTACACAAAGAAATATCAAATTACACAATTAATCAAACGCATTAATCCGTAAATCATCATTAGTACAGAAAAATAGGACACGTAATAATAAATCTATTACGAAAAAAAAAGAAAATCATAGAGGGTCACTATATCACACAATATGACATAAATTAAGATAAACATCATAACACAATGTAGGTTTTTGATAGACATCGCATCCCCAGTATAAAGGGGAAATTATTAGACCTTAGATAAATGAATCTCTCTCGCTTCTTTCTGGTCTGTGATCTGTCTCCTCTCTCTCTCTCTCTCTCTCTCTTCTCTCTCTCTTCTCTTCTCTCTCTTCTCCTCTCTCTCTCTCGGCTCTCTCCTCTCTCCTCTCTCCCTCTCCTTCATCGCGCCGTTCCTCTCCTCTCTCTCTCTCCTCCCCTCTCTCCTCTCCTCTCTCTCTCTCTCTCTCTTCGTCTTCTCTGTCTGTCTGTCTCTGTTTCTCTGTCTCTCTCTTCACTCTCTCCTCTCTCTCTCTCCTCTCTCCTCCTCTCCTCCCTCTCCTCGCCCTTCCCCTCACGCCCCTTCCCTCCCCCCTCCCCCCTCCCCCCTCGTCCCCCCCTCCCGCCCCTCCCCCTCCCTCCCTTTCCCTCTCCCTTCCCTCCTCTCCCTCCCCCTCTCCCCCTCCCTCCTCCCCTCTCCCTCCCCCCCTCCCCTCTCCCCTCCCCCCTCTCCCTCCCCCATCCCCCTCTCTCCTCTCCCTCCCCCAATAAATCAGGAAGACCAAGAGATCCAAAGGTTACGTATAATAGATGACATTAATGGGGATAAAAGCTGGTGACTCGCTGAATGACACCCATTGCTTATAATGGGTTTGGTGGATAACATTCATTGCAAAAAATAAGCCTAATGGGTGATATTCATTATCCTTACAATAGGGATGTATTCGTCACAATAAGGGGCGTTTAGAGTAATAAAATTAAATAATCGGATCACAAAGAGGAGGGAGAGAGATTTGGAGGAATTAATATTCACGGGAATTCTCATCCTCTTGGATTTTTTTTTTTTTTTTTTTTATTCATTCTCTTCTCTCTTCTTTAGTCTTTTCTTACTTAGCTCTTTCTTTTCTTCTCTCTCTCCCTCTCGCTTCTTCTCTCTCTATTTTCTCTCTCTCCGCTCTTTCTCCTTGCCTCCTTCCTCTCTCACTTCTATCCGTCTTCTCTTTCTCTCTGTCTTCTGTCTTCTGGCTGCCTCTCTCTCTCTCTCCCCTCCTCTCTCTTCCTCTCTTCTCTCTTCTTTCCCTCTTACTCTCCCTCCTCCTCCTCCTCCTCCTCCTAATACACCCAATACCTCCTCCAAATACTCGACCGCTGCTGCCTCCCTCCTCGCTCCCTCCCCTCCCACCCCCATCCTCCCCCCTCCTCCCTCCCTTCCCCCAACCATCCTTCGCTCAATAATAGGAGTTGAATCTCTCTATCAGAAGGATGGATCCCGTAAGCTTTCCCGTTTGCCCTGGAGTAGGATTTTTATAGGATTTTTTTTTCTACGGATTGGAGAGTGATTTTACCTTAGGGGAGAGGGAGGGTGGGGGGAGAGGGAAGGGGAGAGTGAGGTGTGGGAGAGAGGGAAGGGGGAAGGAAGGAAAGGGGAGAGGAAGAGAAAAGGGAGAGGAGAGGGAGAGAAAGGGAAGGGGAGAATGAGGGGAGGAAGAGGGGAGGGTTGGCGAGAAGGAGGATTGGAAAGGGAAAAGAGGTGAGAGTGAGGGAGATGGGGGAGGAGGGGAGAGAGGGAGGGGAAGGGAGGGGGATTNGGTTGTGGAGGAGGGAGGCATGCGAGGGAGGGTTGTGAGGAGGAGGAGGAGGGGGGTTGTGAGGAGGAAGGCATGCGAGGGGGGTTGTGAGGAGGGGGCATGCGAGGGGGGTTGTGAGGAGAGAGGCATGCGAGGGGGGTTGTGAGGAGGGAGGCATGCAAGGGAGGGTTGTGAGGAGGGAGGCATGCGTGGAAGGGTTGTGAGGAGGGAGGCATGTGAGGGAGGTTGTGAGGAGAGAGGCATGCGAGGGAGGGTTGTGAGGAGGGGGCATGCGAGGGAGGGTTGCGAGGAGGGAGGAGGGAGGCATGCGAGGGGGGTTGTGAGGAGAGAGGCATGCGAGGGGGGATTGTGAAGAGGGAGGCATGCGAGGGGGGGTTTGTGAGGAGAGAGGCATGCGAGGGGGGGTTGTGAGGAGGGAGGCATGCGGGGGGGGTTGTGAGGAGAGAGGCATGTGAGGGGGGGTTTGTGAGGAGGGAGGCATGCGAGGGAGGGTTGCGAGGAGGGAGGCAGGCGAGGGGGGGTTGTGAGGAGAGAGGCATGTGAGGGGGGGTTGTGAGGAGGGAGGCATGCGAGGGAGGGTTGCGAGGAGGGAGGCATGCGAGGGAGGGTTGTGAGGAGAGAGGCATGTGAGGGGGGGTTGTGAGGAGAGGCATGCTTGTGAGGAGGGAGCCATGCGAGGGGGGGTTGTGAGAGGAGGCATGCAAGGGGGGGTGTGAGGCATGCGAGGGAGGGTTGTGGGAGGAGGCATGCGAGGGAGGGTTGTGAGGAGGGAGGCATGCGAGGGAGGGTTGTGAGGAGGGAGGCATGCGAGGGGGGTTGTGAGGAGGGAGGCATGCGAGGGAGGGTTGTGAGGAGGAGGCATGCGAGAGAGGGTTGTGAGGAGGAGGCATGCGAGGGGGGGTTGTGAGGAGAGAGACATGCGAGGGGGGTTTGTGAGGAGGAGGCTTGCGAGGAGGGTTGTGAGGAGGGAGGCATGTGAGAGGGTTTGTGAGGAGGGAGGCATGCGAGGGAGGGTTGTGAGGAGGGAGGCATGCGAGGGAGGGTTTGTGAGGAGGGAGGCTTGCGAGGAGGGTTGTGAGGAGGGAGGCGTGCGAGGGAGGGTTGTGAAGAGGGAGGCATGTGAGGGGGGTTGTGAGGAGGGAGGCATGTGAGGGAGGGTTGTGAGGAGGGAGGCATGTGAGGGAGGGTTGTGAGGAGGGAGGCATGCGAGGGAGGGTTGTGAGGAGGGAGGCTGCGAGGGAGGGTTTGTGAGGAGGGAGGCATGCGAGGGAGGGTTGTGAGGAGGGAGGCATGCGAGGGAGGGTTGTGAGGAGGGAGGCATGCGAGGGAGGGTTGTGAGGAGGGAGGCATGCGAGGGAGGGTTGTGAGGAGGGAGGCATGCGAGGGAGGGTTGTGAGGAGAGAGGCATGTGAGGGGGGTGAGGGAGAGAGGCATGCGAGGGGGGGTTGTGAGGAGGGAGGCGTGCGAGGGAGGGTTGTGAGGAGGGAGGCATGCGAGGGAGGGTTGTGAGGAGAGAGGCATGCGAGGAGGGTTGTGAGGAGGGAGGCTTGGTTGTGAGGAGGGCATGCGAGGGAGGGTTGTGAGGAGAGAGGCATGCGAGGGGGGGAAGGAGAGAGGCATATGAAGGGGGGTTGTGAGGAGGGAGGCGTGCAAGGGGGGGTTGTGAGGAGGGAGGCAGCGAAGGGGGGTTGTGAGGCATGCGAGGGGGTTGTGAGGAGGGAGGCATGCGAGGGAGGGTTGTTGAGGAGGGGAGGCATGCGAGGGAGGGTTGTGAGGAGAGAGGCATGCGATGGAGGGTTGTGAGGAGGGAGGCATGCAAGGAAGGGTTGTGAGGAGAGAGGCAGGGGGGTTTTGAGGAGAGAGGCATGCGAGGGGGGTTGTGAGGAGGGAGGCATGCGAGGGAGGGTTGTGAGGAGGGAGGCATGCGAGGGGGGGTTGTGAGGAGGGGGCATGCGAGGGAGGGTTGTGAGGAGGGAGGCATGCGAGGGGGGGTTGTGAGGAGGAGGCATGCGAGGGAGGGTTGTGAGGAGGGAGGCATGCGAGGGAGGGTTGTTGAGGAGGGAGGATGCGAGGGGAGGGTTTGTGAGGGAGGGAGGCATGCGAAGGGGGGTTGTGAGGAGGGAGGCATGCAGGGAGGGTTTGTGAGGAAGGAGGCATGCGAGGGGGGGGTTGTGAGGAGGGAGGCATGCGAGGGGGGTTGTGAGGAGGGAGGCGAGGGAGGGTTGTGGGGAGGCATGGAAGAGAGGGTTTGTGAGGAGGGAGGCATGCGAGGGAGGGTTGTGAGGAGGGAGGCATGCGAGGGAGGGTTGTGAGGAGAGAGGCATGCGAGGGACGGTTGTGAGGAGAGAGGATGTGAGGGGGGTTGTGAGGGGAGGCATGCGAGGGGGGTTGTGAGGAGGGAGGCATGCGAGGGAGGGTTGTGAGGGAGGTGTGGAGGGAGGGTGTGAGGAGGGAGGCATGCGAGGGAGGGTTGTGAGGAGGGAGGCGTGAGAGGGAGGGTTGTGAGGAGGGAGGTGTGCGAGGGAGGGTTGTGAGGGGGAGGCATGCGAGGGAGGGTTGTGGGGAGGGAGGCATGCGAGGGAGGGTTGTGAGGAGGGAGGCGTGCGAGGGAGGGTTGTGAGGAGAGAGGCATGTGAGGGAGGGTTGTGGGGAGGGAGGCATGCGAGGGAGGGTTGTGAGGAGGGAGGCATGCGAGGGAGTGTTGTGAGGAGGGAAGCAGGCGAGGGAGGGTTGTGAGGAGGGAGGTGTGCGAGGGAGGGTTGTGAGGAGGAGGCATGCGAGGGAGGGTTGTGGGGAGGGAGGCATGCGAGGGAGGGTTGTGAGGAGGGAGGCATGCGAGGAGGGTTGTGGGGAGGGAGGCATGCGAGGGAGGGTTGTGAGGAGGGAGGCGTGCGAGGGAGGGTTGTGAGGAGAGAGGCATGTGAGGGAGGGTTGTGGGGAGGGAGGCATGGAGGGGGGTTGTGAGGAGGGAGGCATGCGAGGGAGGTTGTGAGGAGGGAAGCAGGCGAGGGAGGGTTGTGAGGAGGGAGGTGTGCGAGGGAGGGTTGTGGGGAGGGAGGAATGCGAGGGAGGGTTGTGAGGAGAGAGGATTGCGAGGGAGGGTTGTGAGGAGGGAGGCATGCGAGGGAGTGTTGTGAGGAGGGAGGCGTGCGAGGGAGGGTTGTGAGGAGGGAGGTGTGCGAGGGAGGGTTTGTGAGGAGGGAGGCATGCGAGGGAGGGTGTGAGGAGGGGCATGCGAGGAGGGTTGTGAGGGGGGAGGCATGCGAGGGAGGGTTGTGAGGAGGGAGGTGTGCGAGGGAGGGTTGTGAGGAGGGAGGCATGCGAGGGAGGGTTGTGAGGAGGGAAGCGTGCGAGGGAGGGTTGTGAGGAGGGAGGCGTGCGAGGGAGGGTTGTGAGGAGGGAGGCATGCGAGGGAGGGTTGTGGGGAGGGAGGCATGCGAGGGAGGGTTGTGAGGAGGGAGGCATGCGAGGGAGTGTTGTGAGGAGGGAAGCAGGCGAGGGGGGTTGTGAGGAGGGAGGTGTGCGAGGAGGGTTGTGGGGAGGGAGGCATGCGAGGGAGGGTTGTGAGGAGGAGAGGAAATGCGAGGGGGGTTGTGAGGAGGGAGGCGTGCGAGGGAGGGTTGTGAGGAGGGAGGCGTGCGAGGGAGGTTGTTGAGGGGGAGGCGTGCGAGGGAGGGTGTGAGGAGGGTGGCGTGCGAGGGAGGGTTGTGAGGAGGGAGGGTGCGAGGGAGGTTTGTGAGGAGGGAGGCGTGCGAGGGAGGGTTGTGAGGAGGGAGGCGTGCGAGGGAGGGTTGTGGGAGGGAGGCATGCGAGGGTTGTGAGGAGGGAAGCATGCGAGGGAGGGTTTGTGAGGAGGGAGGCATGCGAGGGAGGGTTGTGAGGAGGGAGCGAGGGAGTGTTGTGAGGGGGAGCATGCGAGGGAGGGTTGTGAGGAGGGAGGCGTGCGAGGGAGGGTTGTGAGGAGGGAGGCATGCGAGGAGGGATTGAGGAGGGAGGCATGCGAGGGGGGTTGTGAGGAGGGAGGCGTGCGAGGGAGGGTTGTGAGGAGAGAGGCATGCGAGGGAGGTTGTGAGGAGAGAGGCATGTGGAGGGAGGGTTGTGAGGAGGGAGGCGTGCGAGGGAGGGTTGTGAGGAGGGAGGCGTGCGAGGGAGGGTTGTGAGGAGGATGATGTGAGTTTGTAAGGAGAGAGGTGGGAGGGGGGGGGGGGGGAGGGAGAGGAAAACGGGTGAAGAGATAGGGAGAATAATAATTAAAGGAAGAAGGAGAGAAAGAAAGGAAGAGAGGATGAAGATGAATAGAAGGAAGGAAAGGAGGAGATGGAATAGCAACAGGAAGAACCATAGAAAGAGAAATAAGAAAATGTTAAGGAAGGTTGTAATGATATGTTGTGAGGCTGTAAGGATGCGAAGGAGGTTGTGATGAAAGAGTGAGTAAAGTTTGTGATGAGAGATGGATATAACCTAAGGTTGTGATGAACGAGTGATGAAAAGTTGTGATGAGGGAATGTTGAGATTGTGATGAGGCAAGTTTGATGGGCGTGGTGTGAGTTGTGATGAGGGAGGATTTCTCGGGAGGATTATGATAAAGAAACGAAATAAGGTTGTGATGAAGAAGCCATATTAGGGGGGGGGGGGAAGCAGTGATCCTCATCATGGGTTCTGTTGGGGAAGTGTTATGAGGCTATGATGAGAGAGGCATGTTAACGTAGGTTGTGATGAGTGAGTATTGTGATGAGGTATGTTATGCAGGGTTGCGATGAGACTTTGTGGTGACATGAAACATATTAGTGAGAATTTTGATGAGGGAATGATGTGATGTGGTGAAGCTGTTGTGACGAGAGATTTGTGGTGAGAGCGAAACGGTAATCAAGCTTTGGTGAAGAAAGTGAGTCATTTTGTGTTGACGCTAATTCTGCAAATATGATCTTTCATATATGCAGGGAAATAGGCGAGGGAAGACTTTGAGGTTGTGATGAGCGAAAACTTTTGAATCCTCAATAAGCATGAACTGATGCAAGTCTAGGGCAATGAAGAAGTTATATAAGGTTGTACAAGTTGTGTAAGAAAAGGCGCCGCTGTGTGTATTGTAAGTATAAGGTATCATGCGGCTGTGAAAACAAGTCATTTTGAGCTTGTTATGAGTATAAGGGGGTTGTGAGGTTGTGATAAAACACAGCGTTGTGGAGGCGAGTTAAAGAAATAATTTGTGATGTCAATGGATAAATTTATAACAAGGCCATGAGCTCGTAATAAGGAATATCATGAGTTTCTTTTTAGGTTGTAGGGAGTAGAAAAGAAAAAAAAAACAATAAAAAAGAAAGAAAGAAAAGAAAAATAGTTGAAAAAACAAACAATAATAACAACAACAAAAAGAAGTTAGTGCATCTCCGATTTCTCTCTCGTTCACATCCATTGACCGGATCCCATCGGCAGCAGGTGAACGTGGCTGTGCAAAGGCTTATGCAAAGTAGGTAGATAGTTCAGGAGATATACAGGTGCACATGGGGATGTTTTTTTTTATACAGACATGCAGACCGACGCACACACATGAATACGCAGGAGCACATACAAACACACACACACGCGCACACACACACACACACACACACATACACCACAGTCAGACAAATAGGCGAGGGTATTCACACAAGGCCGTATTAACCATGATATTCAGATCAAATAATAAAATAATTAAGACTGTTTTTTTCGAAAAGTGAGTCACAGAGCCTTGAGCTCAATATAACTTTAAAAAGATATTGAATGGATGTCTAAATGACCAAAGAATTTTCAAACCTACATATATTTTCAGGCTCACACACACGCACACGTACACAAACACACCCAAACGTAACTCAAGACATACACGGAGAACACAGCGGAGCGGTTGTTGTCATGTAAGTTGGCAGCGACGCAGTAGGTGGCTAGCGAGTTTTACATCTAATAATTATCAAAAGAATTTTTGCTGCGCTACAGGTTGGGTTCTTTCTTTTCTTGCTTTTCATTTGTTTCGCAATTTGTTCGGATGTTCGGTTTGCCTCTCTTTGACTGAATACGTGACGGGATAATAAATATGGAGATGGGATTATGCAGATTTTTTGCTAATATCAAAGTCGACGTTGGTCTGTTGCGAAATAGTGACGTAAGAACGAAACGGGAAAAGCAACGTTCGAGGAAAAAACAAGGAAAATGACGGAAGCCATCGCCTCGCGTTCCCTTTCGCACAGGTGTTCACCAAGTCCCTCCAGCCGAGGCGAACATCCGAACACCCGGCAAGCGACCCGTGTTGTGTTCGCCTCCTCCGAATCCGCCTGCGTGTCCCTCCTCCGGGACGATGTTCTGAACTGCATCTTCGCTCCTCCTCATAGAGGCTGGGGGATGGCAGGTGTCAGATGACCTGTGTGCCTTGCCGGAGCCCCCTCTGCTGGGCGCTCTCTCTGTCTCGGTCTGTCTATCTGTCTGTCTGTCTTCTTCCATTCCCTCTTCTCTCTCTCTCTCACTTTCCCTTTCTCTCTCTCTCTCTTGTGTCTCTCTTTACTTCCCCCGTTCCCTTTCTCTTTGTGTCTCTCTCACTCCTCCCTCTCTCGCTCTCTGCCTGTCTCTCTCTCTTTCTCTTTTTGTGTCGCTCTCACTTTCTCTCTCTATCTGCATATCTATCTATTTGTCTCTTTCTTTCTCACGTTCATCCACTTAACTATCCTATTACATTTTTGTTCACACACACACACACACACACAACCACACACACACACACACACCACACACACACACACACAACACACACACACACACACACACACACACACACACACACACACGCACACACACACAACACACACACACACACACACACACACAACCCACACACAAACACACACACACACAACACCCACACACACACACACACACACACACACACACACACACACACCACACACACACACACACACACACACACACACACGTATGTATCTACATGTATATATACAGTGTTCAGTGTGTTCGCGTGTATATACATATATGTATTTTTTCGCATACGATTTTTTTTCAAGCACAACGCACAGACGCACAGATCCTTCTACCGCCTTAATTCCTTCTCCGAGGCTGACGACATTCACGCTCAGGCAGGCTGGCTTGTGGAGTCCGTCCCCTCGTGGAAGCACAAACCCCACTCGATGAAGCCACCTGAGGAAATGACGTCACGCGCTGGTGCTTCAGTACGACCCAGTTACAGGGAGGAGGAGGGGGGATAAGGGGGGGGGGCAATTAATATCTCATAAGAGAGGTAAGGGAGGGAGGGAGGGATGGTTGCGAGGAAGGAGGAGGGAGGAAAGGAGGGAGGGAGGGAGGGAAAAAATGTACGGAGGGAAGGTGGTAGGAAGGGAGGGAAGGAGGGGGAAAGGTGGGAGGAAGAAGGGAGTGAGAGAAGAGAAAGGTGTGAGGGAGGGAGAAAGGGAAGGTGGGAGGAACGAAAAGGTGGGAGGGAGGGATGGAAGGTGGGAGAAGGAGGAGGAGATAGAGGAGAGAAGTAAAGAGGGGAATACACGGAGGAAAAGGTTGTTGAGGTTGAGGAGCAGAGGGAGATGTGGAGGAGGGGGGGAGGAGGTAGAAAGATGGGATATAGTGTTTATCTGTCCTCGCATTCTCTCTTTATCATTATTACTATCATTCGCCTTTGCTTTGTGCCTGCTTTTATACATTCAAGACACTGACACGATAGAGATCTTTATTGCCAGGGTGATTCAAGCGCACGTGGCCAGCCTCCCACCCAAGCCCCCGGGTCCACACCTCCCCCCCCACACCTCCACCCCTTACTTACCTTTACCCTTCCCCTCCTTCCCCTACCTTCCCCCCGTCATCCCCTACCTCCACATAACCCCCTCCTTTCCTTAACCCACTCCACCCCCTACTTCCCTTACCTCCACCCCTCCCCTTCCCCCTCTACCTCCACACAACCCTCTCTTTCCTCCCCCCCCCCTTCCCCCAAACTCCAACGAAGCCCCTCCCCACTCCTTACCTCAGCCCCAACCCCTTCCTCTCCTCCTCCTACCTCCCCTCCACACCCTTACCTCCCCT
>NW_020871290.1:184317-186817 GCF_003789085.1 Penaeus vannamei
GAGTCAGGGAGAGTCAGGGGGAAGTCAGGGTGGAGTCAGGGGAGAGTCGGGGGAGAGTCAGGGGAGAGTCAGGGAGAGTCAGGGAGAGTCAGGGAGGGAGTCAGGGGAGAGTTCAGGGGAGAGTTCAGGGGAGAGTCAGGGGGGAGATCAGGGGAGAGTCAGGGGGGAGTCAGGGGAGTCAGGGGAGAGTCCAGTCAGGAGAGAGTCAGGGGAGTCAGGGTCAGGGGCAGAGTCAGAGGCGAGAGTCAGGGAGAGAGTCAGGGGGAGAGTCAGGGGAGAGTCAGGGCGGGAGTCAGGGAAGAAATCAGGGGGAGAGTCAGGGGAGAGTCAGGGGAGGTCAGTCCAGGGGAGTCAAGGGGAGCAGTCAGGGGAGTCAGTCAGGGAGAGTCAGGGGGGAAGTCAGGGAGAGAGTCAGGGGAGAGTCAGGAGAGTCAGGGTGCGAAGAGGGTCAGGGGACGCAGAGTCAGGGGAGAGTCAAGGGGGTAGGAGAGTCAGGGGGGCAGGGGGAGAGTCAGGGGAGAGTCAGGGGGGAGTCCAGGGGAGAGTCAGGGGGGAGTCAGGGGAAAGAAAGTCAGGGGAGAGTCAGGGGAGAGTCAGGGGAGAGTCAGGGGGGAGAGGGAGAGTCAGGCAAGAGTTCAGGTGGCAAGTCAGGGAAGAGTCAGGGGGAGTCAGGGGGGAGTTCAGGGGAGAGTCAGGGGAGAGTCATGAAAGGTCAGAGAAGTCAGGGGAGAGTGCAGGGGAGAGTCAGGGGAGATCACGGGGGGCAGTCAGGGGAGAGTCAGGAAAGAGTCATGGCTGGAAGTCAGGGAGAGTCAGGGGAGAGTCAGGGAGGGAGAGTCAGGGGAGAGTCAGGGGAGTCAGGGGAGTCAGGGGGTCAGGGAGAGTCAGGGGGGGAGTCAGGGGAGAGTCAGCGGGAGAAGTCAGGGGAGAGTCAGGGGGAGTCAGGGGGAGGGGGGAGTCAGAGATAGGGAAGTCAGGGGGAAGAGTCAGGGGAGAGGGGGAGAGGGGGAGTCAGGGGGGTCAGGGGAGAGTCAGGCGGAGAGCAAGGAGGGAGAGTCAGGAAGAGTCAGGGGAGAGTCAGGGGGGAGTCAGGGGGGAGTCAGGGGAGAGTCAGGGGAGAGTCAGGGGAGAGGGGAGAGGTCAGGAGGGAGTCAGGGGAGAGTCAGGGGGAGGGAGAGTCAGGGGAGAGTCAGTCAGGGAGTCAGTCAGGGGAGAAGTCAGGGGGAGTCAGGGGAGTCAGGGGGAGTCAGGGGAGTCAGGGGAGAGTCAGGGGAGTCAGGGGGGAGTCAGGGCAGGGGAGAGTCAGGGGAGAGTCAGGGGAGAGTCAGGGGAGTCAGGGGGAGTCAGGGGAGAGTCAGGGGGAGAGTCAGGGGAGACAGTCAGGGGAGAGTCAGTCAGTCAGTTAGAGTCCAGCAGGTTAGTCATCAGGTTAGAGTCAGTCAGGTAGAGTCAGTCAGGTTAGAGTCAGTCAGGGTAGAGTCAGTTCAGGTCAGTAGAGTCAGTCAGGTTAGAGTCAGTCGCAGTTTAGAGTCAGTCAGGTTAGAGTCAGTCAGGTTGAGTCAGTCAGGTCAAGAGTCAGGAGTCAGTCAGGGGGGAGTCAGAGTCAGGGGAGTCAGTGAGAGAGTCAGGGGAGGTCAGGGGAGAGTCAGAGTCAGTCAGGGGGAGTCAGGGGAGAGTCAGGGAAGTCAGGGGGGAGTCAGTGGAGAGTCAGGGGGAGAGTCAGTGGGAGTCAGGGGGGAGTCAGGGGAGAGTCAGGGGGAGTCAGTGGATGAGTCAGGGGAGAGTCAGGGGAGAGTCAGTGGAGAGTCAGGGGGAGTCAGTGGAGAGTCAGGGGGAGTCAGTGGAGAGTCAGGGGAGAGTCAGGGGAGAGTCAGTGCGAGTCAGGGGGGAGTCAGTCAGTCAGGGGAGAGTCAGTGGAGAGTCAGGGGAGAGTCAGGGGGGTCAGGGAGAGTCAGGGGGAGTCAGGGGGGAGTCAGGGGAGGGGAGAGTCCAGGGTCAGGGGGAGTCAGGGAGAGTCAGGGGAGGTCAGTCAGGGGAGTCAGTCAGGGAGAGTCAGGGGGTCAGGGGAGTCAGGGGGGAGTCAGGGGAGAGTCAGGGAGAGTCAGTCAGGCAGAGTCAGGGAGTCAGGGGTCAGGGGTTCAGGGGGGAGTCAGGGGAGAGTCAGGAGCAGGGGGATCAGGGGAGAGTCAGGGGGGAGAGTCAGGGGAGAGTCAGGGGGAGTCAGGGGGATTGCATAATGACGAAAAATTGAAATGCTCGTCAGGAGGAAGGAGTTAAGGGAGACGGGGGGGGGGTATCGGGCAGGGCTAAGGGGGAGGTCAGCAGCACCTTGTAAGTACGTCTTTATCGTAGGGTCTGGCAACACAAGTGGATAAGGGTTGGGTGGGGTTATGGAGAGAGAGAGAGAGGGGGAGGATGTCTGTTAAGCGCGTGTATGCCAGGGGTTGGGGGTGAAGGGTAGATATGGGTGTGGCATGCGCAGAGGTTCGAGGCAGGTGGG
>NW_020871290.1:191817-202258 GCF_003789085.1 Penaeus vannamei
GAACTCGCTTTCTCCGGTCCCTGGAAGCGTGAGCCTGAAAAAGCCGCCCGTCCGCGTTTTGTGGGCGGGGCCTTTACTTTTCCCGAAGGTGGGGGGGGGGGGGTAAGGACGAGGGGGAGGAGAGGAGGTGGGGGCAAGGGAAGGAGAGAGGGATAGAGGGAGGTAAAAGAGGGAAGTATATAGGAAGAAGGGGAAGAGGAAGGAGGGGAGACTAAAGGGAGGGAAGACTAAAGTGTGTAAGAATAAAAGGGAGGGGTAGAGGGGGAGAAGGTAGATGTATATGTTTGCGGACATGTCTATTGGAAACGCTTATTCCCTTGAAGTTAGTAAAGTGTTTGTATACATTTATTTAACTATTCATCCCTATTCATTTGCTGATCTTCAAGTCATCACACACCCCGCGTTACATCACAAAAGCCAGCGCGCAAATGCCGGTCTTCCATACCTCTCTGCGTTCTTTTGTCTAATCCCTTTACGAGTGTGACAAACATCCTTTGTGCCTGGACCCATGCGTCTTCGAAAATTATGAGGTCTCGATTCCTGTCTTTGCAAATTTGGCGTCTAAATCCCCTCCACTGTTTTTATTGTCTTCTCCTTTGTGTCTTTGTTCCCTCCGAAGCTACATTCCAATTTCGCGTTTCCTTTGTGTGTTCTGCTACTGTATATCTAACGTGTTGGGTAAAACCCCCCCCCCCCGCGCACTTAACGCTTACCATTCCTGTGCATTATTTCTGCGTGCAACTTGCGTATTACTCTAATGTTTAAAGTTCTTGCTTCTTTGTTCTCCGGTGGTTAGGGGTCTTTCACGTTTTTATGCATAATGTTTCAATTGTTTTTTTTCCAACATTACCTAAGCACACCTGATTGTGCGATTAAAATTGTGCTTCCTTTATCTTCTCTATTTTTCCGTAATGTATTTAGATATTGGGTTTCTGGCAGTCAGTTAATAGTCAGCGTCTATCTTATTGATTATCTTAACCTTTTTGTTGGTGCTTTACGAATATATAATGATCTGTTTTTTAATATTGTTATCTTTGTTATTACCATCATTGTTATCATTATTATCACAATTGTTATAGTAATGATAATAATGATAATAATTATCATTATCATTATTATCATCATCATCATCATCATCACCATCGTTATTATTATTATCATCATTATCCTCATCCTCATTAGTAGTAGTATCATTATCATTATCATTATTACTATCTTTATTATCTTTATTCTTATCATTATTACTATCTTTATTATCCTTATTCTTATCATTATCATCACAACCTTTATTAATATCATCATCATTCTCATTGCTACGTGACGCCATTTCGCCTTCAAGTGCTCGCCCATTCTGCATTTCCAATGACATTACTAGCATTAACCTGCCTTAAAACTGCCGTAACTCCCTCCAGTCTATGTATATCTTCTATCGACTCGTGTGCTGTTCTTTCTGTTTCATTTCCCTTTCTATTTCAATTTCACTTAGCTGAGGGTCTATCACGCTTCAGTCCGTATCGTCCCTTGTCTCGTATTTATATCATTATCTTGGCGTAACATGAAACCTGAATATGGCTATCTCTAAGGGTTTAATGTTTGATCAGCGTTTAATCTCTTTCAGTAACCTTTATCTTAATTTCTTTAAGTAACCCGTCATTCGGGCACCTTTTTGACTCTGGTTATCGGAGTGGACGATTTTCTCGTCTTTTTAATCCTCAGTCCATATCATTGCTTGTATTGCGTTTGACAGGTTCTTTAAGTAACTTTCTTAAGTAACCTCTAATTTCAGTCTTGAAGCAACGGTTTTTCGCTTTTCATATCTTACATTCAAAAGATATCCTTTAGAATGGCATTTCCCAGCTTCCAGGTCTCTTTTCTTTGGCTTAATTCAAGTGATGGTATGCAAATATGGCAACAGGGCACAACGCAGCGTTTTATTTATTTTTCCCGCGGGGATTTCGGGTTCTTAAAAAAATCAGATTTTTTCGTCGTTGTAATCTTCTTTTCAAAAAAAAAAAAAAAAAAAAGAAAAAAAAGAAAAACTCCAATCATTATTGATAAAATAAAAAGAACTATTCTAAAAAACACCGCAATATTCGATAATGCAACACAAGAATCTTGACATCCTATTTCACAGTAATTCTTTCCTGCTTCGTTTTTCCTTTTTCACCAGAAATCATAAATGCCATGAGTCGGTGGTGGCGCTCATCCTTCGCTCGCGGCGTTGGTCAAATCATACAGCATTAGTGCATTCCGATCCTCTTGCTACGCAAACCCTCTCCTTTGCCTCAACCTGCTGTGCGCTCCTGTGTAGAGACTTTTCCTGTCTTTGAGATCTATTGTTATTTAGTCGTTATTATATAGAAAGGAGAATGGTGTAAATGTATTTATTAGGCGATTTGCCATGCTCAAGATGTCAGATAGAATGCAGTATACAAAATGCACCGTATTTGTCGGCGCTACCTCTGTAGAGACACAGTGGGTTTGGATTCCTGAAACATTGGTTCCTTCAACAAAAACGAAGAAAGGTCACAATAAACAAGACAAGAAGGATAAAAGCTTCGTCTTCGTATCGTCGTAAAGTGTTTTGCAAAAGTGAAGAAGATTTGCGCAAATGTTTCCCGAGATATGAGCGGTTTTATTGGCTGAGGGAAGAGCCGGGGACCGCTGCTGTTACGTTGATTGTCGGGTGGAATTCGTTACACATTATATGCATATATATATATATATATATATATATATATATATATATATATATATATATATATATATATATATATATAATATATATATTATACACACACACACACACACACACATATATATATATATATATATATATATATATATATATATATATATATATATATATATATATATATATATATATACATACACACACACACACATATATACATATTTGCACGCACGTACACTTCTCTGTGTGTGTGTACAGACTCAAAGAAACAGAAAGACACACACACGCCCATGGCTGTATCTACGCGAGGTGGAACGCGGAAGAGATAATAGCAACACAGATAGGAAGGTAAATAGGAAAAATAAACTCGCGGCATGTGACTCGAGAGCCAGAGAGAGAAGGAGCAAAGCAAAGAAAAGGAAAGCGACCCAAACAGAGAAGAAGAAGGAGGGGAAGAAGGAGGAGGAGAGATGGAGAGGATCCAAGAAGCCAGAGAAGGAGGGAAGGAGGAAGGGGAGGGAGAGGAGGGTCTACCGAAGGAGTTATTGATCAGTCATGTGTGAATTCCGTATCGGAAGCCCAAAGGAAACCTCGTGAGCTATGATGGCAAGACGGTGTTGCTGCTGCAGAGGATTTTGGTTTTTCTTGTTATGTGATATTTATCGATGGATTATTTTGTGTGGTTTAGGCGAAGTGGAAGGTAAATGGATTTTATTTCTTAGATATTTTGTGTGATTTTAGACGGGAGAGAGAAAATGATACCAATATTCAAAGATTTTTGGCTATCATCTTGAAATCTGATTTTAGACGAAGGAAAAGATCAAGGATGTTTACGTACTTATTTTGAAATATGCGATAGCTGCTTTAAAAACTGATTTGTGTCAGTAGAAATGTCTTGCGGTTGTGACTGCAAAATCCTCCATGATTCGTAGTTTAAGGCTGTAAATCCTTTGTTATAGCATCAAAAAAAGTCTTTCGTACATTTTCAAAGAGGATTTTTAAGAGGCAATGCAAAAGCTCGCAGAATTCGGCCCGCTGGCCCTTAAATTTGGACAATAATATACCAAAGTGATGCTTGGGATTACATTATTTGTAGTAAATCTAAGTAATGGCTCGATGTGATGACACAAGGGCTATAAAAAGTCCCGCCGCGTCTTCTTCCCCGAGTGAACGAGAGAGGATGATAAACTGTGAATACATTTCTGCCAACGTTTTCTACGGGAGTTTCTCTCAGTGGCAGCAAACAGACCTACATGCACGCACACACGTACAAAGGTACGCACACATAAATGCACGCAAGGACAAACACAAACGCACACATACATCTATGTATACATCTATATATTTCTACCTATCTGACCTATTTATCCATTGATCTGTCTGTCTGTCTTTCAGTGTGTGTGCGCGTCAGAAAATATTTCAGGTTGCAACATCACTTCTCATAACTTACCATGACTTTATTAATAATATCCTACATAACAACAAAGACAATATAAAGGCCACTTGGTAGCGAATGATAAGCTGAACAAATGGCTCTGCATTGAACTGGTACCCCCGCCATTATATAACAGGACGGCAATTTCGCAGACACGAGGGGGAAAAAGGGACAGGAAAAAAGACAAAGACAGGCTCGTAAAACATGACGCAGACACAGAAAGTGAGACAGAGAGAGAGAGAGAGAGAGAGAGAGAGAGAGACCTGGCGAAGACAGAGGATGAAATACAGATGAAAAAAAAATGTTTTTCACAGACACAGACACAAAAACAAAAAAAAAATAAGACAGAAAAAGAAGAAAACCGCTGACACAGACAGTGACAGAGACATTAAATAGACAGTCGAAAAATAAAATAAAAATGACAGGCAAAGAGAACAAAGAAAAGAAAAATGACAGGCAAAAAATGAGCCATAGACACAGACACAGCCCCCGGGCCCTCCCCCCTCACTAGACCAGCCAACACAGCCTTGCCCTCCGCCCCGGCGCCAGAACTCCTTCACCGCCCACGCAACCTAACAGGGCGTCTCCTCTGGCGCCAGGATATTATCCCGAGGGCGGTTCGAGTCCCCCTCCGACTCTCCCTCGCCCCTCACCCCTCTCCCCCGGCCGGGTCATGGGTGTGGGCGTGAGACATGGCCACCGGACATATCACAGAGTCAGCTGATCGGCCATCTCCTTTGTTCTGGTTGGCGCCATATTCTCATCTTGCTGTATTCCTTCTCCATCTCTACGGCAAGCATTTTAATTTGTTTGATTTGCCGTCGACAGTTTCCCCTTTATATGTGCCTTTGTTCGTTGCTTATTCCGTTATTCTTTCATTTTTAGTAGGCCTTTGATTACGATTTTCCTTTTCCTCACTTTCACTTTCCACTTTCTACTTTCGGAAACTCCGAATCTGCTCCCTGGCTCCGTCTTCGAAGCTCCGAATCTGCTCCCTGGCTCCGTCTTCGAAGCTCCGAATCTGCTCCCTGAAGCTCGAATCTGTTCCCTGGTCCGTCTTCGAAAGCTCGAATCTGTTCCCTGGCTCCGTCTTCGAAGCTCCGAATCTGTTCCCTGGCTCCGTCTTCGAAGCTCCGAATCTGCTCTGTGCTCCGGGCTCCGAATCTGCTCGGCTCCGTCGAAGCTCGAATTGCTCCCTGGCTCCGTCTTCGAAGCTCCGAATCTGCCTCTGGTCCGTCTTCGAAGCTCCGAATCTGCTCTCCTCTCCGCTTCGAACTCCGAATCTGCTCCCGGCTCCGTCTTCGAAGCTCCGAATCTGCTCCCCTGGCTCCGTCTTCGAAGCTCCGAATACTGCTTCTGGCTCCGTCTTCGAAGCTCCGAAATCCGCTCTCTGCTCCGAAGCTTCCCCTGAAGCTCTCTCTGGGCTCCGAATCTTCAAGCTCCGAATCTGCTCCCTGGCTCTCTCGTCCGTTCGAAGCTCCGAAAGCTCGCTGGCTCCGTCTTCGAAGCTCCGAATCTGCTTGGCTCCCTGGCTCCGTCTTCGAAGCCCGAATCTGCTCCCTGGCTCCGTCTTCGAAGCTCCGAATCTGCTCCTGGCTCCGTCTTCGAAGCTCCGAATCTTGCTCCCTGGCTCCGTCTTCGAAGCTCCGAATCTGTTCCTGGCTCCGTCTTCGAAGCTTCCGAATCCTGGCTCCTGGCTCCGTCTTCGAAGCTTCCGAATGCTCCCTGGCTTCCGTCTTCGAAGCTCCGAATCTGCTCCCTGGCTCCGTCTTCGAAGCTCTCCGAATCTGCCCTGGCTTCCCTGGCTCGGGTCTTCGAAGCTCCGGAAGCTCCGAATCTGAAGCTCCGAATCTGCGGCTCCGTCTTCGAAGCTCCGAATAAGCTCCGAATCTGCTCCTGGCTCCGTCTTCGAAGCTCCGAATCTGCTCCCCTGGCTCCGTCTTCGAAGCTCCGAATCTGCTCCTGGCTCCGTCTTCGAAGCTCCGAATCTGTTCCCTGAAGCTCTTCCGAAAGCTCCGAATCTGTCCCTGGCTCCGTCTTCGAAGCTCCGAATCTGTTCCCTGGCTCCGTCTTCGAAGCTCCGAATCTGCTCCCTGGCTCCGTCTTCGAAGCTCCGAATCTGGCTCCGTCTTCGAAGCTCCTGTCCTGCTCCGTCTTCGAAAGCTCCGAATCTGCTCCCTGGCTCCGTCTCGAAGCTCGAATCTGTTCCCTGGCTCCGTCTTCGAAGCTCCGAATCTGCTCCCTGGCTCCGTCTTCGAAGCTCCGAATCTGTTCCCTGGCTCCGTCTTCGAAGCTCCGAATCTGCTCCTGGCTCCGTCTTCGAAGCTCCGAATCTGTCCTGGCTCCGTCTTCGAAGCTCCGAATCTGTTCCCTGGCTCCGTCTTCGAAGCTCCGAATCTGCTCCCTGAAGCTCTCTCCCTGGTCCGTCTTCGAAGCTCCGAATCTGTTCCCTGGCTCCGTCTTCGAAGCTCCGAATCTGCTCCCTGGCTCCGTCTTCGAAGCTCCGAAGCTCCGAATCTGTTCCCTGGCTCCGTCTTCGAAGCTCCGAATCTGTTCCCTGGCTCCGTCTTCGAAGCTCCGAATCTGTTCCCTGGCTCCGTCTTCGAAGCTCGAATCTCAAGCTCCGATCTGCCCTGGCTCCGTCTTCGAAGCTCCGAATCTGCTCCTGGCTCCGTCTTTCGAAGCTCCGAATCTGTTCCCTGGCTCCGTCTTCGAAGCTCCGAATCTGTTCCCTGGCTCCGTCTTCGAAGCTCCGAATCTGCTCCCTGGCTCCGTCTTCGAAGCTCCGAATCTGCTCCCTGGCTCCGTCTTCGAAGCTCCGAATCTGTTCCCTGGCTCCGTCTTCGAAGCTCCGAATCTGCTCCCTGGCTCCGTCTTCGAAGCTCCGAATCTGCTCCTGGCTCCGTCTTCGAAGCTCCGAATCTGTTCCCTGGCTCCGTCTTCGAAGCTCCGAATCTGCCTCTCCGTCTTCGAAGCTCCGAATCTGTTCCCTGGCTCCGTCTTCGAAGCTCCGAATCTGCTCCCTCCGTCTTCGAAGCTCCGAATCTGTCCCTGGCTCCGTCTTCGAAGCTCCGAATCTGCTTCCCTGGCTCCGTCTTCGAAGCTCCGAATCTGGGCTTCTTCGAAGCTCCGAATAAGCTTCCGAATCTGCTCCCTGAAGCTCCGAATCTCCTGGCTCCGTCTTCGAAGCTCCGATCTGCTCCCTGGCTCCGTCTTCGAAGCTCCGAATCTGCTCCCTGGCTCCGTCTTCGAAGCTCCGAATCTGTTCCCTGGCTCCGTCTTCGAAGCTCCGAATCTGTTCCCTGGCTCCGTCTGAAGCTCCGAATCTGCCCCTGGCTCTCTTCGAAGCTCCGAATCTGCTCCCTGTCTTCGAAGCTCCGAATCTGCTCCCTGGCTCCGTCTTCGAAGCTCCGAATCTGCTCCCTGGCTCCGTCCGAAGCTCCGAATCTGTCCTGGCTCCGTCTCGAAGCTCCGAATCTGTTCCCTGTCCGTCTTCGAAGCTCCGAATCTGCTCCTGGCTCCGTCTTCGAAGCTCCGTTCCCTGCTCCGAAGCTCCGAAATCTGTTCCCTGGCTCCGTCTTCGAAGCTCCGAATCTGTTCCCTGAAGCTCCGAATCAAAGCTCCGAATCTGTTCCCTTCCGTCTTCGAAGCTCCGAAATCATCTGAAGAATCCTCTGGCTCCGTCTTCAAAGCTCCGAATCTGTTCCCTGGCTCCGTCTTCGAAGGCTCCGAAAGCAATTGTTCCCTGGCTCCGTCTTTCGAAGCTCGAATCTGCTCCCTGGCTCCGTCTTCGAAGCTCCGAATCTGCTCCCTGGCTTCCGTCTTCGAAGCTCCGAATCTGTTCCCTGGCTCCGTCTTCGACTGAATCTGCTCCCTGGCTCCGTCTTCGAAGCTCCGAATCTGTTCCCTGGCTCCGTCTTCGAAGCCTCGTGATACTTTGAGACACTTGTCATCCCCAGGCCCTTCTTCTTCTCTCGTTATGAACCGCCTCACTGTCACACATATATTCTTATTTCCCTTTCTTCTGGGGCGCGTTTTGTTCGAGCGATGGAATGTAGCATCACGTTCCCGTGTAAAAATGCAGGCACACACACACACTCACACATCCGCATACACACACACACTACATACACTCTCTCCACTCCCCCACGTCTCTATCTTCCCCTTCTCACCCCCGCATCTCCATTCCGCACAACCTCCAACTACGCGATTGGTAGGTAGATTCCCCCTCCGCCCTCCCACCTCCTCCTCCCTCCCATAAAACCTTGTCCCGGACACTATCGCAGGTCCTGGTCCCTCCCCCCTCCCCCCTCCGTCAGCGATGTTTATGTACCTTCAGCCAGACAAACAATTTGATCTTCGTCTCGGACCTCCGTATCACCGATAATAAAAGCGATGAACGGTGCTCGCCTAAGGGTGGAAGTCCCCTGCGATCTCTTCAAGGGCATGAGGGTGGTAAGCTCCGTCAAAGCCACCCTCTCGTGCCCCTTGTTGTAGATGATGTGGGCCTTAAAGATTCGAGGCGTAATAACCCCTCTTATGGACCTTCGGAAAGACACTGTGTTGGCCCGGTTATTTCCTCTTCCTTATAGTTTCCTGAACTTATTTCTCATCTCGGGAGAGAGAGAGAGCCATGCGCCCCAACGATGGCTTTTATGAATGGAGTTAAAGTTGAGATGGCGCTCCGACGCTGCGTGGTGTGTCGTGGTGTGTCTGCGTGTGTGGCGAGTCCTCAAGCACAGAAACCTCTCCCTACAAGCATTATGGATACATGAGATGCCAAAGACATGTACGAGATATCTTATCTTGTACATATGCTGCCTCATCCTTATTCAAGCGAGCGCCGGGTCGTGGCCCGTTCCCCATTCATTCATTCATTCACTCAGTGAGCGAGGCCGCGTGAATGGAAGGTCAAGGAGAGTTATGAATGGAACTCAGAGGCGGGGACTCCAGGAACCACGGACGGTCGAGGAGCCACACTGGAATTTTCCTCAACAAATATCCAGCGTCTTTTCAGACTTCGGCTAGAGTTCCCTCCTCACAAATAGGCTTATCACGGACTCGTGTTTGTGCGGGGAGCAGAGACGCAGTCGGCGGCCACTCAATAAAAAGAGAAAACGAAGCTAAATGGAAAATCCCAGTGACTTCGTCAATCAGCCGATGGCCTGGGGGCCTCCGGGACTCCTGCGGCCGCTGGCGTCAGCACTGCCGTAGTCTCGTCATATTCCCTCGCTGTCCTCCCTGATGTGCCTCCCTGCCGCCCCCGCATTTCTCCCTGCTCTCTCTGCCGCTTTTTTCGTCTCTCTCGGACTGTTTGACCTAACAGTCGCTGCCCACTCTAACCCTTTCTGAAGGCCCTCCGTAATTTGTTTACCCTCTCTGACCCTCTGCCACCGCTTCCTGTCCACCATCCTCTGTTCCTTACATTCGGCCGCGGTTTCTTACATTCCTTCATATTTACGTTCTGTCCTCTACGTCGTCATCGCTATCCACTTCAATTATAATGCGTTGCTCACCACATTTCCCTTTTGAATTCGTTCCTTCATATTTTCTTCATTCACCCAAAGTCTAACATACTCCGGCTCAGTTTCTACTCGCCCGGGACATTCCTGACTACTGCTTCCTCTGCTTGCTGCCTGATGTTCACTTTGCTTTATGTGATTTTTGCTGATTTCGTGCCTCATTTCATCGATTCTTATAAACAGGGACGGGAGAGGGAGAGAGAGAGAGAGAGAGAGAGAGAGAGAGAGAGAGAGAGAGAGAGAGAGAGAGAGAGAGGAGAGAGAGAGAGAGAGAGAAGAGAGAGAGAGGAGAGTGAGAAAGAAAGAGAGGAAGGAGAGAGAAGAGAAAGAGAGGAAGGAGAAGAGAGAGAAAGAGAGGAAAGGAGAGAGAAGAGAGAGAGAGAGAAGAGAGAGGAGAGAGGAGAGAGGAGAGAGGAGAGGAGGAGAGAGGAGAGAGAGGGAGGAGAGAGGAGAGGGAGAGAGGGAGAGAAGAGGAGAGAAGAGAGGAGAGGAGAGAGGAAGAGAGGAGAGAGAGAGAGGAGAGAGGGAGAGAGAAGAAGAGAGAGAGAGAGGAGAGAGAGAGAGAGAGAGAGAGAGAGAGAGAGAGAGAAGAGAAGAGAGAGAGAGAGAGAGAGAGGAGAGAGAGAGAGAGAGAGAGAGGAGAGGGAGGGAGAGATGAGGAAGAAAGAGAGAGAGAGAAGAGAGAGAGAGAGAGAGAGAGAGAGAGAGAGGAGAGAGAGAGAGAGAGAGAGAGAGAGAGAGAGAAAGAGAGAGAGAAGAGAGAGAGAGAGAGAGAGAGAGAAACACAAA
>NW_020871291.1:20000-21162 GCF_003789085.1 Penaeus vannamei
TCTCTAATGCTTGCCTCTCGTTAGTATTTTTGAAATATTGTTTTTGTGTCTCCTTTGTGCATGCGTCTACCCGTGTATGGATAAGCATATCATTTTGAAACATTCCGAGGTCCTGTCAAATCTTTGGGAGCCATACAGTGACTTTGGAGACTTCCCCCTCAGGCCAGTCTCACAGCGTTCTCCAGTTCCTCGCTTGTAGTATCACTTTCCTTCGTGACTCCCATATCCCATTATGGAAGCCCTCGCGGGTCTGCCTCGATGTATGGGAATGAATCACGACGTCCCGCGGTTCGGCCTCGCCTTGCTCGTGCTATCTGTGGCGCATCTGACGGCGAAGTGAAGAAACTGTGTCCCGCACAACAAAACATTATGAAGCGCTCACCGGCCATCAATCTCCGTGTGATGTCGATGAGGGATTCCTTATCACTACATTGGTGAGATTCCTGACGTGGATTTATTTCCGTGTACCGATAACAGTAACGTACTGCTAATTAATATCGCCTTGTTTGTGCTATATAGGTTATGAATTGATGGCGCTAGATATCAGGAGATTAATGGCATAATGGCCTTGTGTGCAGCCCATCGCGTTCCATTGAACATAAATTGTGATCTGTTAATGGAAATCCCCACAGAGCGAGTAATTTAAGACCCTGCTTGTGGCGTTACGCTACCAGCCATTAATGAATTATACATTTTTACGTTTAGTTGTTGGCCCTCACATCCGTAGGGGATGTGATAAACTATTCATAACCGCATATGATATCGTGAATGGAGAGTCGGCGTGGAAGTAATAGGGCATCACTGAGCTTCCATGAGTCAGATGCGCTGGCGACACGTCCCAGTGTGCCTCTGAAGCGCTCACCGGGATGAGACGCAGAGCAACATCCTGTTCGCACTGTAAGAATGTTTATTCTTGTGCTTTATCGTTGTGTTGGTGCCTGCTGACAACTCGCACTCCAAAAGACAGCCTTGTTGTTGCAAAGACTAAATAAATATAGCCAAGTCTAAATGCACCTTCACTCATTCATTTCCCTTTTGGGTCCCACTCAGTCGTACCTTACACATCTAATCCTACGCTGATCCCCCCCCAAAAAAAAAAAAAAAAAAAAAGATAACAAGAAATAATACTCTGAGGCATAATTCAAATCTTCTTTGACAATTT
>NW_020871293.1:0-45000 GCF_003789085.1 Penaeus vannamei
ATGGCAATTATTGTGTTTCTGACTGTTCTTCAAGAATCAATTAAGAGTGATATGGCAAACTACCACTGTGTAACCGTACATACAGCTGCTTTAGCATAGTGAGTCTATACTTCAGACTACATGTTGATTTAGGCCTCCCAAGGTGCTACTGGTATAATTGGACAGCAGTGAAAAGGGAACAAAGTCATATATACCTAAATTAAAGCTTCAGAGAAATGTGATAGTACTAAACAGTACATGAAAAGGGGATATATACCAATGGTTATTTCAATGTGGATTTTTAGTAAGTCCATTCAAAAGAGAAAAAAATAATTTTGTGAGAGATGTACATGGGTTGAAAAGATTGCAGTTGGCTATTTCAGTTGGGTCACTGATATGTCAGTGTATGATTAAGTAACTATGTGACATGCATTTAAGAGAATAACCCACATGTATTGTTTAGTACTTGTGAATTGAAACTGGTTTAAGGGTGTGTTTGAAGCAGTAAGAAACAAAGTTTTATGTATGTGATTTGAAAACCTCTAGAAATTTGCGACTTAAAACAAATGTTGACCCTATGTACACAGTTACATGTATTGAAAATTGTAATTTTTTTGCAGAGAGAGCTCCATAAGTGCTCAGCCACCTTGAGAGTCCATTCATAGCCCAGTATGACTTCACTTGATATCCCTATTCCTTGAATTCATTTGCTTTATCTATCTATCTATCACAGTCTATGTATATCTCTCTCATGCTATTAGAATCAGGTCATTATTATTATTATTGACTGTATGATTATTATGATATTAGTGAAATACTAATAGCAATAAAAAATAGAAATCTTTCTGAAAAGCGAGGAAAAGGAGTATGTAGGACTTTTAATTGACTCATTGATTGTGTACTTCTGGAGCCATCTGTGTGCAAACAATCACTAAACTAAAATCTCAGTGATGAGAGCATGTATGGCATGCCATCCAAGCATAAGGGGTTAACAGAGAAGTATTAAATACAAATTATTTTTACAGTGAATTCTGTACTGTATGTAACTGCTCAAGAACACTATGGATTTATTGGCAGTTTCTGTATGAAATTACTTTGGTGTTTTGACAAACTGATATGTAACTGCTCAAGAACACTATGGATTTATTGGCAGTTTCTGTAGTTTGTCTTCTGATTAAAGCATATAAATTGTGTTGTTTGCACTGACAGGCCTAGCTTGTTGTGCATCAGTTCCCAAGTGAATTGATTAAAGAGGAATTCAAGTTATGGGTAGTATGTCAATTTTCCCAACAGTTTACTATCCCCTAATTGTTACAAAGTAGCTTCGGTCCTTCCTTTGCCGGTAATCTGTTATGCATCATAAATCCATCAAGTCTAGGATGGTACCTTTTCAGAAAACTTGTTTGGGTGTACTTTTATTTATTGTAGTACTTTTTCTGTTCTTGTACAGGAGGTATTGTAAGTGACTTTCAAGGTTGTGTAAAGGCTTTTTCAATTTTTTGACTATAGTGAAAGTATTTCTTTCAAAACTGAAGAAGAAAGTTTGTCATTTCATACTCTCACTTCAGCAAACCTTGCTGTGTTTGTTAAATGAGAGCATGCTGCTGTCTACTTTTTACTAGTTCATTGGGCTGGCTAAGTAGTGCATTTTACAAGCCCACAGCTAGTTTTACTAGACAACAACCGTCGGGCCAATAATATGGTCGAGTTCTTTTCAGTTAATTCAAAGAAAGGAAAGTGGTATGAGTTCTGTATCTGCATTACTATATAAGTATGAGGGAGTGAATGTGTGTTAAAATTTAGGTGTTCCAGTTGTATGTGTTTATTTCTGTATCTGAATGTTTATATAATGATTTATGATTGCAGTTTCAATACCTTGTGGGATAGTTTCATGGAAAAGCAAAATAAGTCATTTTTTAAATGTTTATGCATATTAGATAATTTACAAGATTGTTTTCTATGGGGAAAAAAATGAGGTTATCAGATATGCGAGATTTGAAATATAGATTAACAAACAAAAGATTAGATTCATTCATGTACAACATTCACATGCATGTGCTTGTGCTGCAAGTATGAAAATAACAAGTGAATGGGGGACTAGGGAACCACATTGTAATGTTAGCTGCTATTTGTTTCTCATATAGCTTTCATTTTGCGGTATTGCATTGTGTTGCATCCTGTAGTCTTCCTCCATAATCCCTGAGAACCCCATTCCAAAACATTTTTCTACTATGTACAGATTATTACATACCTGCATAATACTTTTATTAACCTTTTGAGGATAGGAGCTAATGTATACATGCATTGTCCATGGTGGTTTGGTTTTAATTACTTTATTTATGCAGATCCTTCATAGAAGTCCTTAGTTACTAAGGAGTCCATAAGGAGGCTATTACTAGCCTACCTACCCTTTCCTTGCCTATTTCCTTTGTTTCTTGAATATTCAGAAGAAAGTTAATAATGTTATGATCATTAAAAAAAATTAATGATGATACTAGGTAATGTTAACAATGGTAATAATAGTAACAAAAAAATCAAACACAAGCATGAGCTTAATTGCTCATGCCATTCTTTGATCAGGCAGGCAAATGATTGACTTCTTGGTGACTAAGAGTATGTGAGGTCCTCTGTGTTTAAGCAAATTTATTAAGATAGAACAACAATGGATAATATGCACACCATCAATAGTAGATGTCAGTGATGTGTTTATTTGCTTTACTTTCCCCCTATAATCTGGAGTGTGAAAATTACATTTCAGATTAATTTTTTTTTAGTGTTGAATTTTATCCTCAAACCTGTAAAACTTATAACATTATTTAAACCAGAAAATGATTTATGTATCTTTTTGTCATAATATTTAGCAATATTCTAAAATTGTTATACGATATTTAAAATGTTTACCTGTCACAGAACAAGATTGAAGAGGTGAATGACATAATGCTTCTTAAACATTGATTAAACACCATTCAAGGGAATATGTTACCTCTATTTTTGCTGTTTACCATTACATTAAGCATGCTTTGTTGGAACCAACCTACCTAGCAAATTTTTTTACGATTTTCTCTCTATAGGTCAGTAAGAAAGAGAGAGGTCTATATTTGTATGTATTTGGCAAATTGTCCTCCTAGTGATACCGATTATTACTAGAACCTTTGCATTGCTAAGGGACTGCTTGCACAGAGCTGGAATGCTCATGCTGGCCAGGAGATGTACTTGGTTTCCTGATGCTGATAATTGTCATTTCTTTCTTTCTTTCACCATTTATTTCCCTTTGTATTCAATTTTGTTGGCGGAAAATCAAGAAACGAGAAATGTGTCTATTTCGGCTTTGTAGATGCAGACTTTTTGGCTGATCTTTTGAATCCTTGCCTGGATACAACTTCTATGGATGTAGGAGCAACTTGTGCTTATAAGAAGTAAATTTGGGTCCCAAATTTTTTATTTTTGGGGAAGCATTTTGTGGAGGTAGGGGCACAGGTATTTATTGTATAGGCTCTGATTTTACAAATACTCTTACTCTGCAAAAGGAGACCAGACTACCCGAAACTATGCTGGCAATTATAGGGATAGAGCACTATCACTGTCCATTTCTCTTATCAGATCAAGTAAAGGATATAGGGAAAGAAGGTTTTAGAAATTCTGTGGTAAAGCACTAGTTTTTCATTTGGTAGTCTTTGGTTTGCACCTAGTCAGACCCCTCCTAGTTGACGTGGTTGTCAGTGAGTTTTGGCATTAGCTAGGAGGCAGACTTGGGGTGGAAAGGAGCTGGCTACCCTACTATGTTATCCCTCAGCTAAAAAAAAACTACTCTTGGTACATATGTACCCTCAGCTGTACACTTGGGTTTGGAACCAATTCAGGCTTCATTGTAAAGAAATGGATGGATAGATTGTAGATTTTTACCTTTATTTCCTTTGGTATGTTGTTTTGATAGCTGAAGTATTAGAATCTTCAAGACTACACCCATTAGGGAAAGAACAAAGTCTATGTAGCTAGGACCAGGTAGTCCCTGAAATACAGAAAATCTGAAGTCTTGTATTCAGAATGAAGGCTCTCTATTAATGAAATCTGTTAGCAGTAGAAAATCTAACAGGAGAGAGATGTTACAGACAATTGCTTATAGTGTTTTGCAGATATTCATAAGCAAAACATCATATATTACTGTATACTGATGAAGTTTTGTATGACCCCTATGATTTACTGACTAGAGGTCTTGTGCACTAAAATGTTATTTAACTTTGTGTGGGTGGGTGTGGGTTGGTGGGTGGGTGTAAGGCATGTGCAAGAGTATGAGACTGCATCTTTGATGTGAAGTATTTGTAAGCCAAAGCTATGAAGGAAGCTGAAAATACATAAAAGGTCAGATGTTGATTTATTTTCATTTAGTTTTACTTAGGATAAAGCTCTGTTAAAAGCAAAACCAACCATTCTCCCAAAATAGGGTTCATAAATAGATAGTGAAAATTAGTGAAAGGTCTAGGGCATTTTAGAGGTAGCATTAGATGAGCATATAGGTTGCAAATGATGCATATGTGTAAGTGTAAGTTTAAGGAGCTGTTAGGACTGAACAGTAGCTGTTGCTTGAGGCCCACATAGGTGTGCACCTACAAGCTACACACATTGTAACTACAGGTCTTACTCCCTACAGCGCTAAATATGGTGAATGGCATCACGGTGAACGGGCTTGGAGAAGTGGCACTAGAACAAGGACCTTCTCTCATCACCCTTGGTAATTAAAGTTCTTTACTCTGTATTTTGCACATTATTTGTTTGTAATACCCCTCCCCTGCTCCCCCCTTCCACCCCCTCCCTGCCAGTTCCCTTGTTCAAGGCATGGAGATGAAGTGTAGTTTGCCTGACTTGATCTTTTGATAAAAAATAAAAAAAAAATAGTATTGTACTTCTTTCTTATTTTTAGTCTATTTTTTACTCTTAGATAGTAATCCTGGTTACCTAAAAAGTAGTGTATGTACGGCAGTGCTTTGAATTTCTGTCCCTACCATTTTAGCCTCTATATCCACTGACATTTTAGCAAGGTTACTAATTTTGTATCTACATAGGGTAGTCTTCCTAATCATATAAGGTGACAAGGGAATGTTTGCTTAATATTATTATTTTTTTTTTTTTTTTATTTTTTATTTTTTATTTTTTTTTCAATGGGATTAAGGCAGTAATTGCTGCTGAGTACTTGCTCATAACCTAGCCAAAATAGTGCTTCTCTATTAACTCATGAAAAGCTATGTAGTGTGGCATTGGAAATTGCTCTTAGTTTAACTACTCCATACATTTATACCTATTGGTAGACATAACTGTTCAAAACACACACATGCACACAGTTAGATTAAGGTTTAGAACATACATTTATATACTTATGCACATGATATCAAAGAGTTTTTGAACACAAAACCACCACTGTCACCAAGTATCACAGCTTTAATTCCATGCAAAGCTTCCCACCAATCCCCCTCCTCAGCAGAGAGGCAGTATCCACAGGACTCTCCAACTGGGCTGGATGCATCCTTTTCCCTGTCATGTGCAGTTTTTCAATTCCACTCTTTATTTAAACAAGGCTCTTTAATTTCCTGTAGTTTTGCATTGGTGCATCTTGCAAAACTCTGCATCCAATAAAGGCATTGTCCAGTTCATCCACACCTTGGTATTTTTTTTCCTCTTTGGATTGATCTTCCTTTTTTCTGCGAAAACATGTCTGGGACATGTTTAGCTAATGTGTTTTGGAGGAATAGAAGACATGGGGAAAAGTTTTTTCCGTTTCCTCGGGCATTAGGGTTGGTTGTCAGACTTGGCATTGGCTTTTTTCTGTCTCCTTTTGTTCACTCTGCAACTTTATTTTGAGTCTTGATGCTTTCATTGAGTCTTGAGTTTTTATGTATTAGATTACACACATCTTTCACAATCTTTCTCATGTGTTGTTTTTTAAGTGATCTTTACAAGTTTTACCTATTAAAGATTAGGAGGAGATAGTTTGCATGTATTGTCAATTTTAAAAGTAATGTTTTCAGTAATGCATGATATTCATGTTATTGTTAGCTGTATTAATAATAATCAGAAGAAAAGTTTGGATGGAAATGAAGTGGAAGATCATAACAATGTACAATGATGGTTTTGTAAAACGTATTAGAAGTCATCATATGGTTAAAAGCTTTATTTATGATATATATATATATATATATACATATATATATATTATAAAAAGATACTCAAAAATTTATTGAAAATTTATGAATTTAAACTTCTAAAGTATGTAGAGCCATCAGAAATATTCATATTATTGTTTTTAGTAATTAGGAGATATAACTGGCAGTACACAAGGTTGGTGCTCTTATATTGCATTCCTGCTTGCGCAACAGGACTGATGTAAGATTATGGCCGCTCTCTCTCTCTCTCTTTCAGACTCATGCGGAACTTGGCGTTAAATCTCCGAAAAAAATGGATGTGCACTTTGCCCCAAAACCACAAAGCATTGTAGGCTGTATGTGTATGTGTGTGTCGCATGCGCTCCTGAGAAATGGGGCCGCTGCACGAGGCTCATTCTTGCAATGAGGGGGGCGCAGCGACATGATCCTAGCCATTCCTAGCATGCTTGCGTGGTTTTGGGGGGATGCATTTTGTTTTCAATTAGTATTCTCCACGAGAGCCATGTTGCTGTGCTTTACAATTTTCTCACGTCTCACTTTTATCGCTGCTGATAATTTCTTGTG
Organism: Penaeus vannamei; assembly: GCF_003789085.1. Lineage (NCBI taxonomy): Eukaryota > Metazoa > Arthropoda > Malacostraca > Decapoda > Penaeidae > Penaeus > Penaeus vannamei. The sequence goes on from NW_020871293.1 coordinate 6,699, forward strand.
TGGTTTCAGTGCTGATGACAATGCATAACAAGTATTCCTTTTAAGATGCAGTAATGCTAGGTTATGATTGATATCAAGGTGTTAGGGTTGTTGGTACTACTATTAAAAAAGATTAAAAAAAAAAAAAAAAAAAAAAAAACTGAAGCCAATTGTGTCTAGCTGGAGAAGTCTTATTTGCTGAGATGATGATGAGGCTTTTAATCAGTTTCATGAGCCCTGTTGTGTAGACCAGTAGAGAATAATAAACTTTTGGAGCACCAAACTTGAATTTTTCTCACCATATGACTCGGTCTGAGGGTTTGCTTGAGAAAAGTGTGTGAATGTGAGAGAATGTTTTCTTGCAGATGTGTATTTATTTGATTCTCATGAGGTATATAGATGTGTGGGGGGGGGTGTGGGTATGTTTGTGTGTGGATGTGTGGAAATGTATGCATATATATTTATTCACAAGTATTGCCTTTGTGTATGTGTGTAAGATACAATCTGACAAAGACCTGAGTAAATTTAATACACATTATTTTGCAGCTGCTTTGATCTATTAAAAGCAGTTGTTCTCAACTATATATATATATATATATATATATATATATATATATATTATATTTTTTTTTTTTTTTTTTTTTTTTTTTTTTTTTTTTTTTTTTTTTTTAATGACACGTCAGCATACTGCATACAAATATTGTTCATTGAAACAATTATCAGTTAGTCTTTGTGAAATGTTCTTAAGGTATTTGGAAAGAAACTACCTGCAATTTCTGGAAAAGAGATAAATTTATGTGCATGTTGTGATTTGTAGTTTTTAATTGTATGCAAGAACTATACTCAAAGGAGATAATTTATTTGATCACCAGTACTTTTTTTTCCTATTTTCTTTTTTCCATGCTTGCACTTTTTTCCTGTTTCCTCTCCCTTTTCTTCCTTTGTTTTCTCCTCCTCTTACTCTATTTAATTACAAGAATGACAGTCAAAGAGAATAATACCAAACAGTTTGGTAGACCACAGAATTTTTTGTACATGCAGTTTTTAATTGTACAGTAGCCATTTCCTTCATTTGTGTGAGGTTGTCCTCACTTCTTGTATTTAATTACCTTTGTCATTTGTTAAAACAGAGGATAAGAAAAACGTGTGAATACAGGACTTAAGCACAAAATTAGTCCATCAATTTTTTTAGTATTGAAAAGGTATTTAATTCTTTTTGTGCAGATATTACTACAGATACCATTTCAGTGGTTAAGAGATTTAATGTCTAATATTCTTGGAAAATGGTTGTTCCTATGTATTTGATTGATTTTTTATATAATAAATCTGTGTAACATAACTTACCTGATTTGGAGGAGTGTGGATAGAGGAGTACAAGCAACATTGAGATACATGAAAAGATAACGGAAAAGGTATTATCTGTTCCTTGAAATATTCAAATATGAGGTAACATTAATACAGATTTTGACATGTATGCTAAAGGAAAAGAAAATTAGTGTTGATCTTATGTATAGCATAAGGTAGATTTGCATGTAGCTATTGAATAAGTATTAAAACAGTTTGTAATAACCACTTGCCACTACTAATAACTAGTTTGAAGAAGTAATGAGAGTAGAAATATTGTGAGTTACAGAGGAAAGGAAGATGAAGCTGATGGTGGTCAATTTATCTTGTATAAATTTGGAGTAATATTGCTTGGTGATCAGCCCTTGTAGCACGATTATCTTGCCTTAATCCACAGTCATATGAGCAATTTCTTCAAAGCTGCCCCCAATAAATATGTAATACTCACAAGGGGGCAAACAAGGTTATTACTTGATGTGCCCAATTTTATTCAACAAAAATGGCAGTGATGTCCTTAATCTTGGCAGGTTCCACATTCAGACCCCTCCTGTAAACGATAATGACATCACAACTGCAATGAAATTAAAATCCATGGACAGAAAATACAATTTTTATTTTAAGATCATATGAAGTAAAATATATTTGTTTGAAAAAAACATGTGCAATTGAGTAAGTACATATTAACAGACTAGAGTCTTCCCATGCCCCATTCCCAATTCCAAAGGATCCATACTGTTTCACCCATCCTCCAGCAAAGTTTCTGCAAAAAGAGGACTATGCTAACTGAGAGGTTAGGGAAAATAGGGAATTTGGATATTACTGCCAACTTGGTGGAAATTTTTTTGTGTGTGACTGCAAGTTTAAGTTAAGATTTGTTTCTCTGTTAAAATTTGAAATATGAAGTGGGTCCTATCTTCCTTTCTTTGTTTTGTATGAAGGTCTTTCATTTCAACATGTGTTCAGTGATGGTAGAGAGGTATTTCTCTCTCTCTCTCTCTCTCTCTCACACTCTCACTCACTCACTCACACTCTCACTCACTCACTCACTCCCCTCTCCTCCCTCCCCTCTCCCTTCCCCCTACTCACCCACAAAAGTGTGTTTCTTTGCTGGAAAAGAAAAAAGATATTGTACACATTTCCTTGTCTTAATATTTCATGACATGGTGCTATACAAATAAATCTGATAAGAAAGAAAAGTCAGGTAAGTATTTGTGACTTATGTTTGAAATTGTATTAATGTTGTTATACACATTTGTAGATGATTATATAATAATTTTAAAGATTGAGATGACAAGCTTGTCTTTGTATGAAGTTTTACACATTAAGGCAAATTGTGAATGCAGTGTTGAAAATGAGTTTTGTAGTACTTTTGAGGAGAAAGTACTTCTATGGAAATGAACTGATAAAATTGTACAAAATTGTAAAGTAAAAGCCGGTTGGTGATTTCACGCCGTACGAAGCCCATTAGATATATTTGAAGATCTGGGTCAATCACAGAAACAGACTTCTGCTTATGTTCTTTACCATGGTGAATCTGTAAATTTCATAGCAGATGTAAAGTGTACACAAGGTAGAATATCAAAACCAGAAATGTGTTGCCTACAAGTATAAGTTTGTGAAAAGAGGATATTTTGGAAGTGATCACCAAGACTCCAGTCAATGATTTGCACTGATTTCAAGCTGGGTAGGGTAGGTATGCAGTAGTGTGACATAAAGGAAAGAAATATGATTGGAGAAAGTAAGTAAGATATAATGTGTAAAGAGAGCACTTAAGTAACATGGAATTTCAAGATTATAACATCTAACTATGAGCTTGTTAAATAGATTATTATTATTATGATTAAAATAGATATTCTTTTATTTGTCTTTCTTTAAATAGCATGTTGATCAGTTTTCTGTTGTTTGAACTCAGATAATTTTTTCTTTTGATAATGCAAAAGATTTAGAATTAAAATTTTAAGATAGATGTCTAAAAAAGGACATCATGTTCTGATTTTTCTAAAGTCTGGTAGTCTCTTGTCTGTAATCCTATATTCTCCTCTTTTATTTTTTTCTTTCTTTCTCTCTGTCTTTTTCCCTTTCTTTTTCATTATCTTCTATCCTGCTCTTGTTTCATTGTCTTTCAACAAACTTAACATTTAGGTGCTATATTGGCATTGCTAATACACTTCTGCTCTCCCCCTCAGGCCAACAGGTCCAGCTTGGCAGCATTAGCTTGGGGTCGCACCTGAATGTACCAATGCAAGTGGGGAATTACGGACGAACCCTCTCTTCCACACAAGGCAACTTCTCCCCAAGCACTCAGGCATCACGCCAGGTATGGGGACAATGTTCTCTGGTTCTTTAACTGGTGGAGATTTGTTTAGGTTGTCGACAAATTTTTGTCTTTTTCCTTTCTCTTTGTTTATATTGTACGGTAAGTGGGCCAGATGAAATGTAAATTAGATGTGTTGAAGACTTTACTAGATTTTGTGTTTATAAGTTGAATACCCTTGTTTTTGTTATTATAGTATTAAGCTTATTATACTTCCAAGTTCAGAATGCAACATTGTTCCCCCATGTTTCAGTCAACTGTTGGCAGCAGCACAGCCATGGGGGGAGGGAACTTCCCCGTTAACAGTGCCCTGATGATTGGTGACTATGTGACCCCAGGATCCATTGTGCTGCCCACACAGGGTATCCAATTGGGTGGCCACTCCTCCCTGAGCAGCAGCGGAGGAGGGGGGGTACGTTCCCCGACCCATTGACCGGGACTGTTGCAGACCTCCTCCCTTCTGGCGCAGGAAGTCGATCCCGAGCAGCTCTCTTCACTGACCCTTGAGGCCGTCCTGCTCGGCCTCCATGCTGCCAGATGAAGGTGGAGAGTTTGCCTGCATGTGTGGCTGCCCTTATGGAGATGACATAGCAGAAGGGGGTGGTGTTCCGCCAACTGTTCCTCGTATGACTACTATGAAAGAAGTGAGGGACTTTGGCAATCTTTGAGAGGAGGAAAATTAGGAAATGAAACAAGAGGTGAGACATTTGAAAGAGAAGAAGAAAAAAAACTCAGTGGCTATTTTTTAATCATGGTTGTCTCCATAAACTTTTTTTTCTATTATCATCATCAATATTATTATTTTAGAGATTCCTTCTTTCTCTGTTATGTAAGAAGGTGTGGATGCTTGGTAAGCTCTTGAAACCTGACAAGATATATATATATGTGCACATAGCTCAGGGTTTTCTTTCCATCTTCCACTTCTCTGTTGTCTCAAATTAACAAGTTGAAAGAGTGTATCGAGAAAATAATTTGCAAATGAAAGTAACTTTTTTATGCTTTTGTCTTTGACCAAGCATTTACCCTGCAGCGTCTTGGAGAAAGAATTTTTGGTATTGTACAGTTACCTGGATTTTTGTATAACATTGAGGAAAATTTGGACCTGGCTCATCACTCGTGTCAAAAAAGCCTGTTGTATTTGTAATGCACTTGTATGGAATATATTAGATGGATTGATTGAGCTGTTTATGCTCTTGTAAGGAAAGATTGTTTAAAACTTTTGGCTTAGACTGTACTCTTTTTTTTATTTCTTATTATTTTCTTGAAAACAAACAACTTTGCATAATTTCATGTGTGATTGTCATTTTTAGAAACTGTTGGTTAAATATCCCAAAATTTCAGGCATCAGATGATACTGATGTTTCATTATATATTTAAGAATGAAAGTATTGGGATTTTTTGGTTTAGAGTGTATAATTGTTCAATGTTTCTCTCATATAAGCTTTTCAAGAATAAAAGCTTGTTAGATGCTGCAGTACAGTACCATGCACAAATGCATATACACATGAACTCTCTCAACACAAACATCTACGTCTATAGCTCTACATAACCATACACACAGATGTAAAAACATATATACTTAGATATACATATATATATTCATATATACCCTCACACACATATGCACGCATATACTCATACACACATACGCCTACACATACATACGTACTCACATACAAAAAATATTAGATGAGAGAGAGAAAGAGAGAGAATGAATATGAATACAAAGACATATGTGTTTGAATTTTGTTTGTTTTCAGTCTTTGTTCACTTGCCTCAGAATTTTTGTCCCAGATTTGACTTTCCAAATTTTCTTGTTCTCATTCTTCCTCTTTTCCTCATCAGGTTTAAACCGTTTACTCTCACGTTTCTTGTCGGTGTGTGTTGTCTGTACTTCTTGTCTATAGGTGGTGCTCTTTGGTGGTGGAAGGAGGATCATGTTGAACCATTCCATGACAGTATAATAATAATTACTGGTTGTTAGGATAGTTAAGGTCAGCCTTGCCCTCCTAAGGGAGATGGCCAGGGCAGCTATATTAACATGATGGCTGGTGGTGTCTGCCATTGCGGCACATTGGTCAGTGGTAACACCTTTTGGGGCCCAAAGGACTGAATGGAAGTATGGCTTTGCATTGTTTTGTAGGTGACATGACCTGGAGCACATGGTGGGCCAATGTTAAGCAATAAATGTTAAGCTTCTCCCTTGAAGCTGCCAAGGTCCTGTGTCTCAGGAGTTTCAATTGTCCAGAATACCATACTGTGTCTCATAGACACTTGGTTTAGATGATGTTCTTATGTAATAAATTCCTATGGAATTGTCATAGCTGTCTTCTTCACAGGTGTTTCATTTATTGAACAAGCTTGTGTGCTTACAGTAAACCATGTTGGTGCGTGAAACTGCAAGAAAGACTTCTCCTAAAGTTACCAGGGGCTCTGCCAGCTTTGCATGCAGGGTCAAGGGATACTCAGGTCAAGCCATGCCATGCTGGAGCAGCAGGAGAAAGGGGGCAGGCAGGAGTGTAGACTTCTTCATTTGAATTTGGTGTGTGTCAAATGCAGTTATTATCTAATTATGGATAGCTGGAAGGTAATGGAAGCCCTCTTGAAGGCAGGGAGTTTTAGAGACACAATCATGTATTGTGAAGAATTTGATGTCTTGTGTATGTGATCTGTTGGTGAGGGTCTTCTAAGATTTACTGATCATATAAAGCAGAGAGATTGCCCTGTAATTGGGCACATAGATGTGGATACATTTCGTAGGCCTAGTGTCTCAGATGTGAAATAGCAAGCAATTAAAAATGACATTTCTGTTATTCCTTTGAATTCTGCAGTTACTCTTCCTAGCAATTTATAGCAATGTCTTGTTACCAGATGTAATGATGGAACTGGTCAGTTGCATATTTTTAAAAAATGAATTTGTATTTTTCAAATGATAGGCTTACCATGTTTATTTTGATACTTAAAAACATCTTAGGTTGTAATTTACAGATTCCCTGAAGGTTTTAAAATGACCATGTACTCTGCTTGTATATGACTAATTATATTCTTCTATATTTTTATTTTAGTTTTATTAATTTGACTTTCTTTATAAGAATTTCACATTTTGGTTATTTTTTACTTTATTTCATTGTAATCAGGGCATTGAAAGTATGTATGTCACAGATCAAATAACCAAGTTAATAAGATAGTTATAAGATAAGATAGCTAGTTCTGTGAGGTTTGCTATGTATGAATGTAAGAAAAGCCTGGATATTCCTTCTATAATGCACAAATCTTAAATACTGACTGTTGTACTTAGGACTTTGAAGGTTTTCCGAGTACAGAAAAAGAAATGTTTACAGTAGATATGGACCTCTTTTGTCTTATTCCCCAAATCAGTTTAGTTTGCAGAAATTTTCTTGATGGCAAAAAAAATTTACAAGACATAAATGCAAAAGAGCACACACATACATAAGCATAAATCCATTCACAGATAAATACTTTTTATATGAAACCTTTATATGAGATATGTTCACTGTACAGAGCCTGACTCAGTTGTAATATTGCAGAATGTTGGCAAGTAGCTGTAAAGGGAAAGAGAAAAGAAAGTCCTTATACTTACTTGCTTAACCTTTTTCTTTCACATTATTTGTTAATATCCAGGCCTTTTTATTTTTCTTATCTGTAGGTGATGTTACAGCAACTTGTGCCCAGTCATTTAATTGAAAAATTATAATCATGTACTTACAGAGACTTACAGGCACTAGGAGCACCAACTAACATTGGAATATGAGTGAGATGTTATCTGATAAGTGCAAAGAAGAAAAAAGAGAATTGGCCGTGAGTTTTGACTGGATAGATTATTTTGAGAATCTCAAGCCGTGCTCATAAACTTTATAATCAGACTTTTACCTCCTCAAAAGAAAGAAAAGAATGATAGTCCCTTAAATTAACTGTTTATCTTTTTGCTTCTTTTTTAAGAGGCTACATAAATATGGCGTTAGTCTAATGTGCTATTCACCATTTTTAAAGGAGTCCTTCTGGCTTGAGTCTGTAGCTAGCCAAGGGGATGCTCTGCTCTTGCATAGTTTTATGCATTTACCCTTCTTTCTTTTCTTTTTCTTTTAGATCAGTTAAAAATGGATTTTTGAATGCCTTTCTATATATATATTTATACTTTTTAGTTGCATGTTCAAAGAGTTGAATTAAACAGTTGAAAGAATGAGGGATAGTGGTTTTATTTATTTTTGTTATAAAAGAGCTCATTTATAGGGTAACAGTATTCCTTTCTTTTTTCTCCCTATTCAGTAGTTGCCTAATGTGACCTAGTACATGACACTTGCCTCCATAGCTGCAGGTATCTTGAAGATAATGTAATTTATAAAACACTTTTCACAAAATCCATCATTCTCAAAAACTAAATATATTTTTTTGAAAAGCATAGCCTATATGATTGTTTTTATAAGGCTAACCTCTATATTTTTTCATAGGTTTAGAAATTGGGAAATGTAGTGTTCTGGTTCCCAGCGTTTTGAATGAAGGGAACTAATATAAAATGTATTAAAACATTTTATATACAATTCTCCTCAAATATTTTTTACTCCCTGGTATGTGATGATATACTGTAGTTACACAAACTGGAAGTCATTTTTTTTTCCAATTTGTTTTTCTTATTTGTACTTCTAATAATACTCTATGATTAATCAGCTTTACACAGTTTGCATTCTTATTATACGTCAATTCGTAGTTTTTTTTTCCCAGCCATGAACAATGGGCTGCATGCAAATTTTTATGTGGCGTGCAAGGAGCTTGTAACTTTTTTTTTATCTGTGTAAAAGATTCATGGTTAGATCTTATTTCTCTTTACATGTATGTGTGGTTATGAAGGATAAGAGAGAACTTTTGTTTTCAAGATTTCTGTGAAAAAGAGAGTGATTGTCATTTTTATTTGCTTATCATTAAGGAAGTGACATTATTTTGTTAACATTTTATTTTTTTGTATTTTTATTCTACAAGTCAGTTGTGATAAATAACTAGGGGTAATTTTTTCTCCTTTTCAAAGATCATCTAATCAGGATTTTATTATATTATTTTGGGGATTTGATAATGAATGATTAAGAAAGTCATTCTGTGTCTTCATATACATAAATAGATATAGTAATTTATTTTTTAAATTTATATGCTTCTTGCTGTCTTCTTATCCCTTTCCTACAAATGGCAGAATACAAATAAAATCTTGCTTGCCTGACAGTTTTCCCTGTGAGTGTTGCCTTTTGTGTGTAGCAGGAATCTCTAGGACTTCCTTCTTATAATCAGGGTTGCTGGCCATTGCTATTTTTAAGACAACTGTGTAACCCATTCTTTTTTCTGAAAGGTTGTTAAAAGTCCTTGTTAAATATATTTAGTGCAGCTAAAAGAACAAGTGAAAAATGAAAGTTTGGGAAGGCACAGAAGTGTTGTATTATATAAAAGATATTCTTCCGTGATCCTTAAATGTATTTGAGTACAAATATCAAACAAAATGTCTCTCCAAGTATGAGCCCAACATCTTTAGGGTTAGTCTGGTGTGTGGGACATTTGGTCTCAGAAAAGTTTATTTCTTACAAAGGTAGTTTTATAACATAGCCGCATAATTTGATTTTAATTTTCCATCTGTGTGTGTGTGTGCGCGCGTGTGTGCGTGGGTGTCTGAAAGATTGGTGTAAATTAGATATACATTTATGAATTTGGTGTAAAAATTGTTTTCCTTTTACTTCCTAGAACAATCTATGAATAAATTTCAAGTGTTGTGTGCAGCACAATCTGCCCTTAACACTGAGGCAGACTACAGATATTTCATACAGACCTTTGTAAGATCAACATACAGATGAAAGCACTTCAAAGAATGGAAGGGAGAGTGGGAGGTAGAGAGATCCAGGGGAAGCACTAAGTGTAACTGAAGTCTTTAGGATTTGGAATGAATAGTTTCTACAGCTTAGCGCATAGTCTCCTGCTAATGGTGTGGCTAGTTAAATTCTTAGATTGCTCCCTTTCTTTTCCTTTTGCTTTTCCTTTCTCTCCTTTCCCTTCCCTTTTGTGGCAAGAATCAAAGTTCGCAGCTGGACTTGGGTGAAGGATTCCTTGGGCGACAATTATGGAAAACTTTTTTAGCCTCCAAATACTGTGTTCTCAGGTGTACAGATTAAACCTTGGCAATTATCAACTTCTCTTTTTCTATTTCTTTCCTTTTAAAAAGAAAGTTTAAATAATTTTTCATAATTGGTATAGTTGTCTCATATGATCAAATGAAAACAAAAGAAAAAGGAAAAGAAGAAAAAAAGCAAGGTATAATCTTCCTCTCCCACATTTTTTGTGTGTTTTCTGATCATTTTTTACCTCTTAATTATTATTATTATTGTTTTGTTTATTTTATTATTATTGTAAGTTTTGAATTTTACACCATTTATAAAGCTTTGTTTTATTTTCATTTTTATATATGTATGCCTTTTACTTTTGAGTATTTCACAAAGCCAGATACCATTGCAGTCGTGTTCTTATGTGCAAAACAGTTCTTTGTTTGGAGGCACATTTCTTTTATGTAATTATCCTTTTGTCTCCCCCCCCCTTTTTATGGAAATATAATTCTTGTAGTATGAAAATATTCTTCATTAGTGAAGGTGCTATGGAGTTCCAGCATTGGTGATCATAAAACTTTGGAGGCCTCTTAGGAACATATGGATATATTCCATGTTTAGTGGTGAGGGTCATGGATCCTTGCGCTAAAGGTTAGGTGTAAGCATTTGTAGCCTTAGCAGTGATATTGGAGGTGCGTGTGAATAAAGCATCTGCTAGACAAGTGTTTTCAGTATCCTTAATGTCCAGTCATACCTTGAGATTGATGTACGTAAACATTTCATTATAACACGTGTTGAAAAGATGTGAATGAAAATATTAACTCTACAGTGCAGGAAATGTAATGTAATCTGAATTTCTCACATTTTGTTAAAGATCTTGTATTGAAATGTGTGTTAGCATTTGTTTACTCTTTTGTTCATACCTGCACATGTGATGAACTGTAAAATATTCCATTAACAAAGAATTAATCTCCCTTTTTTATGCTTGATGCAAAGTTTTAGTTGTAATCCTTAATCCTTTATCTATAATATTTATTTAAAGTCTTTTTTTTAACGACTGTTAGTCTCATCAAATGAGAAATTTTATCTGAATGGGAATTCCTGCTATCCATTGTTTACAATTTGCAACATAAATTGAGAATGGCAGTGAAAGAAAAAGGTACAACCATGATCAGATGTGTAGTTAGTAGTGAAATACCGGTTAGCTCATGTAGTCCGGAACAGAGCAAAGCAGAATCTAAGGGCTTTAAAATTGTATACAGCTGAACTGCAGACCTTACGAATTCTGGTATGGTTTCATCCTTTTTCCCCACTGATACATTTGATGAAATTCTTGCAGGGCCTGAAACCAAGGGAAGCTTTCATATTGAAGTAAATGTTGCTGAAAAATAAGGTCTTTTTTTTCTTTTCTTTTCTTACTACAGGAAATCACAAAAATGAATCTACTATATACCCAGTGCATTCCAAATAGATCATGTTTAGGTGGAACTGAAAACTTTACATAGCTAAGATGAAGCAACTAGAAAAATTTAATTAGCTCAAAAGACATAACTATTTGAAGATGCAGTCACCTAATCCCAATTTCTGTTAACACTAAAGAAATGAATGAAAGGAACAACTGCCAGTTCTTTCTTAGATCAAACGTGCAGCTGAATACAAGCAGAATGCTGTGCCATCAGAATTTTTGTTTCTTAACATTTTAATAAGTTGTAATAGTAATGAAACTAAATTAGGGGATTTTATAAATGTATGAAAGACACTTGAGTACTAGATAACAATCCTTTTATTCAAATTCTTAAAATTTTCAGTATTCAAACTCAGTACAAAATAACACTTGATCAAGAATTCAAAATAATTAGCAGCACAGAACAGTGCCCCATGAAGAAACATACTATACCTGGACGTGAATCTAGAAAAATTTGCTAATACCCTCTCTCAGCATTCCTCTCTTGCCACATAAGGGTTCTTTACCTGAACTTAACCCATCACCCACAGGTACATGTATTGTCCACAGTAGATTTTTGTAAATTTTATTGTGCACAGATGGCTCCACAAGGACTCAATTAGTAGGCTCTTGTGAGCAAGCCTCATTCTTTTTCTCATGCTTTTTAATATCGTTGCTCTTATTGTTATTCTTGTCATAATTATTATAATGTGCTTTAAATAATAATAAAAATGGAAAGGGTAAACACGTGAGATATGATTATCAACAGACTCCTTGGTGACTAAGCACTTGTGGAACAGTCTGTGTGTAAATACAAAAAATAAGCTAAAATTACAGTGAACATGGCATGCATGTCATGCCATCCACAGTTAGTATGTCAACTTTGAGATATTGTTATTTACTTTCCACCTGAATGTTTGCCATTTATTCCCTCAACCAGTGGGAGCAATCTGCTGAATGGCTGTGCTGTGAAGGACAGAATTGGGGAAAATGATCTCTTTAGTGTTGCAGAGTCCCATCCATATCCTTTTCACCAGGAATGCAAGGCACCTCTTTGAGTAAGGTGACAAACCTCTTTTGGTGGTTTTGTGGGTCTGAATACTTGGTGTACATTCTAGTCTGAACACCCATTAGTCTCAGCCCTTGTTCATTGTTAGTGGCTCCCTGACAACAAATTTAACTATTCATTTAATCATCCTTGAATCTCCCACATAGTGCATACATTGGTCTTGCCTTCTTCAGCATACTGTTAATCAGCTTTGGTCCACCATTAATTACTTAAAATTCGCCCTACAATGATGGGGCCAGATTTATATGTGAAGTAATGAATGGAAAAACACTAACATGTTGATACTATGGTAGAAAAATCCACAATGCACAAACTAGATTATTGAGGAAAGTGAGACAACAGTTTCGGACACCATCTAGCCTTTCTAGCTGGGCATTCACTGTTTACTCACTAAAGTGAGTCATGAAATGTATACACATTTCCCCATCATGAAGGATAGACTATATTCATGCCTGTGAATAAAGGGTTAATAATGCATTTTACTGAAAATAGCAGGTTCTTCTGTCTGGGGGAATGTCTTACTTATATTCTCTTCCCTTCTATTACTTGGCATGGGTGTTTTTCATTGAGGTCCTCATACAATGTGGCCCACTGAATAATATCCCTTCCTATGCTTGTACAATTCACAGGTCCCTAAAGGCTTGAATGACAGAAACATTCATGCAGACCATGCATTTCACAAAAGCAATCTTTGATTTCAAAGGTCAAAGCACTGCCTAATGGTAACTTTACTGGCTCCTGATATCTGTTATTAATTAATCTAGGTACTCTTGCATTGTATGTACCCTGAATAGCTTCCATAGCTAGATGTCCAAAGGTAATAATAAGCACTTGTAGCTTTGGTAACTGGACTACCTGTTTAGGAAAAAAAAAATTCTATGAACAGTTAACCAAATTATCACTAAAGAATTGTATATCCAAATAAACTGAATTTTAGAGAGACTGTCATGATAATTTACCCACTGGTACCACATAATTGCATTGTCCTCTAAAATTTTACACATAACTCCACCAGGACTTTGTCACCAAGGAGTCAATTAAGTAGGCCTACCTGAGCTCACCTGATATCCATATTTCTTGATTTATGGAAAAGTTTTAGTTCTTTTGATGCTATCAATACCTTTATCATCATCGTTATTGACATTGTTATTATTACGCTACAGTCACCATTAATAGCAATAAAAAAATGATAAAAACATAAAATAAAAATCTCTGAAAATCACAGAAAAGGATAAACAGGTTAATTCAGTTAGAATTAGTACATAATAGATCCTTTAGTGACCAAGCTCATGGAGCCAGCAATGGGTATGCAAAATTAATAAACTAAAATCACAGTGGACATCACATCCTGCCAACAATGGTTTAAAGTGCAAAATACTAGATTACCTTTGTCATTGTATACCTAAGGAAGATCATCTTGGACAAGTGCAATAAAGGTCTTTGTGCACACTTTATTCAGCTCTTGCTGAAAGAATAAATCCTCTTCTGGCAATTTGCAGCAAGGCTGTTTGGCCTGCTGCAATTCTTTTTGTGCTGCTTGAGATTTTCAAGATGCAGTAGAACACGAGCTGAAATGGTGAATGCGGGAGCTAATAAGTATTATAGTAATATTTATTTCATGAATCATGCAAAAGAGGGTAACTAAATAAATGTTCTGGTTTCATATAAACTGCAAAGTTATTCAAGTAGAATAACTGATAGAAAATCTGTCCAAATTTTGTTCAAGGTAAAATAGTATCAGTCTACATTATTCTCTGTTACATAAAGCACATTCTAGTTCAATATATGTAACCCATTTATTTGGTCGCATTACAAAGTATCAATGAAACTTATCCCATAAACATAATATATGTACCAAAGCACCAAAGAGAAGATATTATGTTAATGTAGAATAAATCTGTTTGAAGAAAAGAAGGTAAAGGAATTATTACATCTGCTTGTCTATGTCTCTACAAATCTTACCTTTCTGGGCATTGCAGTTTTACATGAACTCCAGATATGAAGGTCTGAAGACTGGAGTTATCTCTGAGCCTGTTTTTACTCATGTACCTCCTTAATCTTGTTTCTTTACAAATAAAATTCTCCACCCCAAAAAAATCAGTTCTCATGTGGAGAATATTGTCCAAAAGAAATATAATGTATGTGCACTAATTTCAAAAATATATTTCAGACTGTTTACTTGGCTTTATTCCCTGTTACACTTTGAAAAAACATTTCTATTCACTAATGGATAATGGTAGAAAATGTATGTATGTATTCATATATTAAAAATATTCTGTATATGAGGATGGGAATTCACGAGGTTTCATGTCCGCTAAGTTTCTGTCTCATCTTCCAAAGTACTTGAAACAAAATTTATATTTCTTGATAAAATTTTTGATCTGTCCTTCCTTGATGAGACATCGTTTAAAGCACTCTTACTGTCTTTTGATTTCTTCTTTTCCGTACCTCTGTTGCTCGATGAGATTTCCAAGCCATTTTCACTCCATATCATCAACTTTTCATTTTTACCTTTCTCTCTTGGTTCTCTACTGCCTTCTTCATGTTGTGAGGGTTTTCTACCTGTGTTTGTAAGTGAAGCTTTTGTCTTGGTGCTTGCATGTATGTACAGTCTTTTATATGTATTTCTCTCCTTTTCTTCTTGCTCCCTCTTTCTCTTTCCTCGCTCACTCTGATTTTTTTCTTTCCTTTCCTGAGCTTTGTTGGCTGCCAGTGCCCCTGTAAGGAAAGGAAAGGAAATTATCACAATCCCTGTTCCTGCTATTGTCACATACTTCTTAATTATCACTGTTATCCTCATCATCTATGATTTAATACCATGTGGGAGAAGTTAATGCCTACTACAAATAATATAACTTATTCTACCAAACTACCATATTGATTTCACTTTCTACAGTATATAGTCATCATCATTACTATTATTAATCATGAAAATACTTTCATCTGCTGAGATAAGACCAACCTAAAATTGTGTTATGAAGGAAAGTTTTATTTGTTGAAGGAAGTCTGTTTTTCAACCATCCCGATGGCCCACAGGTTTCAGCCCTTTGTGCTCCTCTCTTCGCTTCTCGCAGCAAGGCCTCCTCTGCCAGCCTGTTGGGAAGAAAGCAAAAGCTATAACTTTAACTATACCTTTAATTTACATGACCATGAAATTTCTAAATATAGAGCTAATAATAAGAAAATATTTTATCTTCTATATAACACTGCATATAGGAAAATTAGAAGTAATTCTAACTTGGCAAATTACAAATATGATATTACTATTGTTCATGTTCATTTTTCAGGGTGATCCTAGTCTTGTGCCATTTAATCCAGTTTAGCTAAGCCTAGCTTGGTCTTGCCTAACCCAGCCCTCCCCTGCCCTGAAACAAAATTAAGGAATAACTGCTAGGAAGAATGCTATATACATTTAAAAAAATGATAATAAAGAAATAGCAGGCAAACATATGTTTTTTCTCAGTAATGCTAAATTACTGACATATGATCATATCTATCCACTGAATTTAGGGCATATACCTTCTTGAATATTGTATTTTCTACTTTATTTTTATTTCTACAGAGGCTGCAAAAAAGTTACAGCAAAATTTGGCTATGGGCTTGGGTGACTCGAATTTGCTGCCGTTAGCATTTTAGCTGAAGACCATGGTGATAGGAAAGACCCATTTAATATGCACAAACTTCTTGAAGAGTGATCAGATTTATTTGGCATTTTGAAAGGGGGTTTTGCATTATTTCCATCAATAAACAAGTGTGGAATGTAAAGTCTGTTAGCCGTGACTGGACCAGGGATGACCATGAACATGACCAGCTCCAGGGAGGCCACTATTTCCATGTTCTGGAACCTATTCCTGCCTGCCATGACTGGTGTATTACAGAAAATTGACTATTATGAAAAAAATGAAAAACTGACACATAAAACAAAATGTTACTTATTGTTATCATTATTGCACTGAGTTATAGACTTCCTAAGAGAGATAATATGGAGTCAGTGCAAGGAAAACAGTCTATCACCATCTGGATAAAGTAAATCAAATGACAAATATAGACATTTGAAAATGAAAAAAAAAAAACTTTGCAAAGGGGAGGCATGGAACTTTTCACTAGACACGAGTGTTTGTTTGATCCTGGCCTACAAGCCGCACATCTGGAAGAGTGTCCACTCACTAAAGCCTAATGCCCACATTTTAGGCGACATGATGGAAGTGAAGCATCTGGATCAAACAGGTTAAAGAATACAAGAGACAACAATAATGACAATATTAAGCAATCTTCAGAAGATGAAGGTAAGCCCACAATCATTATCAAAGCTACACCCACTGTGCATCTATCATTCCCCACATTTACCATGACCTATTTTCTTTATTACTGGCATTATAATTTACCTTACCAGATTATTTCATATATCAATGAATGTAGATTTTCCATTTATTCATGATAGTGTCATTAGATTTTCCTGTAAATGCATACCAAAGTATTTGGTAATTTTACTGAATACCTTCACATAACCGATCATGACAATTTTGATATTGGTGGATTCCTCTCACCCTATAGTACCTACACATGTAACTAGGGAACCCCCAAACCCCCACATTCTTGGTCCTGATAGCTGGGAGTTTTACCCTCTATCTCCCGTCTAGGAAGACAAAGAATCTTCCATGCATTCCAGGCAGGACCCTGGTACCTTCCATGCCCTCCCCTACTATCAGGGCCAAGATTGTCACTAGTACGGGGGTATCTAAAGCATAATATTGATATACTTCTATAATAGAATACGAGAGGAATCCATTGATACCAAAATAACCTCATTATCAATTTTAAAAATATCCCCATTGACTCACTTAGATAACTCGTCGTCTGTCGGCATCGTTCCTCTCCCGTGTTGATTTAAATTGTGAATAAAAAATACAGAAATATTGTCAACCGTGTGAGTAAAACTGCAACCAGCTCTTCTTTCTCCTTTTATAGGATTTTAGACTTTTGTGTAGTCTATATCCCCTGCGCCCAGCTCTCTCTCCTCTCTCGGTTTGTTTACATCGATAAATAGCGAAAACCGCTAATGCTGAGCATATTTTCGCTATGCTAGCGAGTTCGTCTAGCAATGACTGCTACGGAGCGAATGGATATTGAGGCAGGCATTGTCCACGTGGGCTTACTAGCTGAGATTTTGGGAAACAATACACGACAGAGGAGCAGAATATATCAATTAAGTCATTAACATTAAAACAATTTGTATATCAGACCTCATGGAAAAACATTAACGAACACTCAGGTAATGAATAATTGTCTCATTGTATAGTGGTTATTTATTCTGGGATCCAAGTTTCACTCTTGCGTCTAAATCCATATGATTGGTAAAATCAGAAAATACATGGATATTTGAAGATAAATCGTTGAATGACTACATTATTCGAGGTATACTGAGCATACAGATAGTCAACCCAGATTCAAGTAACGAACAGATAAAAAAATATCGTATAAAGCAATTATATCAATAAGAAAATTGCAACACTTGAGAATCACTCAGCCAGTTTAAATGGCTGGGTTGGTTGTCCTTGTAAAAGCAAACTTTTACTTAGTACATTCTTGCCGTGCCATTTACTAGTTTCATTGATGTCGTCCACATGTCCTTCGATCCAAGGTCCATAAAAGTACTTATTTAGACCTTGCTTCGACCAGTGTCTTGAGTGAGAGATTACAACGAATACTCAAAAGAACTCAAATCTACGACAGCATATTGTATACTCGGAGCATATATGAAACAATGCCTTATATTTACTACACTGCAGAAGTAATGAATAGGACTGTCCTCTCTAGTGTAAATTATTTAAGACTGATAAAGCATGACACTTCAACTACCTTCACATGAAATAGGATAAGGTACCGAATTTTTTTACACTATCAGGGTCAGATGTAGAATCATCCTTTTGTCCAAACAATATCTGTACCTTGGCAACCCAGGGGAGAAATACTTTTCCTATGGAACTTCATAATAATTTATTGTACCAACTGTTCACCAGTGCGCTTGCTGCCAATGTATGCCACGACTGTCAGGTTAGGAAGTATACGTAAGGGAAAGGGTTCCTAACCTTGGGGCCATGGCAAGTGGGCCACGGGCTACTTTCTGGAACAATATGAAAATTATGAATTCAACCGAATCTTATTGAATTTGAAGTGTTCTTGTCCTATAGATATTGACACGCTTACACTATCCACACACTTACACTATCCACAAGTAATAGTTGAATTTGAAAAGATAACAGACGCAGAACAGGTCCATGGAGACTATTACATATTGGTCGGGAGTCACGGGAAGAGGCGAAGACAGCCAGATTTACATATAAACTAAATATGAAGTTATACTTTAGGGCCTCAAATTTCAAAGGACCCCATACTTTGACGATCTTTTGAAAATCACTGTGTATTGCATTTATGCGTTATTAATCTGAGCAGTTAAATTAAAGATCTTCACATTTCTAAGTTCTATTGGATCTTTTTCATTTTACAAGGGACACCCAAGTCCATATCCGGACTAGGTTGGAGGTAAGAGACAGAGGTATTCTTATTTAGTAATGAGGGGGAGGGGCTATCAGCACAATCATTCTACGATGGGCGAGTTAAGCTTATAAGTACCTGCCTTTCCTTAAAACGGAGCACAAAATTTGTACTCAGCGCCAAGCTACACATACTTCAGCTCCTTAAATTAGATGGAAACCGGTAGTTTTTTAACCTTGGAGTGTATGCGATGGACAAGGAGGGTAAGTGGATGGGCTGATGGATAGAAGGCTGGATGGATAGTTAAGAAGTTAAAGAAAAGTGGTTTGTTTTTTCTAAGAATAATAAAATTACAGCAATCAGTAATTGTGTGATCCATTTAGCCGCCATTACTGACGTTCCCAGGGTGTACCACGAGGAGGCGGATCACATCTACACCCCTTTTATGTCCCTCCATTTATTTTAATTATTTATATAATTCTTATTTACTATTATTTTTTAAGGAACTGGGGATCTTTATTTCAATATTCGGCATCATCGGTTTCATCGCTACTGGAGTCCGAATCAGTCACCTCATTAGAAAATGTCTCGTACATGTGTTCAAAGGCATGGTCTTTTTTGCTGTATTCGTCTTGAAGCTCCTGCGTTTGTTGTACGTATTTCTTCCAGTCTTCAGGAGTTACATGAGTAATGGCCTGCAATATAAGGAGTCCAAGTTTGTTGAAATATTGCCACTTCTCCGAATCCTTCTTGACTTCGTCTTTGATCTGAACCCAAACCGATTCAATGGGATTAAACTCGCTATGATACTGGGGGATTCGGAGAACCTTGTGTCCAGCAGCAGCAGCGAGTTCGTCAGCCACATAGCGATGCTTATCTTCCTTGTGCAGCTTTACCAGCTGGAAAAGTTCAGCTTTGGTGTGAGACGAATCGTGGGGAATGGAGTTATCAGTTAGCCACTTAACGATTTCCTCTTTTCCCGATTTGACTGAAGGGGTTTTATTGTGCTCCATGTTGTGATACGGAGCGTTGTCCATAATGATGAGTGATCTGGGTGGGATGTTCGGCAGCAGCTGCCACTGAAACCATCTCTTGAATGCTTGACTGTCCATCGTATCGCTGTAATCCCCCCTCCTTCCCATCTTGGATTTGAACACGAACATAGCACCCTTTACAAAGCCTTCAGAACTCCCTGCGTGGATAATTATGTACGTCCCACCCCTCAAGCATCTCGTGCGAGCTCCCACTATTCCTTCCTTGTTGGTCCAGTCCTGGTCAGCGTTCATATTCTGATTAATCCAGGTCTCATCAAGGTAAATTTCTGGCCTGGGGCTTTCGCTGCTTCGGTTGGTCCTCAGCTCCCTTATGAATTTGCTTCTGGCAGCTACGACGGTTGGCCGTTCCACCAGCATAGCACAGTTCTTGTAAAATTTCTTATACCTAAACCCCATGTGTTGCATCAATCGCCACAGACTCGATCTACTTCCTTTGAAGTTCAGGGGCGGTTCCTTCACCGTTTCCATAAGCGAAGTGAGCGTTGGCATGTCTCCCCTTTCATATATGGCAAGGATTGCCCTTCGCAAAGCATCCTTGTCCACGTCGCCGATCGTCGTGCGTTTGGGAGCACGTCTCTGGGGGCAAGACCGGGGCTGGATTCTGCCACGGAGTCTCCTCTTGGCTTGAGCTCTTAACTTCAGAATCACCGTCTCCGAAACCTGCGTTGCCTCGGAGGTTTTCTTAGCCGCATCTTGGACGGACTCACATGCATCCTTATTAAAATACTCAAATACGTTCAAGACAAGTTCCTTGGATTGGCCGACGAGCGCAGAAGCACCAAGACGCTTGACCGGGTGTGTGGAGGACGCCATTGCTTCAGCAGACCGACTGCGTTCGACAGGGGAGGAGGTGGGCGGGGCTTGCATCTGGCGCCAATTTCGAAATGTTTATTAATGACGATCTTTCGAAATTTGCTTTGGTTGAAGTTATTAAAGTGATGTAATTACCTAAGGCTCTGAAAATGTTTACACAACTTTTGAAGTTATAATGGTAAAGACGTCTCAACCATGTACCAAAGTGTGACCGCGAACCTAAAGTGCTGCAAGTTTTGGCGCCTGAACGCTCCCTGAGTGTTTCTGACTTGTCAAATGCGGGTTCTTTGCATTTTATTCGAATATTCTGTTGCTCTCTTGTTTTTGATGGATTTTATTGCATATAATTATGTATAATAAACTCGACTATCCTTTTATATTGCATTATTTATTTATATATAAAAGAAATTATTCATAAGTGACATAAGAAATAAAATTATGTACATATCTGGCAACTATGCGCTTCTCACACCTTGCCCATCGATCTTATGTCTGTTAATTTTTGTTAATCTTGAATTATATAATCGCATATTGTGTGACTGTCAATAGAATCCTACCAGAACAATACATAGAATATATGATATAAGGGAAAATTACTATAACAAGTAGTTGTCTCAAATTTATCTAAAGACTTGTTATTATTACTATTATCAGTATCAATATTACTTTACTGTTGTTATCGTTGTTGTTATTATTATTGTTATTATTATTATTATTATTATTATTATTATTATTATTATTATTATCTTATTATTATTATTATTACTATCATCATTACTGTTGTTATTATTATTATTATCATTATCATTATTAGTATTACCATTACAATTATTAGTATTATTAGTATCATTATTGTTATTATCATTAATATTATTGTTATCATATAGTTTGTTGTGTTGTTATTATTAGTACTATTAGTAGTATTAGTAGTAGTATTAGTAGTATTGCTATCATTATTCTTATTATCAATACTATTATTGTTATTAGTATTTTGGTGTTATTACTATTATTATTATTATTATTATTATTATTATTATCACTACTACTACTATTATTATTATTGCTGTTGCTTGTATCATCATCATCGTTATTTGTAATGTTGTTATTATTACTATCATCATCATCATCATTAATATCATTATCACAGCTACATTGCCATCGTTATGTTTCATACATGACAATATATCTACCATGGAACCATAGCCGTTTTAAACATTACCACGATTTAAACCCTAAGCATTATAAAAGAATTGATAAAAAATATATTTTTTCATCCTCACCTGAAAACTCGTAGAGCCTTATATTCCCACAGACTATACACGATTTCCACCCTTAGAAGCCACCTAGACACACTGCCACCACGAGACAGATGTACTTGAACGGAAAATGCCCGAGACAGCATTCACAACGAGGGCTTTCTTATCTCCTCCCAAAGGAATAAAGGGAAGCGAAAGCACAAAGATAACATTCATTTTTGGAGATAAATTAACGGCAGTCTTCGGTTTAATGAAGAGGGCAATGTGCACACACCACACCACGCACACACGCACACACACACACACACACACACACACACACACACACACACACGCGCGCGCGCGCGCGCGCGCGGATGTTGATGGGTTTACTCTCGTGGAAAAAAGAAAAAAAGAAGAAGAAAAAAAAGACAAAATAGAACAAAGATCTACCGCTAAACCACAGGTGTTGTACCTTTACATAACAAACTGCCACACAGACACTGAGGAAGCAGATATCGAGAATCACCTACTCGTTAACTTCCCTGAGGTGGACGATGTAAATGCATTCAAAACAAAAATGAGTCATTCATACCAGCTTCACTGTTTCTCTTAAAGGCAAAGCACTTGTAGCTGATGAATTTCTGAAGCCAGATTCCTTCCCCAGCCCCGTGAGAGTCTTTTTAAGTAGAAACAATTACGAAACCTCGCAACCCGTGTTGACGGATCATTTTGACCAAAATGATCCGTCAACAATAGCGCCAGCTAACGCAAGACCCCGCAGAACGCTTCCCAGCATTTACCTTGCAAATGCATGCTCACTTACAAACAAAGTGGACGAACTTGACGTCATAATTAAATAAAATATTATCGATATTGCAGTAATCACATAACGTGCTTCAAAGACGATACATTAAACATCGGAGCCATACAGGGGTACCACTTATTTAACAAAATTCGTCAGGGCAGAAAAGGTGGTGGCGTTGGTATCTACATCAAAGATACTATCCCCTACAACACTATAAAATCCATCTGTCCACCAAGTGACGAACTTGAAACATTATGGCTCGTTGTTAGACCTACATGGCTGCCTCGCCATATAGGTGACCATGGGTCACCAACAGGATCGAAAACCTTATCAACAAGCTACTCCCACCACTACAATCAGCAGAACTGCCAACTTACTTACCCTCGCGCCCTCTGCAAGCAATTGTCAGCGAATACGACGTGTACCAACACTTTAGAAGGGTAGCAAAAAGCAAATCTCCTAGCCCTGATGACATCCCGCCGAGGTTACTACGTGAATTCGCTCCCGAGCTCGCCACCCCCCTCTGCGACTTCTTTAACTGCTCCATCACTGAGGGCGTGGTGCCTGACCTATGGAAGCGTGTTATCACAGTCCCAATTCCCAAAACAAATCCACTTAATTCTCTCGATGACCTTAGGCCTATATCATTAACACCTATTCCTTGCAAAATACTCGAGAGAATAATTGCTAAAGAATTGTGGAAAGTATTCGCCCCCAAATTAGATCATCGCCAATTTGAAAATACCAAGGGTAGCTCCACAGTCCACTACCTAGTTGACCTGATCAATTATATCACTTCAAATGTAGACAAAAGACTCGAGGTCACTACCGTCACCATCGACCTGAGGAAAGCATTTGATCTCATCGACCACACCACATTAATTAAGAAAATGATTTCTCTGGGTTTCCACGAGGGCTGGGTGAAGTGGA
Organism: Penaeus vannamei; assembly: GCF_003789085.1. Taxonomy (NCBI): domain Eukaryota; kingdom Metazoa; phylum Arthropoda; class Malacostraca; order Decapoda; family Penaeidae; genus Penaeus; species Penaeus vannamei. The sequence continues at coordinate 30,277 of NW_020871293.1, forward strand.
TATCTTCCATCACCAACCTTCGCTCCCAGAGGACTCGTGCAAACAACCAAATATCCGATGAAATTGATCTTCACGGCGGTATCCCTCAAGGAACGGTCCTCGGCCCATTATTGTTTCTGATAATGGTAAATGAGGACAAAATTCCGCACGTGATCTACAAATATGTGGACGACATGACACTTGAACTAGCACACCAACCAGGGCAAGGAAACACCTTATTACAAGACGCCCTTAAACAAGTGTTAGAGTGGGCTTCATCTAACAAAATGTCTGTCAACACCAGGAAATGCACAGAAACAAAATCTAAATTTAACAGATTTGCCGACAGAGGTAGTACTCTAAAAATAGGCGAGGAACTCTTAACTCGGGCCAAAGAGGTGAATCTATTGGGAACAGTTATCAGTGACGATTTAAAGTGGTTCGCCAACACCCAGAAACTGATTTCAAAGTGTGGAAGAAAGTTCTTTATGCTAACCAAATTAAAATCTTTCGGTGCATCCCAAGAAGACCTCCTCCGCATATGGACGACTTTCCTTCGACCAGTCTGTGAATATGCAGCACCAGTCTTCGTGAGGATATTAACAATAAATTATGTGAACCAAAGTGTCATACATCCAGATATTATATGTCTACTATTCCCTATTGTATTAGACACAAATGATAACTTTGTAAAGTAACAATTTTACACTTGTAACTAAAACTTTACTTAATAAACTCTTCATTATTATTATCATTTATTATTACACACACACACACACACACACACACATAGATATAGATACAAATAGATAGCAAGAGAGAGAGAGAGAGAGAGAGAGAGAGAGAGAGAGAGAGAGAGAGAGAGAGAGAGAGAGAGAGAGAGAGAGAGAGAGAGAGAGAGAGGGAGAGAGAAAAAGAGAGAAAGACAGAGATACAGACAGATAGACAGACAGACAGACACATATAGAGACAAAGACAGTGAGAGAGAGAGAGAGAGAGAGAGAGAGAGAGAGAGAGAGAGAGAGAGAGAGAGAGAAGAGAGAGAGAGAGAGAGAGAGAGAGAGAGAGAGAGAGAGAGAGAGACAGAGACAGAGAGAGACAGACAGACAGAGAGAGAGAGAGAGAGAGAGAGAGAGACAGACAGACAGAGACAAAGACAGTGAGACAGAGAATGAGTGTGTGTGTGTGGGTGTGTGTGTGAGAGAGAAAGAGAGAGAGAGAGAGAGAGAGAGAGAGAGAGAGAGAGAGAGAAGAGAGAGAGAGAGAGAGAGAGAGAGAGAGAGAGAGAGAGAGAGAGAGAGAGAGAGACAGACAGACAGACAGACAGACAGACAGACAGACAGACAGACAGACAGACAGACAGAGACAGACAGACAGAGACAAAGACAGAGAGAGAGAGAGAGAGAGAGAGAGAGAGAGAGAGAGAGAGAGAGAGAGAGAGAGAGAGAGAGAGAGAGAGAGAGAGAGAGAGAGAGAGAGAGAGAGAGAGAGAGAGAGAATCCACTGTTCAAAGCAACACAGACCCTTGTTACTATGCCACGACAAGCATGGACATTTTGATACCGGTAAAATGTTCTTTATCTGTTTGGCGTTGGGCACGGTGTGACGCATTCAAAAATTTATATTCTACAAATCACACAAATCAAAACACTGTGTACGGTCATTCACTTCTTAGATATTGTTATTCCATTTGTATTTCATATATTCAAAAAGTATAGTCGACAAAACCGGGTGAATTTTATTACATGTGCAAGGCAAACGGCGAAACTCTCAGACTCGAACTAAAGTCAAGTATTTTAATTGCTAAGATATCTGTCTTATCTGTTTGATATCCCTAAAACCGTAAATGCTATTTTAACAAAACAATCTTACTAAGCAAGATTCAATCGCAAATGCAAGACGTTGAGACTCGAATGTTCTTAAGAATCAAGTGGTTTGTTTACAGTCACAAACGGGACGTCGAGGAAGGTGCATGCTACTAACGGCTCCGCTAACCATTCTCTCTTTATCATCTCTTCCTTTAAAGACATTCTTTTAGGATAAAGTAAGTTGGTAAACCATGATATTCCGGTTTCATTGGTGTAGTTTTTATGTGTTGTTATAATCCAATTATGTGTTTTTTCAGGATTTATTTGACTTATTTCGACACCATGCGTGAAGATCGTGGTGTGATGCCCCGAGTTATTAATGTTAATGTGCATGGTTGTGTTTTCTAATGTTTTAAAGTCTGATCAATGGCAGCAGTTGATGTATATTGATATTGTCAGTCACACAACGGAAGGGTTTGATTGAACACACCCAGAATTAAGTGGCGGTGATCAGTTTCTGTCGTGTCCAATTGTGTTAGATTATCTCAAGGTCATTTGGCAGGAAAGGGTTATTTGTTAGTGCTTGTTTGTCAGCCGACCCAAAAGTCGCCATGTGGAAGATTATATCTGTTGACGTTGTCTGTTGTAAACGATATTGTTTAGTTTTCGAAAACGGGTGACAGAATTCCAAGTTTTCTCTCTGAGGAAATTTAAGTTTTACATACAATTGGGCATGTTGTCTGTTTTACTTCTTCGGTTTTCAGCTGATGGTGATTCAGGAAATTAGAGATGCTTATTTCTTCCAGATTTACTGAGGAAATATGGCTGGTCACTCTGTTCCTGTGGACTTCAGGGTCAATCCTGCAAAGATCTCCAACCCTGGTAAGAAAGTTGAATTGTAGGTTTTGTATTTATCTGTTATCTGTTATTTACTTTTTACCAAAAGGCAATATTTTTTACACAAACATTTTTTAACTATTAGCCAAATGCATGCCCTTATCCTAGCCTTGTTTTTCAGTTGAGAGAAAAACACTTCTCCAGGATATGCTGCCACTAATTGAGCCCTTCACTGGCTCACTCACAGAGGTAAGCACTATGGAATAGATCTATTGTTAGAATAGTGATTGGATTTTTTAAAAATGTGCTTTCATGAATGTCTATATGCACATATGTATGAGTACATTTTCCTATGTATTCTAAAGAATTGGCAATATATTAATTAAAGCATTAAGATATGATCTTCATACAATAAGTGTGTAGGTCCTTCTTTCTTTCAAAGCATTATAGGTATTTTTCGATGGCCTATTATTCATAAGACTGGAGACAAAATTTGCAAAATTAAGTAGAAACCTTCCTCACTTTACAAAGCTACCAAACCAGTGCTCCTGCTTAAGGTGAGAAGTCACCTAAAACCAGTCTGGTGTCTACTGGACTGACATAGTCTGGCTGTGGGAAATTCCAGTTCACCACAGTAAGAACATGTACTTATCATTTTACTCAGAAGGTTAATGATGTACACTACATTCTTCCAGATATCTGTGTGTGAGGTGCCTGGTGGAAATTTTGTTGCTCTATATGCCTCCGACACCATGACACTCTCGGTCAAGCTTTACTCCAATGGTCTCGTCACGGCAACTGTTGAATATTACACTGACCAGGTCAACGAGCACAAGATTGCTAATGATGTAAGTTTGCTGTTGCAGTGTTTTAATTTGAGTTTATCACATGCCATGGGAGTAGGTTTATAGATAGGATGCAATGGAGGGGATTTTTTTGCAGCTAGTTATTCTAGAATTGAACAGTGTTTCTATAACAATTTAGTAAGTTATGTTAGGTTTGAGAGTGACTTGTGTAATATATTCCACTTATGAAATTAGACTTGTTGAATACTGAATAAAGGTCTTGTAAAAGAGAAGTAGAGCTTTAAGACTAATAAATCATATTAGACTTATTTGAAGAGATGCCAAAGTCAGTATACTGAAGTCAAAATAACATAAAGCATGTCTGTACTTTAGAAATGTCTTTTGATTGTTGTAGTCAGTTTCAGTGTAAGATGTAGTAAGTTGTGGGTATGTTATAATGGTTTTCAGGTTTTCTCTTTACTTAGACTGATAGCTTTATTACTGGGGTGATGATAACAAGTGTTGTGGTTATTAATGCAATATCTCTATTACTACCACCGGTCATCCAACAGACTGTAAGTGCCAGACCAAATGCATGGATTTTTGCTTGACTTTTAGATTTAATTTCATTAGCAATCAGATCATTTTGCCTTTTGCATTTCACATAAAATTTTTGTGTTGATTTAATCTGCACCAGTAAATCGTGAGTTATCACATGCATATTGTTAAGCATTTTTTCCCAGAGATGGTGTCACTTAATACAGGTAAATTTTAATAGTATGTTATCCCTTTCTTTTTTCTTTTTTTGTTGTAGTACCTCAATTTTTTTTCTTTTTTCAATAAAGTATGAATTAAAATTTTTATATAATGAAATATGTGTTTGAAATGATATAGATGTTAGAACTGCATTTTAAAATACATTTTACTGTAAAATGGAAGTTAGAGTTCTTGTTAAAAAACATCTTTTATCACTGATATTGTTCAGAAAATTATTCAGTACCTTTTTGGAATTTCTTAAAGCACCATATAATATTTACGAAGAATTTTAAAAAGATAAGATAAGATATGATATAAAAATGAGGAAGCAAAATTTTCTTGTATATGTATTTTTTCCTTTTTAAAATTTTCTTTTTATATAAAGAATATGAAATGACATCACACTATTCACTACCAGCATGTCTAAATACCTGAAAAGGAACAACACAACAATCCTCACCTTTGTTTTATTATTTTTGAATGTTACTTTTCCAAATAGGTAGGATCCTATTTGCTTGAGCATTTCATACACTGCTCTATACTTTCTTTTGCCACCACCATCCTACTCTCCATCTCTCGTTCTCTCTCTTTCTCTTTCTCTCTCTCTTTCTCTCTTTCTCTCTTTCTCTCTTTCTCTCTTTCTCTCTCTCCCTCTCTCTCCCCTCTCTCCCTCTCTCTCCCTCCCTCTCCCTCTCCCTCCCTCCCTCCCTCCCTCCCTCCTCCCTCCCTCCCTCCCTCCCTCCTCCCTCCCTCCCTCCCTCCTCCCTCCCTCCCCCGCCCTCTCCCTCTTTCTCTTTCTTTTTCACTCTGTTCCCACATTCATATTCTGTAATATTACTCTCCCTTTGTTCTCACATGCATCTTTCCTTGCTTCTATTTTCTCTCTGTTCTGCTTGGTCCCTCTTCTTATTCCATATTAATAGCAGCAGGAGTAGTTCCTATCTTATCACTGTCAGACACAGAATCACGTTTTATTGTTTGAAGTGTTATTTGTAAAACAGTAGGAGCTGTTTATTTACATTGCAATTTCTTTTTAATGCTGTCAGGTTTGATACTTTTACCTCCTTGTAAGAGGAGACTTTGATTTTGTCATGACTGATGCATTTTGATTAGTGCAGCTTTGTCAGTAGAATGTTCAAGATTAAGAGAGGTGTTATAGTAATACATATAATCCTAGACTGACATATATAATGTTTTTGTCACTGTTTTGTAATATGCTACACTAATTCCGCAGCATGGGAGGGCTTTGGAAAAGCAGCTCATGGCAAAGTTTGACTGCAGTGTGGCCAAGGTCTTACCGGCAATCAAGAGAGCTCCCCCTGTCAACCCATACTTTACATCTTCAGGTTGGGATATGTGCTTATGCCTTCTGACATACATTTAGTATGAAATTCCTTTGCTAAAGAGGATAGGAGAGTTGCTAGATCATACAATTGACTATGTGTGTGTATGGGGGGGAACTATGTATGTTTCCAGGTAACTGAATGTGATTTAATGATATTTTTACCTCTTAGATGACAGGCTGCTTGAATATGACACTGATGGTATTGTCTTCGAGGAGCAGTCGGAATTCCAGAAGGTGCAGATATACAGCACAAAAAGTTTCGGAAACCTCTTGGTCCTAGACGACCTCCAAAGTAAGGAGAATTTGAAAGAGAAGATGACTGTTTTGGAATATTTTGAGATATCAGTAGTTGTTAGATATATATTTTATTTTATTGTAGACTAATTTTGTTTTATCATGTTATATTTATTTTTGTTACTATTGTATATTATGTGAGTGGTACTATAATTTTGGTTATTTGTAGGGTAATGTGTGGTATGAAGTATTAATTGTTTCTTTACTCAATCATGTTTTCTGTGTCGTGGTCAAAGGTTGGATGAGCTTGTTTACTCGAAAGCCTTGCCAACACTGTCTTGTCATGCCATCTCAACAAACCTAGCTAATTATGATTTGCCATTCCTAATATTCCCCAAGATGTATTTTTGTTGAGTAGGCATTGATCTTTTGCAACCTTAGTCATTCATGACAGGATGATGTCCTAACATGTCTTGGCAGACTATCCCTTGTACTGAGGTGATGTCTTCACATGTGCAGATGAGCCACTCCAAGTTATGTACAGTAAACTGTGGTGCATTTGTTAGGCTCTAGCTACGGTCATTAAGGTGGAACAGCTCCTCAAAAAGTAGCCTTACAATGTGTTTTTAGCTTCATCATCTGAACAGTTCTTTATGCTGCCGCCAAGAGCAATGAGAGCCGGATAATTTTATGTTTCTTAAGCTTCTAATTTTCCTTAGAGTAGATGACTCCGCATGTGCCCCATTTTGGGGTTCGTTATGGCATGCTCACAAGTGGGCTAAAACACTAACACTTAAAATATTTTCCACTATCTCATCCCATCAGGCTCTTTGGATAAAAGAAATAACCCCTTTTGAAAATACCACATGTACTTATTTGTGATCAAAACTTTTATCATTCAAACAGACCTTGCAGAACAGGACTTACCATACACCCATGGTCTCATGAACAAGGACAAGGAGGACTTTGCAGGGAAGGAAATACTGATCCTTGGAGGTGGTGACGGGGCCCTTCTGTGGGAGCTGCTGAAGGAGAAGCCCAAATTCGTCACCATGATTGACGTGAGAACTTCAAAGTTTTGCTTGGTGTGGAGAAGGATGAGGTTAAGAGGATGGAGGAATGGATTTTGGGAAATAAACAGTGAAGGAGAGGAAGAGAGAGTGAGAGGGGAGATTGAGGAAGAAAGTCTTATTGATTTTTCACGGGGGAGATTGATACGGGAGCAAAGAAGGAAGAGAGGGATGGGAAGGGCAAGGGAGATAAAAGGAAAGGAATTATTAAGGTGAAAATCAACAGAACTTGATGATTCATAAATTTATACTTTTATGAGAAGTTAATCCAGAGATAGTACATACTGTAAATATAAAATGGAGTAATACACAGTAAATATTTGTGGACTTGCCCAAATACAATGAAATTTTGGACCATTAGTGGCAATAGAACACTGGCTGAATACAGATTGACAAATATTTTTATGTGCAATGAGGATTAAAGTTGATATGGTACTATAATACAATTTGATTTGCTACTCAGTATTCCCAGAATATAGTGATCATGGCACAGTCGTAGAGCTTAGTAAGTTTGAAAGCATACATGGTGGTTCTTTTGGCTGGGTATGTTGTCCTGATTACCATGCCAATGAGGAAGTTTTGGAATAGGTAATAGAAAATGTGAGGTGATGACACTGAACTTAAACTGAGTGAGAGTGAGTGAGTGAGTGAGTGAGTGAGTGAGTGAGTGAGTGAGTGAGTGGTGAGTGAGTGAGTGAGTGAGTGAGTGAGTGAGTGAGTGAGTGAGTGAGTGAGTGAGTGAGTGAGTGAGTGAGTGAGTGAGTGAGTGAGTGAGTGTGTGTGTGTGTGTGTGTGTGTGTGTGTGTGTGTGTGTGTGTGTGTGTGTGTGTGTGTGTGTGTGTGTGTGTGTGTGTGGTGTGAGTGTGTGAGTGTGTGCGTGCGAGAGAGTGTGAGTGTGTGCGTGCGAGAGAGTGTGAGTGTGTGCGTGCGAGAGAGTGTGAGTGTGCGTGAGTGTGTGCGTGCCGTGCCGAGAGAGTGTGAGTGTGTGCGTGCGAGAGAGTGTGAGTGAGTGCGTGGAGAGTTGAGTGTTGCGTTGCGGAGAGTGGAGTTGTGCGTGCAGGTGTGTGTGCGTAGAGAGGGTGGTGCGTGATTGAGTGTTGTGCTTGCAAGGATGTGAGTGCGTGCGAGAAGAGTGTGAGTGTGCTTCTAGAGATGTATGTGCGTGCCGAGAGAGTGCTGATTTCGCTCGGAAAGTGTGATGCCTCCTCTTGCGTCGAGAGAGTTATTGCGTGCCGACAGAGTTGAGTGTGCTGCGTGCACGAGAGTGTGAGTTCGTCTGTGCTGAAAGATGTGAGTGTGGTCGAGAGAGTGGAGTGGTGCGCGATAGAAAGTCCTATTTTGTGCGTGCAGAAGAGAGTGAGTGTGGCTCGATAGATGTAACGTGTGGTGCTGTACAGAGCCTGCTGCAGTTTCCGTCGACAAGATTGTGAGTTAGTGCGTGCTAAGATGGAGTGTGTTGTCGTGCGACGAGTGTGATGTCGTGTCAGTTGCCGATTCGAGAGTTGAGTGCAGACCTTGCGCGAGAGAGACGTGATGGTGCAGGCGAGAAGAGCCTGTGAGTCTGGCGTCGAGAGAGATTAGTTGGCGTCGAGAGAGTGTAGTTGCGTGCATAGAGAGTTGAGTGTTGCTTGCAGAATTGATGGTGCGTTCGAAGAGTTGAGTCGTGTGCGTCCGAGAGATTTTCTTGTGCTCTGAGGAGTGTGAGTGTGTGCGGCAGAAGTGTGAGGTTGCTCAAGATAGTGTGAGTGTGCCGTCGATGAGAGTGTGAGTTGTCGTGCGAGAAGTGTGAGTTTGCAGTGCAGAAGTTGAGTTTTGCTTCAGAGAAGTGTGGAGTGTCGATGCGCGAAGATTGAGTGTGTGCTCGAAGAGTTGAGTGTGTGCTGTGCGAGAGAGTGTGAAGTGTTCGTCGAAAGTGTGATGTTAGCGTCGAGAGAGTGAGGTGCGAGAGTGTGAGTGTGCTGGCGATCGAGATGTTGAGGTGTGCCGTCGAGAGAGTTACAGTGTGCGTCAGAGAGAGGTATTGCTGTGTCGCCGAGAAGTGAGTGGTGCTGCGATTGAGTGTGATTTGCCGTGCGGAAGAGATTGTGAGGTGTGCGTGAGAGATGTGATTGTGTGCTCGAAGTAGAGTGTGAGTGTGTCTCCGCAGAGAGTGTAGCACTGTCGTGCTGCAAGAGAGGTGAGCTGTGTTCGCCGAGAGTTGATTGTGCTGCGAAGAGTTGAGTTGTGCTGCGAGAGAGTTGAGTGTGTGCAGGTGCGAGAGAGCTGTGAGTGGCGTGCGATAGATTGTGAGTGAGTGCGTGCATGAAAGAGAGAATTGAGTGAATTGTGCTGTGCGAGGAGTGAGTTTGCGTGCGAGAGACGTTTGAGTGTGGTGCGTCATGAGAGTTGATTGTCGTGCCGAGAGATGTGGATTTGTCGATGCGAAGAAGTGTAGAGTGTCATCGCCGAAGAGTTGAGTGGTGCCTTGCGAAAGGTGTGAGTACCACCCCTGTGTGCGTGCAGAGAGTTGAGTGTCGTCCGAGAGAGTGAGTTTGCTCAGAGAGTGGAGTGCGTCTGCAGAGATGTGATTTTGTGCGTGCCCGGAGAGTGTGTAGGTGTCTGCAGAGTGTTAGTGCGTGTGATGTTGCGTCGTCGGTGTGCGTGTTGTGCGCTAGTGCGGTTTTTCTGTGGCGTCTGTGCTCTTTTGTGCGTCGTGATGTGGTGTGATTGATTGAGTGAGCTGTGGTTTGTGTGTTGTTGGCTGTGTGTGTTGTGTGTGATCTGAGTGTGAGGTGAGTTTCGAGGTGTTGTGTGTGTTGTGTGGTGGTATGAGAGAGTTGAGAAGAAGAGAGTGTTGTTTGTGTTTGTGTGTGTTGTGTGTGTGTGTGTGTGTGCATGTGTGTGTGTGTGTGTGTGTGTGTGTGTGTGTGTGTGTGTGTGTGTGTGTGTGTGTGTATGTGAGTGTGTGTGAGTTTGGTGTGTTTTTGGTTGCTTGTGATGCTTTTTATGATGATATTCTTCCTGATTGCAGATTGATGACGTTGTGATGAAAGCTTGTCGCAAGCACATGAAGTCAGTATGTGGCACCTGCATGGACAACTATGATGGAGAGAACTATAAGGTGAGAGCATGTTTTTTTTTTTTTCTATCATTATATCATTATTTTTTATCTTATATATTATTACTATAAAAACTACCCTTCCTTTTAGGTTGACTGGTTTTGAGTTATCAAGTCTTCCTTTTTTTTCCTTCTACTTTCCGTTTCTTTTCTTTATTTTCTTTTTTCATGTATCATTGTTAAGTACTGTTTAGTCAATATATCTTACACTTGAAGTGTAAGCCATTTTTATACACACAACATTGTAATATCGATTTACCCTGGATCATTATTATGCAATTTGTTATGCCATGTAAATCATGCTTTTTGTACCACCACACACATCTATTTTGAAACTTCACTTGCCAGAAGCCATGAAGCCAGGAGCAGGGTGTAATGTGTACTGTATCAAGACTGTAATCATGCATAGTGTATAATTTTATGCAGTTCAGGACAAAATGAAAGTTTAATGTATCTCTCTCATGTCTGGGTTTGGCAAAAGAATATGTTACTGTGAATTAAAAACTGAAAGAAAATACGGTCCATGAAATTTAAATGAAAATTAACCCAATTGTGCTGGGTGTCACATATATGAGACACCGGAAAAAATAAACATTGCCGGGCGTCCCGCCAGTGTGACGCTGTATCGGGGCTGCGCTCCGGCGCAGCAGCAGCAGCACGCGGCCAGGCGGGTGGACAGACTCCGGGGAAGCTCTGCCCGCCGATTTTTGTAGCCCGCCCGGATTTTTTATATTGGCTACAAAATGTACTTGGCGTGAGTGGGTTAAGGTGCTGGTGCTTATGTAGAGAACAAGAAAAAGTTTGTTTTAAATAGATCAAGATGAAACAAAAATTCTTTTATACATTATATACAGTGTTTCCATTCAGAACATTTGAAAATTAGACTGTTTTTATCCAGTGTTTGCTGATAATGCCTTTGCTTTATAAGTACATGGAACCAGAACAGTATAGTCTAGTGTTTCCAGGGTACATTTGATGACCAGTAAAAATTTGAATAATTGATGTCTATTTTTAAAGCATACTTTTTACATCATACTACAATAATGCACACCTCTTCATCCTTTCCAGATTATTGTTGGAGATGCCATTAAATACATGAAGGACTACATAAAGGAAGGGAAACAGTTTGACTATGTGTTTGGAGACCTCACAGATGTGCCCATCTCTCCCACCCCCCGAGGGCAGCTATGGGACTTCCTGCGCACCATTCTTGGTCTGGGGATTCAGTGTGTCAGGCCAGGCACTGGGAAATATATGACACATGTTAGTGTGCTCTTCCTTTATTGTTGTTTCTTCATTTTGTTTTTATTTATGAATTATGATTTTATTTAGATGTATTATAATAGAACATCAGCCTTGTGATCATCACATTTGCCAACAATTTTCAGGCTATTGGAATCCAGTGTTCAAGTGCTCTGAAAATGTTTGAGGAGCAGTTCGAAGCCCAAGACATCCCAGTGACTCTGACACGTACAAGCCATTACGTGCCATCCTTCATGGAGTACTGGTGCTTCTACCAAGCCACCCGCAAGGCAGCGTAGGGCAGGACACACATTCCTTAGGCTTGATTTTGTTACGGCTTTACAAAATGAAGTATCGTGTTGCAGCTCTCCCAAGATGAAGTATATACATAACTAAATCTGTCTATATATTATAAGCTGCTTATATATTGTTGAACATCTGAATTCAGTACAACTAAATAGATTTTTACCTAATATTTTTTAGACCTGTTTTTTCACCAAATGCTATTAAATTTATGCATTAGATATTTTTAGAAACCGCATTTTATTACTTTTTGTGTACTATGATATTCGTAAAACAGTTGTTACAAGGCCAGTTTATTGCAAAGCAATGTGATTAGTCTTTTTAAACCATAATTATCATTACTAGATTAACTATTTGAACCTGATCACCCATTGATATTCATCAGTAGTATTCCAAAGACACTGGATGGTTGTTTTACATCTCGAGTAATACAATTACATGAGTCTACCTTTTTGTTGTATTTGATCTAGCCTAGAATATGATTTTCCTAATAAAAACGGAAATCAGGACTTTTGTTATCTATTTGATCTCCTTCAAAAGGCTTGCTTTGAAGATGCAATTTTTTTATTAATGGGTTAGAATTAATCATTTCCAATGTTTCTGTTCATGAGACTTATGGAAATTATAGTCATGAGGTAAAATCTATGAATATAACTGGGAATCTCAATTGAGTTGACAAGTCATAACAGTTGTACCTGCAGTGAAAAACCATGGAAGACAAAAAGTAAAGGAAATCCTGGCACCACTCAGTCACCAGGCACTCCTTCCCCTTTCATTTCCACTCTTCTGACATTAAGCAGGGCAAAATATCAATTCTAAAGGTGATAAAAGTTGGCAGAGCTCAGGTTAAGAGGAAATGGTACAAGGAAAAGTCATTTAAAACAATGTACAGTAAGTATCTCCTCAAAACAAATAGCTCATTACAAAGTAATGATTAGGAAATATGAAATATAAAAGACCAGCTCAGAGAAACTGGCTAAAGAGATGAGGCCTGCCCTAAGTTAAGCAAGGTCAACACTATGCACAAAATCTCCAGTAGATAATGAGACACAAGGCCTACTAACCTGTTTCACAGAGTTTATAGATAGGGCTGATATCTCCTCATTATACAGTATTAGGAAATCTCTACACTGAACATGGTATATTGCCATACTAGATGAGGTAGAAGTAACTAAAGGAAACTTACAGGGACACATTACCTGTGCATCAATACAGAAGGGAAAGCATTCACTCTACAAGCCAGAATACTTATGACATGTAACTCGCAACCCAAGAGTGCCACTAGTTAGGGCCACAGGCAAATTGAACAGACTGTGACCTTTGTGACAGCAGGACACAATTCCTAAATCAGAGCCGAGAGACTGGCATCCTAGAGGAGTAAATGATGATATAATTCATTAAAAAAAGAAGTAGCCTAAAGTAGTAGTAAAAATCATAAAATCCCCACTGCCCTGGTGTGTACATGGCTAGTGAGAGATTATGCAGAGGAACAAGAGTGAGTCGTGTATAAATCTCAACATTTAAAAACACACATCTAAAATACGAAAGAAGTGTATATTGCCTTGCAAGTAAGTAATGCTTTAGGTGCAGTTTGTTGTATCATCAGTAGACTATATTGAAAAGTATCACAGCTTCTTATCTTCCCTACTGTAATATATCTTGTATTCCAGACTCATCTGATTTTTAAAGATTTTTATTTTTAATTCCATTTGTTACAATGGATATTCTTTGCTGTGACATACTGTCTGTTTTATTTTGCTCCCAAATCTTCCCCTGTATGCAAGGAAGAGCCGGGGTTACCATTCACTGGTAGCGCACAGGATAGAAAACAGGTCTGCAAGATTGCTAGACCAGCACGTTACCGCTACGCCACACAGCACACAGCTGGCCAGAATGAGCTCCAGACCATTAACCACTGCCAGCCAATTTTTATATAATCTGTATTACTTAAAGTACTCAAAATAGCTTAAAACATCATAGATAGCAATATGATTCTGAATGCTAGAAAGTACTTATGTGAACATTCTGAATCTAGAACCAACTCGCATGTTGTTACACCATAGGTTTATGTACATGATAGTAGCACCTAAGGGATGAGATAATGCAGAACACATTACAAGAGAAAGTCAGCAATAATTATTATATTGAAAAAGTAGAAAACAAAATCTAACTTCTCAGGAGATAATATTTTTGTTTGTTATTTATCTGACCTAAAGTTGTTTAATTCAAAGGCATGATTAGATTTGCAGGTATTTTACTCTAATCCGTGTTTTTTGCTCTTGATAATGCATGCCCACACACAAACCTTTCAGTTCTTGTCCTATTTTAAAGTGTTTGAGTAAATTTCAATTCAAATAATTGTTTTAATTTTCAAACAGAACTAGTTAACTTTTTTATGAAAGGTGAAAATATATTTACATAATTTGTATGCACTGTGAAGAATTGCCAGGTATCATACTTAAATAATGCTGTAAAATCAACATTTGAAATCAAACATCATGATTACCATATTAGGATTTAGATTGCCATATACGCTTTAGTCTCTGTCTGTCTATCTATTCTTTCTCCATCTCCGGCAACTTCAAACATAATATCAATCACTTACTTACCAATGTGTATTAGAGTATACCATTACCGGTGCCTGTAATATCACCATTAATACAGATACACAGGCAAGTGTGCATGTATGTATAAAAGAAGAAACAGTTGCATCATATATACAAGCTAACACAAAGTAAAATAAAATCATAACTCAAAAGGTACACTTCTTTGTGGGAGATAAAACACAACAGCAGTGAGAAACACCCATTTCATGTTTATCATCCAGTGTTAGAAGTGAAATGAAGGTGAACTCTAACCATCACAGTATCTTCCTTTCTTACTGTGGTAGTTTCATTCTATCTTTGCATGTAAGGTGCTGCTTGTATTTTAGCATCTACATACTTTGTCTACATCCTTTTTCATGTCTCTTTTGTGAGCATATGTTCAAACATGTGTGACAAGGCAGAATTTCTCACCATAACTGTTTGTTCAGTGTGAAATGATGTGCTGGGTAATTTTTCATGGAACTTTTAGGATCCTTAACATTGATTTTGGGAACTAGTAAAAAAAAAAAATATAATATATATTTTGTTTATCTTCCTTGTTTTATTATTAGTCAACTCATTTTCCTTAAAGTTTAAATATTCATTCAACTTGACTAATTCAGCTTTTGCATATCAATTCAATCAATTTTCATTTCTTAGGAGTATAAATAAAACAATGCTTT
>NW_020871293.1:50000-62500 GCF_003789085.1 Penaeus vannamei
CACATGATTGTCTTTTTAGCAAATCTTCAATGCATCTGCCTAGCATGCTATCATCAACAAAAATATCCTCTTCTAGATTCCCACAAACTCGGACCTGCCGCCTTAATTTACGTACAAACCTTTTGATCCATAATGCTGAGCTCTGAACCAAAAGGAAAGCCTCATGACTGGATTCCAATTCTGTTAACACTACAGAAACTATTCAACTGCATCATGATGATGACTTTCAACTGCATTCTTAAAAGACATTGAAGAATAATTAAATGAAAAAGCAGTAAAGTTACATCTCATAACAGCAAAGGTGCAGACAATACAAAGAACACCTAGGAGGCTTAGAGGAAGGAGGAGGAAAAAAGAGAAAGACAAAGAAAGAAAGAAAGAAAGAGAGTTCATCGTGCCAATACTGCCTCAGCTCCTTGTCCCTCAAAAGGCCTAAAGCATCAGTGTTGACAATGCCGACATCATAAGCTCTGCCAGTCTGCAACCCAGCACCGCCTGGTTAATGCAGAAGACATGCATCTACATACAATAGAAAGGCACTGATCCTCCAGGACAAGTGAGCTATGACAACTGACACGTAATGAAAATGAAATCAAACTCTCCTTTTTTTTCTTTCTTTCTTTCTTCTATTACTTTTTCTTTTTTCTTTTTCTCCTTAAAGCTAACCCCCTAGACTGCCAGCTAGTGCACACAACCAACACAGAGGTGCTCAAAACTACACTGCAGTGCTCAAACAATTCCCCCCCAATGTACGAGCAAGTGCCCGCAAAAATTGTGAATCAACACATACACAACAATACACGACAGCATCCACACCATCCATGCTAGTATCTTGGTCTTCACATTAGACATGTAACACTATACATCTTACTAAGGTGCTTGTTAAAGCCAAAACAATTCCAGCTGCTGGAAATCTCAACATTAATAAAAAATACAAATCATTTTTTGGGTGCTAGTGAAAGCAAATTATGTGCAATGTTATAATACTAGCCACTTTGTATTTACAGGAAAGATGTGAACAAGAACAAGAATAATAAAAATAAAAAAGAGAAGCCTATGCCAGTACAATAATATATGCTTAGGAAGATATTTCTCCCAGTTTCACTGGATGATTGAAGTACAGAAAACTCTTACTTCATGACTGGGGAAAATATGAATAAAGAAAGAAAGAAAATGAAAAAGACTAGATAACTTCTCTGAATGTCTTTAAATTACAATGAAAGCCTATATAGTCAGCTGATTAATGATTTACAATATATCTGTAAAACGCAGGCATTACAATGTTTACAGATTTGCACTGGTTCAGTGCACTAATGTAAAGTATGCCAGTCTGATGCTTCAAGTCTTAGCATTTACAATGAAATATACACAACAGATACTCCTAGATCTATGAAAAGCTTCAACATCATTCACATAATTCATTCCTTTTGGTTTCTCTCTCAAAATTTGTAGAGCAACATTTCCCTCTCAGGTCGGGATTGTGCTTGTCACTGTCACGAGAATAAAATATTTACACTATTACTCACTACAATTAAAAAATGGATACAAGGGGGGAAGGGGTTAGAAGGAGAGTTCCATACTTTCTTTAAAGCTAACAACAGGGATCCTGCGCAAAAAGGTACACACCTGTAGTAAAGCTATGTGGAAGTAGAGGCAATCTAATCTTACAAATGACCCCAATTATTGATGCATTCTCAGAGCTGGCATCAATCCAAGGCATCTTATCCTTCACCCTATGCTAAGTCTCCGAGGGACCAAGGACTAACTCCACATCAAGTAAAACTCTTTAATAGGAAGTGGAATGTACAGGCACTTTAGCCCAAGAAATTGGCCTGAAGGAGAATTTGTCAGGAATTGATGTATGGGGATCCAAGATAGAATTTTGTTTGTTAGCTTGAGAGTGAATGACTTTTTTTTTTTTTTTAACTAGATAATCATCATAGGAAAAATCTGCAATCATTGTTATAATTTCACCGATGATGGATGTTTGAAATTTGCAAGCTTGCAAATCTATTCATTATTTTCTCTTGCAGTCTACTGAAAGATAAAATTTTTAACCATACAATTCTAAACAAGACTCAAAGTTCTATTTTACTGTGATATGTCAAATTTACAGAAACTGACAAAACATCAAATCAACCATTAGATTATTGTAAAAGTTCATATGAATCTAAATTGCCCTACGAATGTCTGTGAATAGAAGACATAGACTAAAAAATCATGACATCTCGTAACTGGCTTACCGGTACAAAATTATAGACTTTTGTGTGTGAATATACGCAGAAAGGTGAATATTGGCAGTGTTATAAATAGCCTAATGTGAAAAGAGATTAGGCTGGAAAGTTACCATGAGGATTAGAAGTAAGGTTCCACATGATCATTAGGTAAGATGATAGTTAAGGCTTAGGGAAATCTGAGGTACGAAATGAAACCAGCTCCCTTGGATGCTAGCGACCAGTCCTGATATCCAAAGTCTTGACAGCCAGCTTAGAGAGTAGCAATTAGCCTTAACGGCATCTGGTTAATTAGGGGTCTGGACAGCTAGTCGTACCATTAAAATTTGGAATGCTTATTATCTAGGCATAGTTTATTCTGAAGATAATCCATTGGTGATAAGTTGCAAATATTACCAGATGCTGGGTAAGGCCTCATCTTGCTACAAGTCCATGTCCTGATTGCCAGGACATCTCGCAAGCCTGACAGAGAGCTGGACAATCGTCCAAGCATAGAGTGGCGCCAACTAATCTACATCCATCCTCACCAGACTTTACTGAAAATTTTGTCTTTTCTTATTATGTTAATACCTTCAGTAACCTGACATCTTGATAAAAAAGGAGTCTTGACTTTTAGAAATCTTGATTGAGTCAATAAAGATAGACATATGGAGCATATGAATGCCTGACATAACTCAAAAAGATGCCAAGATTACACATACCTCCCATACAGTTCTCATTATTATGTAAATTATCATGCTTTATAAACACCTCCAGAGACATTAGAAGATGCTGTTATTGCAACACTTTCCAAGAAAGCTGAAATCTGTAACAAATGACATGCTGTATCCTGCAGGATGCAAGATCAATCAAAGCAGTTCCTCCTAGCGACCCAAGTTACCATGCAGTATAACAGTGACAGAGAGCCTGAACCCTAGTGTTATTCTCCGAGATTCTACAGCTTTCTCGAGCATACATTACTGCGAATGTGGAAAAGTCCAACATGATCATTCTTCAATCATTATGCTGCATTTCAAACAATCAGATCTCTAGTATTGATACATTCTCAATGAATAGATTCAAAATCAAGGAGAAAAACAAAAGTTCAAATGCCCATGATTATTCACATGTTCTAAACTCAAGCAGTGGTGGGACAAAGTTGTAGGTATTCATATAAATAAATTTCAACAAGAAAAAATAAATAAATACTACCTGAACATGGCCTTTTGATTCATTCAGTCCACCAGGTATGTTCCCCAGATCTATAATCACACAGACTGACTACAGTGCCCTTCTACTTCCAGGAACAAGGAGACAAACAAAAAGAAAAGAATATGTAAGGAGACACCATAGCTAAGTGTTCAAAAGAAGAAATGGGCACTAACAAAAATCATTTTAAAGGAAGTTAGTGGTTAGTTGTTAAGTTAAGGAACCGATACCCTCCCTATATAGCACCCATCTAGGACAGATAATTTTTCCTTTTCTTTATAATGGACAAAAGACCTTCATCAAAATTGGCTAAAAAAAAAAGATTGCATTATTTCATGAAATACACATTCAGATATCCTTTTTAGGACACAAATACATACTCTAATATTAACACAATAAGGAGGCCTGCTGAAGGAAAAGTAGTTTTTTTCTGCAATAATAGTAGCAAGATGAAAGAGATACAAAAAGAGTAGAGAGAAAAAAAAGAGAGAAATAAAGGGTGAAGAAGTGACATGTACTTGCCAGTTCTTGAGAAATTCAATTACTGGTTGATCAATGAATATAAAACTGACAACTGCTCAATGCTTAAAACAGAAAGATTTTGGGATCTTTATATCTTGTTTCTTGTTTGTCATCTGTTGCTTTCCTGTAACAGCTAAGAGTATTTAGTTGTAAAATTTGATTCTTACTGATTCTATAAAAGCTGAACTTTCTGTATTACATTACATACATTTTTGCTCTTTTAAAGTCAATGACTAAATTCTTCCTCCCAAATAGTTTTTGTTCCCTTTACAAAAGGGAAATGCACACAGGTAATCCTTTAAATGCCAAATTTAAACAAAAGTAAAAATTGCAAATCCCAAACATTTTTGCCAATTTTTGAGACACTTTTGGGAGACTGGGATAACTCACAACCCTGCCATATGATATGCAACATTTTGGAAGTCTTGGAGAGGCTGTCATTAAGGTATGCAAATGTATAAGCCAACCGTACACAGCAGACTAAACTGGCAAGCTTTAAGCCTTTTGAGCGAAATAGTCTAAGCTCTTTAACTGTTCCTCTTATGAGTGAAAAATGCTCTCCTGTCATTTAGATAAGCATGATGAGAAGCCAACATGCTATTACTTATGAATCAAAACAATTCACATTAAAATCACATCAAAGCTTATGAGTTAAGAACTCCCATTGCAAAATCTTTGCTTTCTCTGCCACTGTGAAGAAGTAAAAAAAAGAGAGAATAAAGAAATGAAAAAAAAAGAAAAGAGGGAAAAAAGAATGACCCTTCCAGCACATGCTAAATATATATTTTTTCTAACATTAACTTCCTACCATAAATTATGCTGACAAGTTCTTACTAATACCTTTGTTATCACATTGAGCAAAGTGCATTTCCAATCACTCCTGACCAGATTAAAAAAATAATTTGGAGGATTCCTTTCGAAGCTGCAATACCCAGAAATGATTATTCTAAAAATAAGATGAGAAGAAAGAAAGAAAAAAAAAGACTACAATCAACTCTGGTTATGGAGCTAGCTATAGCACCCACAAACCAACAACAATTACCAAAATATAACAGAAATATAACCATACCCTAGAATTACATCAGTACAACTTTTCAAAAATTCAAACCAGAAAACAATAACAAACAAAACAAAGAAGAATTCTCACAAGCAGCCCAGCTCTCCCAAAGCAAGTGCCTGTTCCTTTCCTACTGCCATCCAGGACTCAACTCTACATTAAATTTGGGTGTGGCTGCATTATGCTTTAAAGCTTGAAAGGGCAAGAACAATTAACTGTAAACACCTATGACAGTGAAAACAGATGTATATCTGATACATTGTGGCTACAACAGGTCCTCAGCCATTGTATGATCTTATAAACATAATGAAATAATAGTATAATACTGCATATTGATATCAAAAATTTCTTCAAGTAATATATAATATATTTCAGCAGTTATGAAACAAAAGAGCTGAAAAAAGTCATAATAAAATATGATAAAAATAAATTTAGTTACAATGACCCACAAAATGCTTACATAACCTGAAAATCCTATTGCATTATGACACCTTGCCAGTTGATTCTGACAAAGGAATGGCCCAAAAGCACAAGTTAATTAGACCTGCTTATCAACTTTATCATTCTGAGCTGAAAAGGATTTCCAAACACACCATAAGCAACAAGAATTCTGTCTGATCAACAAGTGGTATACTTGGACGAAAAAGTCTAGCTCTACGTGGAACATCCTGAAGCTTAGACTGTGAACTTTTAACATGGGCTCAAGTACAATGCCCATACAATGCAAGGACGTCCTGTGTCCTCCTTTACAATTCTAACATTAACAGCTTACCCAATGTGAAGACAATGTTAGTAAAGTTAACTCAAAAGCTAAAAATAATCACGCTAGGAAAAAAAGGAGATAAAAAAAAAGAAGATAATTTTTACAACATAATACACTGGAGATAAGAAACAAACACAGAGCAGACTCACACAGTTATTAGAGAACATTCCATATAACATTATAAAAAAGGGCTATTATGAGAACAGGTAAAAACAGTAGCCCTATTTTTTTGCTTAGTTTTGTTTGCTTTTTACCACCTCAAAATACAGCTTTTAGTTTGGTTTACTTGATATGACGCCATATACTTCATATATATCAGTTCAACCAAGAAATAAATTCCACACACGCACACAAAAATAACTCCCCATCTTTTCCAACATCACAATTCGGAAATCATCTTCAGTTTATAATGCAAAGTACAATACTGAAAACATCGCTTGATCCCAAAATACAAATAACAACTATGTATGCATACAGTTTCCATTGCAGAAAACAAATAGGCAAGGCTCTCAACAACAGCATTTTGATTGTATTAGAAAACAATATGAATCTCCCTTTTGAAAAAGCATTTTTTTTTTTTTTTTTTTTTTTTAAGAAGTAAGATTGAAGTGTCTTCCTCTTTTTCTTTTTCTTTTTCATTATTTTGATAAAAATCTAAAAATCAAAAAACAGCTAGAATAATAATTTGTGTCTGTGTATGAACTTGACTGAGGCAGAAAAAAAGAAAAGAGGAAAACAAAGAGTGAATGAATAAGAGAAAGAGAGGAAAAGAGAATGAGGAAGGGTAAAAAAAAGTGGAAGAGAAAAACAAAGAAAGAGGAAGAGACAACAAAGAAGAAAGAGGAAGAGACAACAAAGAAGAGAGGAAGACAATAACAAATAAAGAAAGAAAGAAAAAAGAAAGAAAGAAAAAACAAAAAAAGAGAGAGAGAGAGAGGGAATGACTGTATGTGGGTCTCGAGCAAGTGTGTACATGAAAAAGAAAAGTTAATGTGCCGGAGGGGTTAGGCAGCATTGTGTTTGTGGTGATGTCTACAGTCCCCTTTCCTTATCTACAAAGATTTTTACCAGTAAACTTCCACAACATTGCTGCTGTAGACTTTTTAACCAGATTTCCAGCACTATAGAAATAAATTAAAAAGACAAAATGAAAAAAAGGGGGGGGGGGGAAATCCCAATATTAATAAACATTAATGCACAGCAATATACATATTCCAATAACAACAGAAGCATAGTCAACAATTGTCTATAAATATGCTTCCCATCTAAAGCATAAACAAAAACATGCCACATGCAGCTCATATATACCATAACACAGCTGTAAATGCCACATGCATGGGGGAAAATTAAAATTAAAAAAAAAAAAAAAAAAAAAAAAAAAAAAAAAAAAAAAAAAAACAGCATCTTTTTCTTCCAGGCACCAAGAAATATTTTGTACCTTCGCTCCTCCGGGATATGTGACCCCTAGACTTGCTGCAATAGCTAACTCATGCTAGGAATATCTCTTTGTGCTCGAAATAAACTTCTGCTAGGGAACAATTTGGGTTGGTGGGTGGGAGGAAGGAATGGCAAAAACCACAAGCAGTATTGAGAGTCAAGAGAAATGTAAAAAAAAAGGTTGGTAAAGGGGGAGGGAAGAGGAAGGAGGAGGATTAGGGACCAACAACTTCCCCAACAGGTTCATGATCCTGAGTTGAGCTATCAATAACAAGAAGAAGGGACTGAACGGGTGAGAGGAAGGTCTGTATCGCTGCGTCTTCGACGTCTGCGGTCCACTAGAATCAACGTGACATATGAACCCCATTGTGCTAACCAGCCCTTAACACACAAAAATAATCCTATATACTTTTCATCTAACAACTATGTAAATAATAATTCATTTATATGTGTGAGTCTGATGTAACTAAATGTGAACATGTCTCTATATTACAAGTGTGTATATACAGAACAGTGCATAACATTTACATATAAAAAAGAAAGAAAGAAAGAAGGGAAAGAAAAGAAACTAGTTCACTAATCCTTATACTATGAAACAAAAAATAAACCACATGGAGGCTGTTTAATCTCTCATTTCCTATTCCAAGACTCATGACTTAGTTTCTTATTTTCAGTATTCACTTTGATCAAAGAATGAGAAACGAGGAAAGGAGTAGAAGGTTCGCCCCTTCACGGCATCTTTCGTCTTGGGGATAATGTAATATTCTTGGTCTTAGCACTCTCATTAAAAAAATCACTTTTACTAAACTTCTTTTACCTTTGAATAAATGGCCAACCTTAAAATAAAATTGGATTACTAGGCATTGACCATTCTTAACTTGCGCACCAGTTGATTTTAGTTCCTTTGGCTGCGGCAACACTCTTGAGGTCAGCCTGGCCCTTGGAAGTTTTCAGCTGTGACCGTGGCTCGGGCTGGAGGGCGGCAGCTGCTCCGGGCTCAATCTGGGCGGATGGTCTTCCTGGCGAAGAGGAAGGGGGGGCTTTCCCTCCTTTGCTTGCACTGGCTTGACTTGTGCTGGCTTGGGTTGCCCCAGCTTGGCTTGACAAGCTTCTCGTGTTTGGTTGGGGAGGATTGGATTGGTCAAGGGCTTCAGCTTTGCTACTAGCATCAGATGGCCCTGTGACTGATGGTCGTGTCCAGGTCTTTTGGTCCAGCTTACGTCAGGAGAGGGACTGTTGGTGAACCTTGGCTGACAGGAAGGTGTGCAGGATGAACACGAATGGCTTGGGGTTGGTTTTTAGGTCCAGCTCCTGGAAGTGGTAGAATACCATCAAATTCTTTGAACAATAAAGTAGTTCAGTTCACACTGTCTACACTTTTCAAATATACTGATCTCAAGCCTCCTGTAACATACTTGGTGTCTTAACTACATCACATGTACACTAATGAAGGATTCGTGTTTAAAAGCGAGATTGCAGAAAAAGTTTAGTCTAGGCTTCTTTACTTGCTAACTTGTTATGTTTTCTCAGAATATAAACAAATAAATCTTCCCTGATGTCTATGATTTTGATTAACCCAGGGGTGACAGATGTTGTCATATCATGTCTTGGTCAATAACCACAAACAATAGGTGATGCCTCCTCATGTCATGAGTCTATATTCTGATTGCCAGGATGAGACCTTGCACATGATACTGCCAGCTGGCCAACTGCTCAGACATGGAGCAGCACACTAATGAACACCTATCTATGGCCAAATTTACACAACTTATCTATCCACTGTTATTGGATTAAGAAAAGAGAAAAGAAAAGAAAAGAAAAGAAAAAAAAAATACTAACAATATGTCTCAACAAATAGCCATCATCATCATCAATAGCATATCATTACTTTTTACTACTGTCACTTCACATAAACAAAAATGTTGAAAAAATTCATGTGTGGGAAACCGGTATCCATATTTACTCATATATTAGGACAAAAAATAGAATTCCTGCAATCATAATCCTTCACAGGAGGGTAATCGATAAGAAAAACTAAGTTTTTTCCAATGTGTGAAATGACTTCAACCTCATTACTAAATCACAATATTCATCTTTGAAATTAGCAATACTGTAAGGCATTCATAAAGAGCTACTAGCACTGAAGAAGTCACATTCTTTATTTTCTGTATATTCCAAGATACTTACAACTTCCATGTCCCCGTCAAAGCGCAACCAGATGAGTCTCGCTCCATCGTCTGAGCTCATGACTAGTTTGTGGAAGGGCTGCGTCCATAGAACACGTCCTCGCCCACCTGCTGCATCATGGGTTGAGAGCAGCGTGAAGCCGTCCTCATGATGTAGGACTAGCTTGGCTTCGACTCCCCTCCACTCACAATCTGAGCAGATGCGTAGCCCTCAATTTTGTTATACTAAGGTGATAATTGAAAGGTGAAGTACAATGGAAGGAGTATGATCTTAAGCCATATTAAGTGCTGGTACTTCATTCAATAATGGTAATGTTATGCTATGCCTCCAGATTAAGTCGAAGGTCTAATGTTTCCTCTGTTAGGATTATCAAGATCAGGATGATTTTTCGCAAACAAGAAAATATCTTTAAAATACTGAACTTCTCGAAAATCAAAGCAACAGCATGTCCTTTTATATACCCTTAATAAAGAGAGACTATGAAATACTGACTAAGGCTACTTACAGCAAGCAACTTCCTTCTGTCTTTGCACAGCATTGTGTGCTCCCTGGACTAGCACCTTAACCCAAGTGGCCAGGTCGCGCTGCGTATCATGCCGAAAGACACTTGTGCACACGCCCTCCTGGGTGCCACACCGCATAGTCATCGTGATGGGCTCACTGCCTCCCAGAGATCCTTTATGTGTCGAGTTGACAATTCTGGATTGGTGTGCAATGCAATGAGGAACAAGTTCAAGCCTTGTTTAAACATCACTGATCAAAAGGTTTCATATAAACAGAACACAAACCATAGCAACAAAATATTCTATAATCAATTTCTATATTCTTTATTTCTGTTACTTCTGGCCTTTATCTTAAAACAACTGCTTGCTTCATTATTTCTAATTATTAGTTCTATCATATCCATAAGGTTGTTTATAAATCATTTATAAGCAGATTGAGCAGGAAACATATGCATAATTAATTTTCTGAATGTTTTTCCAATTACATGAACTGAACAAAAGCTTGTACAATTCACACCAAGAGTAAAATCAAGAGGAGGAAAAATAATAACAGACAGTGCTAACATATCCCATAATCAAATTTCTCTTCTATCCTTTTCATATAAGGAACATTATTTTAAAAGAACAAACAATAATACAGAGTAAAAAAAAAAAGGTAGAAAAAGAAACGACATATCACCTAGTTGCGAGAAGCGGGTAAAAAACAAGGGGGTTTGCCCAAGCTTCTTTTGTCCAGGGAACTTCCTGAAAGAGGATCATATCGTGGTCTGTGACAGCACAGAACTGAGGTTCCCACTCCTCTTTGCCCTGGAAATGAGAATTTCATGTCAGAGAAGCTTTGCGAGAGAGAGAGAGAGAGAGAGAGAGAGAGAGAGAGAGAGAGAGAGAGAGAGAGAGAGAGAGAGAGAGAGAGAGAGAGAGAGAGAGAGAGAGAGAGAGAGAGAGAGAGAGAGAGAGAGAGAGAGAGAGAGAGAGAGAGAGAGAGAGAGAGAGAGAGAGAGAGAGAGAGAGAGAGAGAGAGAGAGAGAGAGAGAGAGAGAGAGAGAGAGAGAGAGAGAGAGAGAGAGAGAGAGAGAGAGAGAGAGAGAGAGAGAGGAGAGAGAGAGAGAGAGAGAGAGAGAGAGAAGAGATAGAGAATAGAGATAGAGAAAGAGATAGAGATAGAGAGATAGAGATAGAGAGATAGAGAGAGATAGAGAGAAGAGAGAGAGGAGAGAGAGAAGAGAGAAAGGGAGAGAGAGAGGGAGAGAGAAGAGGGAGAGGAGAGAGAGAGAGAGAGAGAGAGAGAGAGAGAGAGAGAGAGAGAGAGAGAGAGAGAGAGAGAGAGAGAGAGAGAGAGAGAGAGAGAGAGAGAGAGAGAGAGAGAGAGAGAGAGAGAGAGAGAAAGGGGGGGTGCTGAGACACAGGGACTAAGAGACAAGGACACAGACAAAACAAAATAAATTGTTTGATCACAATATTGTTAATAACAAAAGACAACTCCAAGCAAACATGGCTTATCATACCAACATCAAAATTATACTATAGGATAAAGACAATCTGGAACCAGAGAGTATCACTCTTCTACCATATTCTCTGGGTATCTGAGCTAAACTTTAACAACCTAAATCCTACTTATTTTTTGAAGACAATGAGGATCCATAGACTCAGAAATTTGTCAAAATCATAAAATTAAATTGATGCTAGCCTCAAAGTGCCTATGAAGATTTTGAGAGTGATAAACTTGTATAAAAGCAGATAAACACTGAAGTTTGCACACAAGTACGATACATGGCATATGAAGAGAATACATTTTTACATTCAAAAAATTTAGAATATTATGATTATTTACTTCAGAGCAAAACTGACAACAATCTCTCCTATAAATGAAGAAAAAGTCAACTGAAATTCTATGATCACAGAAGTCATTCAAATAAAAAGTTACCTTACTTCACATATAAATTGAAAAAAGTCATCAATTCAATAATCAATAAATTACTCTTATAATCTGTAGTTTGCAACTTCCCATTGGACATTTTAACTTGACCAATTTGATTAAAAAAAAAAAAAAAACACTGGAATTATCCATCAATATAAAATTCTTCAAGAGAAATACTCTATAAGCTATTGATACAACCACAATCAAATGAAAACCACTCTGGCTCTGTAACCTCCTGCAACAAACAAACCAGTTCAGTTGCAGTAACATCATCAACAAAAACATATTCTCACTTGGTCTGATTATAATGACAGCCCTTACCTGGTCCACCTTTAGCTTGAGCCAGCCTATGTGGTGTATGGTGGCTTTATCAAGGACATCGCCTAGCATCTTGTTGGCGTGCTGAAGGGCCGACTGCATGAGGCGATCCAGAGTGGAGTGGAGGGCATTGTACCACCCAGTAATGTCTGCTTCTGATGGACACTTTATCATGAGGCTGTGCAGGCGGTCAGGCGAGTGCAGTTCTAAGCTGTACTGCTCTGTTATATGGTGGACATAAAAGAAATTCTTAGTCATTGGTTGAGGACTTGATGGGCACTCTACATTCATATCTATACACTTAGCCTGTCTTGTTCTTATCAGAGGAATGGCCGAAAAATGGGCCCTAATCATGTCCTTCCTTAATTCCTGC
>NW_020871293.1:70000-77500 GCF_003789085.1 Penaeus vannamei
ATACATGCTAACTATTTTTTTCCTCGCATTTCCTTGACATCAGTGCATGCTTTGGTTCAGATATCCAAGAAATACATGCTAAAAAAAAAAAAAAAGAAGCCTAATATTATATATCAAAATCATGTCCTTTGAATATTCTTCTTTCAAGAGCATCCAGAAAAAAAGGATATCACATACCTGATACTTTACTTAAGAAAATAAAAATAAGCAAGTGAAAAAACATTAAAAATATCTAGCTTAGAAACTAACGGAATTTGTTTTACTAATGTTTAAATGATTTTATATCCATCTCTGAAAGAAAACCTTTATGTACCTCTTAGATCTAATTCATAAATATGCCTTCGTAAAACATCTTAAACCAAAAGTTATCCACAGGCCTTCAGAAATTACTTCATTCCTAAAATACATCCATAATACTCTAACAACAAAATGATAAAGAAAACACATTGACAATAATATCCAAAACAATCATATATAGTGAAATCTAAAGTCCTTACCCTTGATAATAACAATTTGAAACCTTCAGCCACTACCTCGTAACACAAGTAATAACCACAAAAAAACTAAAGAAATAAAAATGGAAAAGAAAAAAAAAAAAAACTAAAACTAAAATCATTACCTTCTAATGTAACAACTTTGCCTGCTCGTTTGAGGGCACGGACGGCCTCATCGTGTGTGGCTTCTTTGAGGTCTTCACCATTGACGGATAGGATGGCATCACCCACGTAAAGGTTCTCGGTCAAGTCTGCAGCCATTCCCTAGGGTAAAAAGGAAAGATGATTATCTATCTTTAGTATTACTATTAATGTATTGGCTAAGTATCACTGGTTTATAATCTTTTTTTTTTTTTTTTTTTTTAATCTCTTTACTCATTCATTATCATATATTATAATTACATGTATTACTTGTATAATTTTCTTTTATATATCTATTTACTCATCAATTACTATCAAATACAATTATCAATATACACTTTCAATTATCTTTTATATAGTGTCCTTATGGCTGCAATACCCAAATTGTTTCCTAAGGTAAAATTTTACTCTTTATCCTTCCTAGCCTATCACCTTTACTTTCAAGAAACTGATAAAAATCTGATATAGGAACTTTGGTTTCTTCCCTCCTGCTTTTCCTTTTCACCCATTAGATCCAGGTGACATGACAATCACATCATAAAAAAAATTGGCTGATGGCCAGGCAATGGAAATATGCCATCATGGAAAAATTTGGCTAAGGGCAGGGGTGGCAAGAAAAATTCTGCTAAAGGCCTGGGTGATGGGAATGATCTGCCAAAAGTGCACAAAGCTCTTGGAGGAGGCATTTAGGAAGAGGCTCTTGCATTATTTCCATGAGCTATGGCTGTAAGAGTGCTGGCTTAAGAGCCTATTCCATGACCAGCAGTTCAGGCTATGTCACATAAAACTGAATACAAAAAGATTAAAAACTTTTTTTTTGTTATTACAGAGTTAAATACTACCTAGATATAATATGGAGTCTGTGCAAGGTAAACAGTTTATTACCATCTATACTATCTCAAATAGCAAATATAGACCTTAGAAATAAACAACAACATAAAAGACTTATGCAGAAAAGGAGATGATAAAATCGCAAAGGGGTGGCAAGGAGTCTTAATACCACATATGAATATTTGTGACAGCCAGGCCTAAAAGCCACACTCCCAGGAGAGTCACCATTCAAGTAAGCCTAATCTCTAGATTTTGGTCCATGTACTGGAGCCAGGCACCCCAACCCAACCGGTTAATTAATGTAAATGGAGAGAGCCTTAACTAATATCTCTTTAACTGACTTAATTCCCTATACTGGACATTATATAAAAAATTAAAAAGAGACTAGTAAGAATTTGCTATCAATGGAAGTAACAGTCAAAATACTTCTTGATATTCAGGAAAAAAAGTCAAAACTAATAAACTACAGTCTAGCTATCCTCCACTCATTAACAGTGCCTAAATATGATAAGAAATGGTAAGTTGCTTGAGTTAAATTTAATTCCTTATTAATTAAATAATAGGCCTTTATAGTACTGTTTCACACATTACTAAAGAAAGAAAAGAAAGAGAGAAAGAAAGAAAAAAAAAAAAAAAAAAAAAAAAAAAAACAGATGTACAGTGGTCCATACGGCTATAGAAATGTTAAGCAGAAAAATTACGCAAGACACAATCTTCCCACCATAAAAGTAGTAAGAAACTCAAAATGAAGTTTAAAACCTTAGCTCCCCTCTATAGAATCTGTAACTTAATGTATTGCATGCAACAGTAATATAAAACCTAGTACATCAATCCAACATGTACAGGTATGATAATATTCTGCTTCTTCATACATAACTGGTCTTATCCAGTACAAAGTCCAGAATCCTGAAGCACTAATGTGTATAACTGTGTTGATTTACTTATGCTACTTGCACAATCTTCCTTATGCAGTCTCAGGAGAGTTAGAATAAAACATTGATCTCTTTATAAAATATGCGTAATCTGCAATTTCCAACTTCAACATTACCTAATCAGGACTGTGACACTGTTGCATCATTAACAGAGGGGTTGCAAGACTTACAAAACAGCCAGCCACAAGAGACTTAAATGGATATAACAATAGGCCATATTTTTCAGATAAAAATTCTAATAAGTTTTGCTACTTCTGCCATCATCATCATCATTGTCCCTTCCTCTTTCTACTACTCTTCTCTTCCTCTTCCTTTCCACTCCTCACTTCTCTCCACTCCTCTCCTCCCTCTTCTCTCCTCTCCACTTCATGCCTGCCTCCCTCCCTCCCTTCTCTTCTCCTCTTCCTCTTTCTCTCCTCTTCCTCTTTTTTTCCTATCCTTTTCTTTCCTCTCTCCTCTCCTCTCCCTCTTCTTTCCTTTCCTTTCCTTTTCTCTTCTATCCTCTTTTCTTCCTCTCTCACCCCTCATCTCCTCTCCCTCTCTCTGCCCTCCTTCTTCTTTCTAAACAAATTTCTATATGATCAATTTCATCCAGTCATATACAACGACAAAATGTATTTTGATGCATTTATAAGTGCCTACATATATAAGTAGCAAGAAGACAATAATATGCAAGGATATACTCTATGATATGCAATAATACGATGTGTGGAAGTGGAATCTGGGATGGAGACAAGATGTATGATTTGGAAGTATGATACATATATGTCACCGAGCACTAGTTCTTCCCCCTTACTACGTTTCCTTCATAAGAGGCAGGAAAACAAGACTGCACCATTGGCTCAGGGGGAGTAAACTATGGGGTGACATCATGGGTGTGGCTGAAGGAAACTTGCCAAACAGTACCAGATATATTAGTGGACACTACATGTCTTATTCCTAATGAGGAGGCAGTAGGAAAAACCCAGCTAATATTTGATGGGGGTTGCATAATCATGGCAAATGATATTGGTTGCATATTGTGCAAATAACCAGAATTATGGTAATCTCTGGATGATGTGATGCCATCAAAAATCTTCCCTCCAGGTGAATTGAACCTCATGTAATATTACCATCATACTTCAAAAACATTTTAAACTATTGGCTGCATCTTCTATGTAATAATAATTAATAAGTAATAATCTGAGGTTTGGGGCCAATGCTCTTGTCAGTTTAGTCAAACTGAGCTAAATCAATTCTGCATGCAAGAAAATTCACAATTTGAAATTCACTGAACAAGAGTGTCAACAGAGTATATTACCACTGCATTACAAAGAATCAGTCCCATTCACCAGGATCATGGATCCCTCTTGTACAAGCCATCAAAAATGAGCTGGATATCTTTCTTTCTAATAATCTTTGCTATGAATGAGAGGTATTTAGTGTCAACTAGTACTATCAAGCCATTTTTTTCTCCAGCCACACCCACCATACCCTCCCCATAATCCTAACCCCAGACACAAGCCAGACACCACTGCCATTGTGGCTGGACCAAGGTACAATTAATGGAGGAAAAGGAAAGCCAGATCTGGCCAAATCCTACTATTTTTTCAAGGAAAGGGATGATACATAATCTATGGTCTTTTTAGAAGTCTGTTATATATCACTATGCAATTTTAATAACACAAAAAGCCTGGTAGGATATATTTGTAAAGTAGCTAACCAATACAGGAGGTGTGCTGGCAGGAGTTGACTCTGGGACCAGGACTGTGTCTGATTAGAGGAACCAGGGACTGTATGGCATATTCCATTCATCCAAACCTCCTGTAATTTCCCATACTCCATTTTCACTCAGCAAGATAAAATGTTACGTACATATAATAGCCACCTTCTGGTTTCTTGATAATATCTTTACTTATATTCACATAAATACGTTTTGTTGTTCTAAAGGATAAGTGTATCATTTATCTTTTTATATTAGGGTAATTGTACCAACTTTTTTTTCAACTTTGACACTCTGCAATATGTATTTGATATATTACAATGAAAAATACATATCCTAGTGCATCATATGAATTAATTGCAGTTCTAATGGCTGAGGTATATTGGCAGCACTCCAATCCAGAAATTTCAAAGTATATACAACACATACCCTACAGTTATTTAAGCAAAGGATTGAGTTCAACACTTTCAGTGATCTTAATACAGTAATCAAGAAGATATCAATTTTTTTTGCCACTCCTATAAATAGCCTTAACAATATTTCTAAATTATTATTCATGAATAAACAAAATATATAGTTAGGAAAATTACATGCCTCTAAAAAATGAACAGCTAACTGGGACCTACCTTAAAGATTTTGGAAATGAGGATGGGCATCTTGTTCTCACGTCCACCCTTAATAGATATTCCGAGGCCATTGTTGTCTGACTTGCATATTTGAACGACCCGCTTCTGGCTGGCTATTGGCTCAGGGACGTCACTGGGGCCTCCTTCCCCATCTGAACCTTGCAGGTTGAGGTCGTCGAGGTCCGTGAGTGTGACAAAGAGCAGGTCGCCCTCGAGTGTGAGGCGAGCCTGGTGCCATGTACCCCCCACCAACACCTCCGCGTTACCCACCTTCTCTCCCATACTTATTCAGACGTCACATCACCTGCAGAGGACAGTGGTATGCATTTCAACTGCATGCATTTCAACTGTCAGCTATAGCCTGATTATACAGTAGATCAGTAAAGAATTTAAAATATATAGTCTAAAAGACTGGCTGTATAATCTACTTCCTCTGGCTCCATTTATTAAGAACAATATTAATATATGTCTCCTCTTATAGCTACACAGAATGGACACTTTATCTCTTTCTTTGTCTGGCCTATTTCAATATCAGTATGTACTTTCAGCATTCTTATCTTTAATCTGTAATCAATTCACTTCAAGTCACATAATCCCTTTGCACGAAGTTTTTCACTGTACTTGAAATTTTGTGTTTTTGGTCTTAGCATTTGAGGAAGATCCATTCACAAAATACATATAAAAATAAAATATCATTTAAGAAAATTACAGGTCAATCTATCCTTCCAGCAGTTTAATAACCTTTTAGAAATCTCTAAGAATGACAATATTTGAAAATATAATTTGGTATGAAAGAATGATAAAAATATCTTATTCAGGATTTGATTGAATAAAAATAATCAACAAAAGATTAACATGTTTATCACCTCAACACTAGTTACACTGAAAGAGGTAATAAGGTAGAGCTATTAGAGGTAGTTTTAGCATAAAGATGCTGAAGAATACAGATATACTATTTTCTAGTTATCTACCTGTATGAATTATAATTACTTCTGTAACTCTTGATTTATCTTCATATAGGCTGATTGCATTTAATAACCATAATAATACAATCTTTGGTGATGATACTTTTCAAAATATTGGATACCAAAAAGTAAACTTTCATCTGATGATTAGTACTTATCTATTCCATTGCACTAGAAAGCATATCCTTAAATCCACATAACCATTTCTAATATCACATAGTAACATTTGTCATACTGGACACAATGTATATCACAACTTGGAGAAACAAACAAATAACCATTACACACATTACACATATCCTTCGTGTGTCACATAAACACAGGAACTAAACTTCTCACCATTAAAGCACAAAAATTGTTCCACCCACTGACAACTGGCACAATTTCCTTGCCCTCGCCCATGACAAGACACAAAAAGATTAAAATCCTTCCCAGCGTGTGTCAGGGAAGTTTAAGGAAGGGAAGCGATTACCAGACCGAAATGTCAACGCGAATGAGAATGAATGAAGAAGCACTGGGATAAAATTTCTCTCTCGAACTTGTAAGTTCTCTCGTGTCTCGGGTCTAAAGATTATGGAAAGGGCTTCGCTCACTTCATATTTCTTTCCCTACGATACTCAGTGTCTGTCCGACTCGGTATCAACACCCCACTAGCCGACCGGATACGCCAATTTAAGCCAATTCTCAGCCAATTTCCCAATTTAAAGGCCAATTCCACTCAACTCGGCCGAGGGAAGAGGAGCAGTTGAGTGTCGCCGATTCTCTCCTTTTCTTCTTTATCTCCCTTCTCTCTGTGCTCTTCCTTATCTCCCTCTCTCTCTCTCCCTTCACTCTCTTCCCCACTTACACCCTGGGCGGCACTCTTAAAACCACCAAAGGGACGTAAAATGAGACAGCCTTGGCCACTCACTCACTCTCGGATTTTCCTTTTTACTGAAGCAATAACAAAGTTGCGTTCGAGTTTGGCAACATTTTATTTGTTTGCATTTTGGATCATATTTCGACGATCCAAAAAGAATTCTGAATCCTTGTGCCTCTCCATATTGTATGAATAGTATTTCATAGTAACTCTCTCCCGCTAAGGAGATTACACGGACTGAGTATTAATAAGTATATATAATAAAGTTTGCAGTATCTAACATCTCTTGAAGTGTCTGCGTTCGAACATGTATATTTACGACTTCCGTTCTTTTCGTTTTCGCGATCATACGAATAATCAAGAGAATCATACATTATATTACAATCTACGTTATGTAATTTAGTCAGTCAGTTCATGGGCTTATTTAAGATGTAGCCTTTTATACTATTATATTCGTGATAAGCGTGTGAAGTCAAGAGAATAATGTTGAACAATTGTCAAGAAATAGTGGGTGTGGAACCTCCCTCAATCGCTAGAGTAACACATATTATATTTCAAAATCAATTATCAAACACTGGTACTAAACCATCCCAAGAATGTCTTACGGTATAATATCCGATGAGACAGAATCAACAAGTCCATTTCCAAATTATATTTTAGACACACTCGAACGTGAACGACCCAGCCAATGAATTATTCATTATTCATTATGAAGTGCACTGAGTAGCTCGCCAACCTCACATTCTTTTCATTATGATGCGATCTGTATCAAAGATTAATGTAGCCGTTTTATCTCGCATATATTTACGGTCAGGTAGTAAGAGCGTGAGAAAAATGTCTATATATGGTGGGTCACCCATTGCATTTAAACAGGGATCTCTCACTCTCAAGTTTTTTTAAAACAGCCCACGCACCTTGAGCAAAATACTATAAAACGTGTAGCTGTATTG
>NW_020871293.1:80000-91674 GCF_003789085.1 Penaeus vannamei
GTGTGAGAGAGAGAGAGAGAAGAGAGAGAGAGAGAGAGAGAGGAGAGAGAGAGAGAGAGAGAGAGAGAGAGAGAGAGAGAGAGAGAGAGAGAGAGAGAGAGAGAGGAGAGAGAGAGAGAGAGAGAGAGAGAGAAGAGAGAGAGAGAGAGAGAGAGAGAGAGAGAGAGAGAGAGAGAGAGAGAGAGGAGAGAGAAGAGAGAGAGAGAGAGAGTAAATAGATAGGCAAATTGACAGAGAAACATACACATAGATAGACAGACGTGTGTGTATGTGTGTGTGTGTGTGTGTGTGTGTGTGTGTGTGTGTGTGTGTGTGTGTGTGTGTGTGTGTGTGTGTGTGTGTGTGTGTGTGTGTGTGTGTGTGTGTGTGTGTGTGTGTGTGTGTGTGTGTGTGTGTGTGTGTGTGTGTGTGTGTGTGTGTGTTGCTATTACGAGGCGATGGTAGATGGGTTCAAGATGCCAGGAATGCTGATTGTTAGCTTCCCGACTAAGTTGCTTCCTCCCCACACCCACCAAGATAAACCAAGGTAAATGCGATGATCATATATATATATATATATATATATATATATATATATATATATATATATATATATGTATACTATATATAATATATATGTATATAATGTATATGTATCTCTCTCTCTCTCTCTCTCTCTCTCTCTCTCTTCTCTCTCTCTCTCTCTCTCTCTCTCTCTCTCTCTCTCTCTCTCTCTCTCTCTCTCTATATATATATATATATATATATATATATAATATATATATATATATATATATACATATATTTTTATACGTATGTGTGTGTGTGGGTGTGTTTACATATCTATATACATATTCATGTACGTATGTATGCATATGTACGCCACTGAGGGCCGACCAGCATCAGGACGTGGGGGACTATGAAATCCCCCCCCCCCCCTCGCTCCCTTTGGCTACGCCACCGGGGACACAGATCTCTCTCAGCTTCTAACTTTGCGCGTCTCATCATGCCGCAAAATCCCTGAACAATGGACAATCCGTCCTAATTTGCTAATTTATCTTACGCGCCGAAGTCGTTGTGTACAATTAGTTAATTGTACATTATGGTGTAAAATGCACATTTTCTTTCTTTTTCTCTCTCGCTGTGATGGCGCATATTCATCAATGAATCATCATAAGGCAATAATTCGTACCAACAAGAAAAAGATAATAATAACCACACAGAAAGAAAAGAAAAGAAAAGAAATAAAAAAAACTCCAAAGAAATAATATAAATGTTCCGTTGGCTTCGACGAGAAATCCTCCCCTCCCCTCCCCCCCCAAAAAAAAAAGAAGGAAAAAAAAGGAAAAGAGCAAAGTTTCGTGAGACAAACTTCTGGCGGCGGGGTCTCGCTGCACCACAAAGAGCTTCCTCCTAAAACATCATCACACGAACTGGCTGGAAGTTAGCCCACATTCAAGTACATCGAGATTGAATCTTTGGGGAACAGATACCGAATGAAAGGGGAGTAAAAGAGGGAAGAAAGGGGAGTAAAAGAGGGAATAAAGAGGTGAATGGAAGGACAGATGGATGAAATAATACGTAGAGGAGGATGAAAGTTCAGTCATATTCTGTAAAATACGTAGAACATGCTGAAAGTTATTTTATATTCAAGTACATCGAGATTGAATCTTTGGGGAACAGATACCGAATGAAAGAGGAGTGAAAGAGGGAATAAAGAGGTGAATGGAAGGACAGATGGATGAAATAATACGTAGATGTTGAAAGATATCTTATATTCAGTATATCGAGATTGAATCTTTGTGAACAGATACCGAATGAAGGGGAGTGAAAGAGGAATAAAGAGGTGAATGGAAGGACAGATGGATGAAATAATACGTAGATGTTGAAAGATGTCTTATATTCAAGTACATCGAGATTGAATCTTTGGGGAACAGATACCGAATGAAAGAGGAGTGAAAGAGGGAATAAAGAGGTGAATGGAAGGACAGATGGATGAAATAATACGTAGAGGAGGATGAAAGTTCAGTCATATTCTGTAAAATACGTAGAACATGCTGAAAGTTATTTTACATTCAAGTACATCGAGATTGAATCTTTGGGGAACAGATACCGAATGAAGGAGGAGTGAAAGAGGGAATAAAGAGGTAAATGTAAGAGCAGATGGATGAAATAATACGTAGAGCATTCTGAAAGATATTTTATATTCAGTATATCGAGAGTGAATCTTTGGGGGAAGAGATACTGAATAAAAAGGGGGTGAAAGAGTGAATAAAGAGGTAAATGGAAGAACAAATGGATGAAATAATACGTAGAGGAGGAGGAAAGTTCAGTCATATTCTGTATATTTATATTCAAATACATCGAGATTGAATCTTTGGGGAACAGATACCGAATGAAAGAAGAGTGAGAGAGGGAATAAAGAGGTGAATGGAAAACAGATGGATGAAAAAATACGTAGATGTTGAAAAGATATTATATTCAGTATATCGAGATTGAATCTTTGGGGAACAGATACCGAATGAAGAGGGAGTGAAAGAGGGAATAAAGAGGTGAATGGAAGGACAGATGGATGAAAAAATACGTAGATGTTGAAAGATTTTATATTCAGTATATCGAGATTGAATCTTTGGGGAACAGATACCGAATGAAAGAGGAGTGAAAGTGGGAATAAAGAGGTGAATGGAAGGACAGATGGATGAAATAATACGTAGATGTTGAAATATTTTTTATTCAAGTACATCGAGATTGAATCTTTGGGGAACAGATACCGAATGAAAGAGAGTGAAAGAGGGAATAAAGAGGTGAATGGAAGGACAGATGGATGAAATAACACGTAGAGAGGATGCAAGTACAGTCATATTCTGTAAATTACGTAGAACATGCTGAAAGTTATTTTACATTCAAGTACATCGAGATTGAATCTTTGGGGAGATACCGAATGAAAGAGGAGTGAAAGAGTGAATAAAGAGGTGAATGGAAGGACAGATGGATGAAATAATACGCAATGTTGAAAGATATTTTTTTATTCAAGTACATCGAGATTGAATCTTTGGGGAACAGATACCGAATGAAAGAGAGTGAAAGTGGGAATAAAGAGGTGAATGGAAGGACAGATGGATGAAATAATACGTAGATGTTGAAAGATATTTTATATTCAAGTACATCGAGATTGAATCTTTGGGGAACAGATACCGATGAAAGGGGTGAAAGAGGGAATAAAGAGGTGAATGGAAGGACAGATGGATGAAATAACACGTAGAGGAGGATGCAAGTACAGTCATATTCTGTAAATTACGTAGAACATGCTGAAAGTTATTTTACATTCAAGTACATCGAGATTGAATCTTTGGGGAACAGATACCGAATGAAAGAGGAGTGAAAGAGTGAATAAAGAGGTGAATGGAAGGACAGATGGATGAAATAATACGTAGAGTATGCTGAAAGATTTTTGTATTCATACATCGAGAGTGAATCTTTGATGGAAGAAATACTGAATAAAAAAGGGTGACAAAGTAAATAAAGAGGTAAATGGAAGGACAGATGGATGAAAATACGCATGAAAGTTATTTTTCATTCAAGTACATCGAGATTGAATCTTTGGGGAATAGATACCGAATGAAAGGGGAGTGAAAGAGGGAATAAAGAGGTGAATGGAAGAACAGATGGAGGAAATATTACGTAGAGAAGGAGGAAAGTTCAGTCATATTCTGATATTTATATTCAAATACATCGAGATTGAATCTTTGGGAACAGATACCGAATGAAAGAAGAGTGAAAGAGGGAAAAAGAGGTGAATGGAAGAACAGATGGATGAAAAATACGTAGATGTTGAAAGATATTTATATTCAGTATATCGAGATTGAATCTTGGGGAACAGATACCGAATGAAAGAGGAGTGAAAGAGGGAATAAAGAGGTAAATGTAAGGACAGATGGATGAAATAATACGTAGAGCATTCTGAAAGATATTTTATATTCAGTATATCGAGAGTGAATCTTTGGGGAACAGATACCGAATGAAAGAGGAGTGAAAGAGGGAATAAAGAGGTGAATGGAAGGACAGATGGATGAAATAATACGTAGAGGAGGAGGAAAGTTCAGTCATATTCTGTAAATTTATATTCATT
This sequence comes from Penaeus vannamei, assembly GCF_003789085.1. NCBI lineage: Eukaryota > Metazoa > Arthropoda > Malacostraca > Decapoda > Penaeidae > Penaeus > Penaeus vannamei. Next base: position 84,109 of record NW_020871293.1, read on the forward strand.
ATATCGGATTGAATCTTTGGGGGAACAGGTACTGAATGAAAGGGGGGAAGAATAGGAGAAAGGATGGATTAAGAGAGATAAACAAGGGAAGACATGGAGAGAAAATACTTAGATCACGCTGAAAGGTCATTTATTTTCAGCACGAGATTAATTTTTTAGGGAAACAGATAACCGGATGAAAGGGGGAAAAACGGAAGAAGGAATGAATAAAAGTGTAAATGTAAGAATAGATAAACGAAAAGATAGAATAATAGATGAATCGATGAACAAAAGAAACGTCAAGGAAAGACAGTGATCCAATCTCAAACCTGATTTAGAAATAAAATCATGCAGTGTTTCACAAACCTTAACCATTTCACCGAAAAGAAAAGTAGAATTAAGAATAAAATAAATAAATAAATAGAAAAAAAAGAGAAGATATATGGCATCCAGTAGCAAAGCGAATTAATGTTAACTTCACCATGTTAATCAAAATTCTAGACGAGTGTTAAGGTAAAAACACAGGATGAATTTAAAACAACGATAAAGTAAAGGAATGTTCAAATGAAAGTAATGTGAGAGATAAAAACTTAATCTCTTTAAAAAGTGGATTTAATGGCCTGGCAACGTATAAGAAACAAAATAAAACATTTGTCTTTTGTAGCGGAGTGACTGTTTGACATGAGTCGTCAAATGCGGGTCCCACACACATACACACACACTCTCTCTCCTGTCTCTCTCTCTCTCTTTCTTTCTTTCTCTCTCTCCTCTCTCTTCTCTTTCTCTTTCTTTCTCTCTCTCTCTCTCACACACACACACACACACACACACACACACACACAAACACACACACACACACACACTCTCTCTCTCTCTCTCACACACACACACATACCCTCTCTCTCCTCTCTCTCTCTCTCTCTCTCTCTCTCTCTCTCTCTCTCTCTCTCTCTCTCTCTCTCTCTCTCTCTCTCTCTCTCTCTCTCTCTCTCACACACACACACACACACGCACGCACGTACGTAAACATAAGTTGAGAAATATTTTCTAATTAAGTGTAGCAAGTTGTAATTAATGATGTAACTCTTACATAATCATATTTTTAATTTTTCTTCGTTTAATCTACAGCACGTGTGGAAAATGTTGTCGTAAAAGCTTATTTGCAAACATTGTTTCATGTCTATTCTTTTATCTATCTATCTATCTATCTACCTGTCTGCGACCTTGCGTGTGACTGTTTATTAATCCGCCAATCTATCTGTGTTTGTGCATGTACGCTTGTTTGTATGTATATGTATATATTTATTTATGTACTTTTTGCATGTATGTGTGTATGTATGTGTATATGTATATACGTATGTATGTATGCGTATATGTATGTAAGTATGAGTGTGTCTACGTATGTATGCATATAAGAATGTTTATATACGCATGACTGCATGTGTGTACGCATGACTGTGTGACTGTACATGTGTGTACGCATGGCTGTTTAAGTGTGTATGTGTATACGCATGACTGTGTGAGTGTGCATGTGTGTACATGACTGTTGAGTGTGCATGCACTGTGTGAGTGTGCATTGTGTTATTGCATGTGTGTGCTAAAACTTACATACTTTTATCTGCATAATTCGCTCGACTGTTTATTACACATTTACTCACTGAAAAGCAACGGCAATTTTTCATGTTGCGTTTAGACAAGCGTACGCATAAAAAAAACTTCTCCATTAAAAACAAAACAGTATAGGATGAAAAATATATTTGTTTACATGTCCAACAAAATAAATTCCTGTGATGCAAAAGTTATCGAACTCGGTTATGGTTTAGAAATTTTTACGAAAAACTCTAAAACTATATGTCAGTTACTGAACACTTGCCACGTGTATTTATATATATATTTTACCTTCGCCAAGGAGGTTATAGTTTTGGGCACGTTGGTTAGTTAGTTTGTCATTTAGCAGCATTTCAAAAATTATGAATAGATTGAAATTCTGATTTTTTATCAGAGGTGTGTCTTAGCCTAACTTATATTATGATAGTGGTGATCGCTTTTTAGCAGGACAACTCAAAAAAATTATGAATAGATTTTTTATGAAAATTTTACCCGCGCTGTTTTAGTCTTAGATTCCATTAAATTTTATTGGTGATCCGGATCCAGGAATTTTGTGAATGATTACACCATTATAATTACCTTACCTTCGCCATTGAGTTTGTGTTTACGGGCGTCACCTGTGTAACTGAGAAAGGTAATTTTGGTGTAATTATTTAAATGTGATCGCCTGTGTAATTGAGAAAGGTAATTTTGGTGTAATTATTTAAATGTGATCACCTGTGTAATTGAGAAAGGTGACTTTGGTGTAATTATTTAAGTGTGATTTTTTTTTATTTCATTGCATCAGTGATCTTATTGCCTTGACAGAGGTATGCGGTTTCCAAGTGTTTCGAGTTTTGTTTAGATTTTTCACTTGGTGTTGTTCTATTTTTCTCTCTCTTCATCATATTTCATTTCTATCTATCTTTGTTGTATTCCATTTTGATTTATATCTATTATATCTATCCGTTTATAGGCCCATCAGAAGAAAACATAATGGCCATATCTCTTTTTCTAATATTTATTCTTCTTAAAAAATGAGGCCATAAGAACAGACATTTTATACTTACTAAACACGCCTATTTATCATAAAAAAAGTAACAAAAAAAAAAAAAAACTGTAGCTCTTTAAATTAATTCTAAGTGACAAACTTGTTATAATTGTCACATAACTTTTATGTAGTTTAATTAACCAAGATATTCAGTCATTAAGTATTATGCATGTGTGTGTATTTATGTGTATGTGTGTATTTATGTATGTGTGTATGTGTGTGTGTGTGTGTGTGTGTGTGTGTGTGTGTGTGTGTGTGTGTGTATGGTGTGGTGTGTGTGTGTGTGTGTGTGTGTGTGTGTGTGTGTGTGTGTGTGTGTGTGTGTGTGTGCGTGTGTATCTCAATTTGTGTGTACACGCCATGTGTGTGTGTGTGTGTGTGTTGTGTGTGTGTGTGTGCGTTTGTGTTTGTGTGTACACGTCATGCTTATGTGTGTGTGTGTGTGTGTGTGTGTGTGTGTGTGTGTGTGTGTGTGTGTGTATGTGTATGTGTATGTGTGTGTGTGTGTGTGTATGTGTATGTGTATGTGTGTGTGTGTGTGTGTGTGTATGTGCGTGCGTGTGTACCTCAATTTGTATGTACACGTCATGCTTATCTCTCATCTGTAGCAATACGTACGTGGCGTTACGTAGACGGGATATAAACCACATTAAAAACAGAAATAATTAAACAGACAGCATTAATCATTAAAGGACGTTGGGACACGAAAATGTGCATCAATCATAAGATAATCACCGAAGAGCCTTGTCATCCTTCCCGCATCCTTCCCTCTCCTTAATTTTCTCCTCTCCTTCCTTTTCCTTTTCCCCCTTCCTTTCTTCTCCTTCCTTTCTTCCTTCCTTTCGTTCATCCTTCTCCCCCTTTCTTTCTTCCTCCCTTTCTTTCATCCTTCTCCCCCTTCCTTTCTTCCTCCCTTTCCTTCTTCTTCCCCTCCTTCCTTCCTTCCCTCCTTTCCTCCTTCCCCTTCCTTTCTTTCTTCCCCCTCTTTCCCACTTTTTTCCCTTCCTTCCTTCCTCCCTTCCTTTGCCCCTTGCTTTCTTCCTTTCTTTCTTTCCCCCTTTTTCGCCTTCCTTTCTTCCTTCCTCCCTTTCCTCCTTCTTCCCCTTCCTTTCTTTCTTTCCCCCTTCTTCGCCTACCTTTCTCCCTTCTCTCCTTTCCTCCTTCTTCCCCTTTCTTTCTTTCTTTCCCTTCTTTTCGTCTTTCTTTCTCACTTCCTCTTTTCCTTCTTTCCATCGTCCTCCCCTCTCCCGCTCCTTCTATTTTTCTCCCTCCCCATTCCTATATGTTCCCCTTCTCCTTCCTTCTTTCCTTCCTCCCCTTTCCCCTCCTTCTTCCTCTCTCCTCCTTCTCTCCTCCCCTTCACCTTCTTTCCTTCTCCCTTCCCTTCCCCTTCCTTCCTTCCTTCTTCCCTCCCTTCCTTCCTTCCTTTTCTCCTCCCCTTCAACTTCTTTCCCTCCCCTTCCCCTTCCTTCCTCCTCTCCTCCCCCCTCCCCCCAACGGGGCCCCGCCTCCATACCTCTCCAACATAATTAATTTTACTGGCGTGACGTCACGGGTATAACGTGTCAGCTGAGTTCAGACTGGATTTAGATTAAAGCTTTGGTTGTGTAACGTTATCTGCTCGTATCGTAAGGTCGATGGACTGCTATGCTTCTTAAGGGATTTTCGACCGAGTGAGTGAAGCTTCTTGTAATGGGAATGACGTTAGCCATAAGCCACACATAGCATCATCTATTTCTCTGTGGGCTGTGATGTCTATCTTAGATTCTGTTGAGAGAGACAGACAGACAGATGAATATGCAAAGATAAACAGGTAGATAGATAGATAGATAGATAGAGGGATAGATAAGTAGATAGATGGGTAAAAAGATAGAAAGATAGATAGAGATAGATAATAGATAGATAGATAGGCATATATATATATGTATATATATATATATATATATATATATATATATATATATATATATATATATATATATACATATAGATAGATAGATAGATAGATAGAAGATAAATAGATAAATAGATAGATAGATAGACAGACAGACAGACAGACAGACAGACAGACAGATAGATAGATAGACAGATAGGTAGATAGATAGAGAAATAGAGAGGGGCGAGAGAGAGAGAGATTGATCAATAGATAGATGAATAAATAAATAGATAGGTAGATAGAGATAGATAGATAAATAAATAAATAATATATATATATATATATATATAGATAGATAGATAGATAGATAGAGATAGATAGATAAATATATATAGATAAATAGATAGAGATAGATAGAGAGAGAAGCAGCGACGCAAATGATAACATATAAAAAACCCGGCGAACTTACCAATAATTTACCTTTCCTTTATCGACACCTTATCAACATCTTATCATTTTAATCTAATCAAATTCCTGTAATCGCTGCTTACGTCTGCTGTCCGTGTCGTGCGCCAGTCGTAGAAAAGAGGCTGCTGGTCGTCATTATTTCTTGGGGACGACCTTTTTGTGATATAAAATTCAGTGGAGAAATACAGTGCTGGTCGAAAAGTATTGGAAAAAAAGGGGGTTGTATTTTGGGGGAAGAGTGCAAAGAGAAAGAGAGAGAGAAGGAGGAAGAGAGAAGGAGGTGAGATAAGAAGACAAGGAGGAAGGAGAGAGAAGACGAGAAGAAGAAGAAGAAGAGAACAGAAAATGGCCGGTTCTGTAGGATTTCGAAGCGGCGGAGCCCTGTCTGCCGCCGCCCTCCTGCTCTTCTGCGCCGCCGTGTGGAGTCCCCAGGGCGCCGTAGCTGTCAGTGAGTCATGTCCTGAGGGCCTCTGCGAGCTCGGAGGACTCAGGTTCAATTCCGGAAGCGGAGGACAATTCCCCGCGGCCTTTTAGGATGTGCGAAGGGGGCTTTCTGCGTCGGGAGAGAGAGAGAGGGGGTTGGGGGTCTGTGTGCAGGCTTGGGGGTCCTTCTGTCTCCGTCTGTATGTCTGTTTGTCTGACTGTCTTTGTCTTAACTCTCTCTCTCTCTGTCTGCTCTCTCTCTCTCCTCTCTCTCTCTCTCTCTCTCTCTCTCTCTCTCTCTCCTCTCTCTCCTCTCTCTCTCTCTCTCTCTCTTCTCTCTCTCTCTCTCTCTCATCTCTCTCTCTCTTTCTCTCTCTCTCTCTCTCCTCTCTCTCCTTCTCGCTCTCCGTACGCGTGTCCTGTATGCTTGTTTCGTGTATGCGTGTGGGCATACGGATCCTTCTGTCTCTCGTCTGGTCTGTCTTTTTGTCTGTCTGTTATCTTGTCTCTCAAACTCTCTCTCCTCTCTTCTCCTCTCTCTCTCTCTCTCTCTCTTCCTTCTCTCTCTCCATCTCTCTCCTCTCTCTTCTCTCGTCTCTCTCCTCTCTCTCTCTCTCTCTCTCTCTCTCTCTCTCTCTCTCTCTCTCTCTCCAGTCTCTCTTCCTCTCTCTCTCTCTCTCTCTCTCTCTCTCTTCTCTCTCTCTCACTCTCTCCTCCTCCTCTTCTCTCTCTGTCTCTCTCCTCTCCATCTCTCCTCTCTCTCCTCTCTCTCTCTCTCTCCTCATCTCTCTCTCTCTCTCTGCGTGTGTGTGTGTGCCTTATCTGTATACTTGTTTCCATGTATGCGTGTCGTATTGTGAAACATTAGCAAACCTTGCAACACAATTTGCTGAAAGATTTCTTAATTAACCAACAGCTTTTATTCCTGTCTTGGCAACACATTGTCCTAATTAGATATTCTCTCGACAAATACACTAAACACATGTTTGAAAAAGAACAGTGGCATTACAAATACTCTGAGGCATTATTAATGTATCGTATTTTACCGAATATCAAATCATTTTAACACTGTCTGTCACAAAATGACACAAATCGGCAAAGCAGGCATTCTTGGAATTTAATAATTTTTTGAATTATGGTAAATCAGCTCTAGAGATTGATATATTTCGTTTATTGTTGATGCATATATGCCATTTGCAGCTGACTTATTTTCAGAGAGAGAGAGAGAGGAGAGAGAGAGAGAGAGAGAGAGAGAGAGAGGAGAGACGAGAAGAGAGAGAGAGAGAGAGAGAGAGAGAGAGACGAGAGAGAGAGAAGAGAGAGAGAGAGGAGAGAGAGAAGAGAGAGGGAGAGTAAGAGAGAGAGGGGTGTGGGGAGCAACAGAGGCGAGAGAGAGGAGTAGGGTCTGAAGGGTAGGAGAGGCGAGAGGAGAGGAAGAAGGAGGAGAGGCGCGAGGATCCGGAGAGGAGAGTAGGAGTGTAGGGAGGAGAGGAGAGGAAGAGGAGAGGAAGGGAGAGGAGAGGAGAGGAGTAGCGGAACAGAGAGACGAGAGAGAAGGAGAGAGTAATCGACGGAGAGTAGAGGACAAAAGGAGAGAGAAGAGATGAAACACAAGAAAGCGAGAGACGAATTATCCTCTCCTCTACTAAGTCTATCCTGAACAACCGAGCGTTTTCTAAATATATAGTTCACCCTATGTGATTAATCTCTGCCATTATGGCGCTTTGTCTCTCATCATCTTTTCCTGATCATTATAACCACAACAAATCCATTCCCAATTTACTCCCTAACTTCGGCCCTTTTTAGTCAGTCCATATTTCTCATATATAACACCGATAAGAACTCTTTATCTTTCCATTAAATCTTCTTTTTATCAAGAAAAGCATACTCGATATTCAAACAGTCTTCGTAATCAGAAATTTCATCTAATTATTTTTTTTTTAGCATCTGCAAATATTTAATATAATTAAATGGGGTGTGGAAGCGGAGTGGAGGAAGGAAGTGGTATAAGGAGGGATGGAAAACGAACTGGATAAATGGACGTGAGTGAGTGAGTGAGGGAAGTAGAGACGAGAGAGAGAGAGAGAGACGAGAGAGAGGAGAATTGAGAAGAAGAGAGAGCGGGGGTAGGGGGAGGGAGAGAGAGAGAGAGGAGAGAGAGAGAGGAGAGAGAGAGAAGGAG
>NW_020871293.1:91774-114274 GCF_003789085.1 Penaeus vannamei
GTGTGTGTGTGTGTCTCACACGTATTCATAAACACATACATACATGCAATGTGGCTGCATACACGCGTACTCATGAGTATGGCTGCGATGTCCTTGTAGAGGAATCGGCGAGAACTGCTTCCTGCTGCAAGGCCTTGGTCGACCCCCGAGGCGGCCGCCGTCGGGCGTCGAGGGGCGGTTGCCGACGCCGAGTCCGAGGGCCTGACAGGGTTAAACGTGGGTACGCCGAGGCTGTGACGCCGAAGGGAAGGCAGGGTGTGCGCAGCCTTGTGCCCACAATACTTTTTTTTTCTTTTTTTTTGTGTGTATAGGGAAGAGTTTCCTCGAGATTTTTTTCTTTTTTTTTCTTCTTTCTTATCAGATGCCCTGCTGCTGCGTCGCCGGCGAGCCCCACGGCAGCCTAGGGCAGAGCGTCGTAGTCGCAATGTCCTCTCTTATATATCTCGATGTCTTACCGACGACCGCGCACTCTCATTCACAGGGATGTCGCCTCTAATTTCGTTATTCTTCACATTGCATCGTCTTTAAATCACTCATTCAGACGGATCCACAACATCCCTCCTCAGCTCCCTCCCTTGCGCTGGTCATCCTCGGGGCCGCAAGGGGAGGTGGTCCTCACGAGAGTACTTTCCGTTCCGTCTCGCGCAATGCGTGTCATCTGGAGAATTACCACGTCAGCCGATACCGGGGGACGGCGGTGATTGACAGACGGGTGAAGGGAGGTTTTTTGTTCTATTTTTGAGCGGGAACAGCCACGGGGCAAGAGGGGGCCTTGGCGGCGCGGGGAGCGGTGGCGCTCCGCGCGGGGCGAGAAGGGCCGAGTAGCACCGGGGCGCGCGAGCGTAAATATATAATATTATATATATATATATATATATATATATATATATATTATATATATATATATATTATACATACATACATACATACACACATACATATACATATATATGTTTATGTATATATATATATTATTATATATATATGTATATATATATATTTATATATATGTATATATATATATATAAGACGTTCGTAAATTATATATATATATATATATATATACATTTTATTATACATATATGTTACATATATAATGTTATATATTATTACATATTATTTATACATATATGTTTACATATATATGTATATATATACATATTTATTTATACATATATGTTTACATATATATATATATATATATATATATATATTATATATATATATATTATAATATATATATATGTATATATATTTAAAGATAATACATATAGATACATAATACATATATACATACATACACACACTTACACACACCATACATACACACACACACACATTACACACACACTTACACACACACTTACACACACACTTACACACACACACACACACACACACACACACACACACACACACACACACACACACACACACACACACACATATATATATATATTTATATATTTTATATATTTTATATGTATATATATATTATTATATATTATATATATTATTTATATATATATATATATATTTATATATATATATATCACATTTATATTCATACCATATAGAGAGGGAGGGGAGAGAGAGAAATGTGGTGATAGGTAAAAGATTGATGAATATAGATATCGGTTTTGCAGATTTTGAAAACTAAAGTAAAAATGGTAATGTACATATACTCCATCATACATTGCTATGTTATAAATACACATATACATAACACGCATTTACATGTATGCGTTTGTGTTTGCGCGCGCGTATACACTTACACATACGCAGTGAGTCGAGCAAAAAAGATAGGTTTTCAGGGTCGGAGTTGGTGGAGTAGCGGTGTCGACAGAAGGGTCGGCCATGGACAGAAAATTAGTGCTCAGGCTCGGTAAAAGGGGAGGAAGGGGAGGAGAGAGGAGGAGGAGGAGGAGGAGGAGGAGGAGGAGGAGGAGGAGGAGGAGGAGGAGAGGAGGAGGAGGAGGAGGAGGAGGAGGAGGGAGGAGGGGGGGGAAGGGGAGGGAGGAAGGGGAGGGGAGGGAGGCCGAGAGAGGAGGCTGGCGGTGGAGGAATCCCTGTATGAGCTGTCCTGTGCCCGAAATGAATGGCTCTAGCGAAGACTCCTGCCAATCTTACTATTTTTATACATTGGTTTTGCACTTCTGGCTCAGCACTGCACTTCCATGACCTTCAGTAACCTTGGGGGAGAGGACTCAATGAGACAGGCAGCCTCTTCTTTACCTCGATTTTCGTCGCGGTCTCACTGTTCCGGAGAAATGTCGCCTAATTAACTGGGAGCCTCAGGGGATCTTGCTTCTAATCGGGTGCCACATTCTTGGGAAACCAGATGGAAATATATTCACATAATTCTGGATTTGCTTTAATGCCTCTCTTCCATCGTGGTCCCCCCCCCCCCACCACCCACCACTCTTCGAGGTATATGTGAAGATCGTAAATGACTTTATAGTTGTTTGTTACGAGTATCGGGTCTGTGCCGGCGCCCGTTCGGGATCTGGTACTGTAACGTTACGAAATGCCCGGGAATTCTGATTTTTTGAGAAGGAATGCTTGTTGAAACTGGCGTCAACCCCAGATACCAGAATTCTCGATAATTATAACTTCTTGGATGAACCGACACCACGGTTTGCAATACGCTCGTTGCTAACTACAGCCAAGCGTACGCCCACCATTACTCCTGTTATGAATAATAAGTGGGCGTAGTGCGGCGACAAAATAAAAAAAAGCGAGAGAAAACGAGCGGCGGCGGCGGCGCGGGAGCACTTTGCCGGAACCGCGTCCTATTTTGCCACGGCGTTTGACGATGCTGCCATTGCCACGGCGTTGACGAAGCTGCCATTATTGTCTATCTTGTGGCCGTCCAGGGTCTTACCGCCCTGCAACAGGAAGCAGATACAAACAAGATTATTTACGGTTCCAACAACCTACACAGCAAAACAAACTGGCTCAAGCCACACGACAGCACAATTTGTGGCCGCTAATTCGATAATGCTGTTTAGGCATTTTATATCTCGTTAGATCTTATCTTTTGTTTGCGTTTCCTGCGGGGACTTAGCTTCTGATTATAACTGACGTTTTCGATGTTTTGTGCGTAAGCCTGTGTTCAATGTCGACGAATTTATTTTCTTCTTTTTCCTTTGCGCAGAAACTATATATTGCTAAATCAAGCACTGCTCGCACCCTGAAAGAGCCAGACTTAAATTGCAGTTTGTCTATTCTGTTTATGCTTTTCCCTTGGTTTATTGCATTTTCCCTTCCCACACCTGTTTTATCTCCGTCTCCCGCTCACGGCTGTTTTGTTTCACAGGTGGCATCCGAAGACCGCAAATTCCTATATTGCAACTCCATTTCTCTTTTTGCCCAGCTTTTATTTGCTTCTCGTGTACACTGCACACACGCACAGGTCTAATGGGTGTTTTTATTTAGACTCGACCTTTGTTTAAGCGTTTTTTATAAGTGGATAGGAAAAATGTCCAAGCTTCATCGATTATCGTAAAATTTAATCGATATTCAAATTTAGCGGTGACTCACTTTTTTAAGCCTCGAATAACATTTAATTTCTGCAAGTTCATGTTCGCTTTTCCTCCGCATTAGATATCTTATAAACTTAATCACCCCCCCCCCTGTACACCAAGTCTCTCATATTGATTACTGACTTATTTCAAGTTTAAATTTAACTTTATGAAATCAACTGCTGATGTATTTTTATTCAATATTATCTAAGCAATCCCGTTTCCATCAATCAGCTTTCTCAATCATACTTTTACGTGCTAATAAGATGTAAATGGGTTTAGTTACTAATTCCTCTAGCTAATATATACTAATATAGCTACTAATAAAGGGAATGTGAGTGAGCGCCTGGGAGGATCCTTGGAATTGTTGAGCTTAAATTCGTATAGCACTATTTTGCTAACGTCTTCCGGCTCTATCTTTGAGTCGGTTTCCAAGCTGATGCTGATCAAATTGGATTTCAGTTTTACATTAAAAGCGGCACGTTTTCTTGGGTATTCTGTTTTTTCGATTAGATTTGTCAGTATTTATTATCGTTATTATTAGTAATAGTATCAATATTATTGCTTTCTTCTTCTTCTTTCATTATTATTATTATCATTATCATTATTATTATTGTTATTGTCATTATTATTTTTTTATATTATTATTATTATTATTATTATTATTATTATTATTATTATTATTATTATTATTATTATTATTATTATTATTATTATTATTATCATTATCATTATTATTTCATTATTATTATCATCATTATTGTTAGTTTTGTCATTCTTCTTCTTCTTCTTCTTCTTCTTCTTATTTATTATTATTATTATTATTATTATTATTATTATTATTATTATTATTATTTTGTATCACTGCCAGCCCTGTTCATGATATATTTCAGTAACCGGTCATTATCTCATTGGTCTTACTCGAAACGTCGTTGGTTGACAATAGTGCTATCCTTACTGTTATGAATGTGTTATATTTGCCGATATGATTAGATTATTGTAATAATTGTCAGCTTTTGTCACTGGAGCTTGTGGTTAACTATTTTTGTGTCTTCACTGTTTTTAGCGGTCTCGTAGCATCCCGTAAAAAAAACAAAGGGATTCTACAATCGTCTCCCACCTGTTGAAGTCTAATATTACCCCGACTGTTCATTCAACTTTTGTCCACATATTCACCACTCTTGGCTACCGTGTAGAGACACTGTGGTATTTATAGTCAGCCCCAAAACATGCACCAGTGTTGGAGTCGGCAGATTCGCTGTAAAGTTTTGGCATTTGATACCAGGATGCTAGGGGAGGGAAGCAATTGCCCCCCAAGACTGATTGACCCCTCAAGGTCTGGCTTAACCCCCCCCCCGAAGATCACACTCCCATTTTTCCCCTAAATTACACCTTTATAGCTCTAGTCCTAGCTTATACGTGCTCGTAGAACATTAAGAAAAATCTTGGGGAGGCTCGCAGCAACCCAGAAACCGATTGCGCTCCCTTCGCTCGCCAACCATCCCCCAAGAAATCGCTAAAATGACCCCCTGTTCAATACTCTTCTGACACGTCACTTCTATAGCAAACACTGACACGCTTCTTCTTTTTATTTATTTATATACGTACTTGTGTCATTCTTGACTTTAGTGTTTTTCATTGCCGCGATGTAGAATGGTGGTAGTTTAAAGAAACTGTTTAGTTTTGCACACTTAATTATATGTCAGTTATTATTAACATAAGCTGCCTTTGATTTTTCGTGTTTTCTTTCAGTTTCTTAGCAAAAAAGCATTGAGAAACTTACTGTTACTTTTGAAAGAGGTCCTAAAGTATTTCTCTCTGCTTCAGGGTGGCAACATCGAGAAATGTTCACAGTGTACCCGCACTGTGTACGCTATGGAAAAGTTAGAAGTGGCTGGGCGTGTAATGCATAAGACGTGCTTCCGGTGCTGCAAATGTAACTCGCAACTAAGGTGAGATAAAAAACTCCTTTTTTTAAAAACTGTAGTTGCGAAGAAAAATCTGTTCTTCATTCTTCATGGTTCCATATCCAGTATGAACAAACATGCTAAATATATCTTTGGGTATTCATTAATTAGAACAAATATTTAGTGAGAAACAGGTGATGTTTAATATATATATTTTTTCCAGTGTTGGCAGATTCTCCATCGGCGGCGACGATCTGTATTGCATGACCCACTACAAGCAGGCCTTCAGGGAGAAGGGGACCTACGATGTGTTCACTCCTAACAATCCCTGCAAAGGGAAATGGGAGGCAAAAGCCCAGCAATGACGTGGAAGTGTTAATGTATAGTTGGGGACCACATTCACAGCATCCACAGGTTGAGCAATGTAATTCTTCAGACTCTGAGTGTTTATGGCGACTAAGAACATCAAATGGTGCGAGTTTTCCAGCAAATCTGAAAGCAGTATTTTAGAGAAAATGAGAGCAGAAATCGGAACTACTTTTACTTTATTTTTGTAAATGATAATGTAATATAGAAATATCTGCATCTGTAATTTCCTGAAACACAACAATCCTGTGAAAGCCTCCATTTCTGTGCCTTAGCACTTCACATGCTCCATTTTTTGTATATTTTTTCGAGAGTAATTTTTTTAATGACCTGGAAAATAGATGTTTACTGCTTTGCATGACTGACATGCAAAAGTTAGACCCTTCTACTACATGATTATGTCCTAATCCTAATGTAATAAATTTTGTGCTTTTGTAGTTTTAAATTTTGCCATGACATACAGGAAATATGATTCTTGAATTTGTACAATATATTATGTTTATGTTGAACATCACTTAGAAATATTACATTAGGACAATGACAATGATGATAAAATGATTGTCAGTTTAATGTTATGCTATGGATATCCTTTAAACTATACAATTAGACATAGTCATATTTATTTGCTTCGATTTTAATTTTAACTGATTTGTTGTAATTTTTTTTTTTTGTAAAAATACAATTTCTCCTAAGAGGAAAAGTATATAAAGTGTCTTTATGTCAAGAACACTTCATTTCATTGTCTTTAATTGAAAGAATTGTCTCATTTTAAAAGACTGATTTTATTTTTTACCTTTTGATATAATGTGGTCAGTTTGATATTCACATTCTTTGATTAATCTGGCTCTAGAAGTAACTTGGCCCAACAGTGTATGCTTTGGCCATGATCTCCATTTTCAAGATGTGTGTATAGAATATGTCATGTACACATTACAATATTCTGTCCAAAGATAGATTATGGAGCATCTTAGACCTTTGATATGGCCTTGGAATATTTTTTTTTCTCAGAAAAAGAGTGAGTTGTTTTCTGTGTGATAATAAGCTTTTTTGTGATAACCAAGATTTAATACCAATTTTGAATTCTTAACCCCATTTTGGTTTTCAAAATATTTAGTCTACTTCAATGGAATGAGTCAACAATATATGCCATATTGTTTTGTGATCAGCTTTAAGAGTGTTCTTGTAATTCTAATCTCCAATTTACCTACTAAGTAATACTTTTTGATGTTTTTGAAATAAGAATACTACTTGATATATATACACTGAATGGCCTTTTTAGGTTTCATGTATTTATAAAACTTGAATTGTAAGTACATATGTATATATTTTTTCATCAAAATTAAATGTACTTGTTCATAACACTTTCATATCACAGTACTTATTGTATGTACATGTACGTACTTCTTACTGTATAAAGAACAGGTATAGACTTTCATGATCAAAGAATATCCAATAATTTGGATATCAATTTATAATTTATATTTAAGATACAATTACATTAAAGGTATCCAAATATATATTCGTAAACCAAGAGAGGATAATGAAAATGTTGGTATTACTGTAGATCTTTTTACTTGTAGATAAAGGTGAGCCACAACTACATTTAGCCACAATTATTTATGATTATATGTATGAAAGCTATAAAATAAATACAAAAAAATTATTGCATTATCTTTATTATGTATGATTTTAGATTTTTGAGATGTTCATGTGTAGCTACACTTGAAAAAGTATAATATGAGGCAGATTATCTGCAAAGAGAGGATATAAGTGAATGGAGACAGATTCAGAATCATTACTACAGCAAAATCAGACGGTGTACCACAAGGCAATACTTTGCACCTTCTTTTTTGCCCTGATGGTGGTATAAGTACATGAAAATGAGAATATCAGCTTTCCTGATAAGGGAAATATGGCTCAGGTCTAACTTTACCAGGAGCTACTGAAGTAAAAAATACTTAAGTGCATTTAATACAAGGCTCACACTCCTATATTTCAACCACTCAGCAGTGAACAAGCTGCAAAGCACTACAATTACTAGTTCTCCAGTTACATGTCTTGTGCATTAATATGGTATTCTGGCTGTGATCTAATATTGACTGTTTAATATACAGAACAGAAAGATCAAGAAAGTAAGAGTTCCAGTGTTTTCGATAACTACTTACTGGTACAGAGTTTAGCCTAAATACCTTTGTGAGCCTTTGCATACACCAAATATTGAATTGTAACGCGTTTAGGGGAGAAAAATCCAAATTTAATCATTTACTGATTTCTATTATAGATATGTGATGGTTCTTAGGTTACCAGTCCTCAAACACTCCGCTTCATGGGGAAAGAGTAAAAAGCAATGAACCATAGAATATCCTCAATGAAGATATTAATTGGATCTTAACAAACACATATATAACATTATACATCATACCTATTTGTGTCAGCACAGTCATCTATGACATCATATGCATGGAATCAGGGTTATGGCAGTAATTAATACTATGCAAATTTGATTTTAGAATAAGACAAATGTAATAGGTGCATCATTTATATATATATATTTTTTATAATCAATCTTTCATCATTTTTGGGGAAGGGTTTCATTTCTTGTTTATCACAGCCATGTGTATACTAGCTATTATTATTATTATCATCATTATCATTATTTTATTATTTCATAACTTTACATTATGTATATAATAATAATAATAATAATAATAATAATAATAATAATAATAATAATAATATCAATATTATTTGCTTGTGTGGTAAATATTTTAAATACTATAAATGAGATATGTATAAACTAGTATTATACACTACACTGATACACAGGTAAGGCTGGCAGGATTCATAGTTTTTATCAAACTGACAACAAATTTTCGTTTTCTTACTATTGGGTCTTCCGTAGGGGTAGATTCCTAAGCTTCATTTATGCCTTAATAAAGATAAAATGCAACACTGGTAATCAATATACATTCAAAACATGAGTACTACATTTTTGTTAACTGCATGAACTCACAGCACTCTCAAAACTGGCTAGCTTCCCCTTTTCTTCCCTCTGTGCATCTTTGGAGTGACCACCAATGTATTATGAAACACGTAAAGCAGGTGAAATGAATTGGTTGCCTAAAACATTTGTCTCATTTTCTTCTGAACATTTTTGTTAAAACACTTCACATCTTTCCCAAAGCAGTCATAAAAAAATCCAACAATGAGGTGTTATTCAAATGCTGAAACTGGCACTTCATCAGCTTTCATTGATGTGGATTAAGCTGTAATCAGGCATAAGAGCATATGTCCAGCTTATAATAGTATCAAACTTCAAAAGATGTATGTAGTTCTATGAAATCAAAATTGTCAAATCTCTATTACTTTCAAACCACCTAATACCTTTTCCTATGGCACATAAAAAATAAACTGCTAAAGTTCTGAAGAAGTACAATATGTTTTTAGCAACTTAAAGGTCAGTAACATAAAAAGTATTTTATGGGAAGCATTAACAAAGTCCATTCTTATCAATTTAAAATATCAAGGAAATATATTACAGTTTATAATATTTCTGGCTATCATTCCATGGAAGTGACAAATGAAAGTCTTTTACTTCTTAAAAAGAGAATATATTGATAAAAAGATCACCATCAATCTGGCACTTCCTTTTGCCACTAATATATGCTAACATGGGTTATATTAAGCTTCTTTTTTTGTTTCTGGTATAACAGTGTTTTATTCCATTGGTGCTTACTTCCCTGTGCATAACACGAGAAATTTGCTATAATATCTATTATCATTCAACTATGAAATTTCCTTTATCAGACTTACTAAAACAGAAGTGGTAATCAGAAAAAGGAACAAGAAATATCCTCAGACAGTTTTGTTCTGGACTGAATATCATTTTTACCATATTCCAAATTAAATGTTATTCTAAATAAAGGGGGAAAAATGAAGAGAGAAATAAACTGAACTGGCTCGAACTGTACCACGAAGTGAAGAGGAGTCATGGTTCTCTCCTTTAATCTTTTGAAGTTTCTCCCTTTCACTAGAATTGGGACATCACATGAGAAATGGTGCAGCTATATGCACTAAGCCAAAGATTTTTACTCTTATCTACATATCTACAATCTATACTAAAATTGATATAAATTATGAATAATATTTTCAAACAATCATTTGTCTATGGAGAAATGTTAAACAGTAACATGTAAATGCTTTCTTACAGTTATATTCAATTATTGAATCTCTATAACTAAAACAGAGATGGTTTCTGCGACCTCAATTAACTGTTACGTAAAATAATTCACTGCATGTAAAGAGAAAATGGTAACACAAAAGCCAAAATTTATCGGACTTGTACAGTACTACATGGACAACTTCAATAGATGATACAAATGAAATGAAAACTTGTGCAGACCCCAACTATGAAGAATATTCTGTCTTATAACTTGAAAACCTTAATTTAGTTTTATAAATAAGAAATCTATTTTGGGGGCCACCATGGTACAGTAGTGGTGTTCACGGCTCGGGACCAAAAGGGTCCTGTCCATGGTCTAAGGTATGAAGGGGTATCTACTCTGTCTCTCACTGCCTAAACCAAAAGTCCGAAAGAAGACACATTGCTTGCCTTTACCAAAAAGGGGCTTACTAATACAGAGGTAAAACCAAATCATTTTAGAAACCTATTCTAGTTCATTTCCTGTGGGCATGCTTAAGTGTAATGCCTGTTACTCAACTGGAAAATGTTTTTATATCTAAAATCATAAACACAGGAGGGGGCTTTACAAAAAAAAAACGCTGAAGTTTGATTTCTTTACTAAAAACAGAACTGATGAGGTCACAGAGCCCACTTGCAATACAAATAAATACCTTCAGTTTGGTTTTTGGTTTGAATAAGTGGACAGTCAAAAATCCCTCATTAAAACAAAAACACTAAACCAAATTCAATGGTCCTCAATATTTGAATCACAAGGTAAAATAAACAAAACAATAAAATCTGCAGTAATGAAAATATCATTGATAAATCAAGCTTTCATAAAATCACAGAAATAAGAATAATTTGTGCCATCTGAGAGGAACCAAGTGCCACTGAAACTATTATTGGTAGGTCTCAGTTGGCAGAAAAGCTTACAACATTCACTGTGCTAAACCAGGGAGTCCCAAAAAATTAGAAGGCTATAAAAGAGAAGTAAAACTCCCATGAGCCTGTTGAGACACAATTCTTTGGGTCTTATAACTCTTATAAAGTGTTTTGTTGAATTTACACTATAACCTATATTTTACTGTGTTAAAGTGCTATGACTAGTCTAATTCTTATGTGGCATCGAACCATGAAGTGACCATAATGAATATAATACTTTTATCGGATATGATATGGCTACACACAAAGTGCTGAATAATCAATTTTTACAGAAAATATTGGTCAGGCTTTCTTGTTGCTGAGTGAAGGCTTTCTCCGGAAAACTTGCTGAACAAGTGCCGAGACACAACTTCAACTCAGCCCTGACACCCACAATGGTCATCGCCAGATCTACTGGTGGCACAATAGGGAGAATGTACTTCGCAGAGTACCTTGGGACTTGTGGTATGAGATTTGTTGATGGCATGCTGTTAGCTGTACCAAAATATCTTTTAGTTTAAATCCTCCAATCAGTGAATGGATGACAAATACTGGATCTGAGAAATGTGGTTAGAGAACAATATATATATATATATTTCTAAAACAAAACAGAACAGAAATTTCACAGTTCAGGTCATGTAGTCTCTACATATACAAGATTTATAAAATGACTATCATTCAAGATCTTTGTCATTATCCACCAATGATAAGAACTCAAGATATTAATGATCTCAGTCTGCCATCTTTTCACTGATGAGGTGTGAAGTCATATGGCACTTTGCCATTTGTTGATTTACAGAATATTGTATCTACAATAGTCTAAAAACGTTTTTCTATTCTTGACTCTTTGCCAATTCTTGAACTTGTTGCTTCAATTTTTCTTGTCCACTTCCCTTTGTTAGGTGTAAATACATCATATGTTCCTTTTTCTGTGAAAGCCTGTTTATAGTGTGTCATGCAGTATATGTCCTCACCGCCTATGGAGAATGAATTCATGCTGGAAGAAACAAAAAACATATGGTAAAATATAAGAACTGATACAAACAGGTTTACAGCACATAAAACATAGTTCTTAATACAAATCTCATTTTGTGAATGAAAGAAATTTAATTCTGCAGTATAGGCAAATGTTGCAAATACTTCATGGCATCAAGAAAATAGATATTACCTGAGTTTTGTACTACATTTGCAGCATTTGAAGCAATTCTTATGTAGTACACGACCAGCAACTTCCAGTCTCTCCATTGCATACACAGTGCGGTCACATGACAGACACTTGTCTCCCCCACCACCCTGAAAATAATTATTAATTTGAATAACCTGGTAGAAAGCTTAGTAATATACTTTCTTACTTCTCATTATGTGTCATCTCTAAATGATAAAATTAAGAGAATGCACAATTCAATCCAAAATTATTAAAATGTATACCATTGCTTAAAGTCAAATGTCTTCAGTTGGGATATAATACCTACACACAAAATCCATGTCAAACTAAAGCATGCAGTACCACCAATTCTTTCACTACGGATATGATTAGTGACTAAAGTGTCTCTAACATTACGTATTTGGCAAGTATTCCTAACAGAGGTCAATTATGAATTACAGTTGGTGGAACATATTCTCTACAAATACCTGTTTTCCCTTGTAACACACCAAATAAGCACAAAAAAATCAGTATATAAAAAAAAAATCAACAGTTGGTTAGTTTCAACAGTACAACATTTTGAAACTCATAAGCTTTACCAAAGTAATAATAAAAAATGGACATTTCGTTAGTTCACAAACAAATACCACATTAAATATAGGCATCAGACAATGAGTAAATGACTGTACACTATATTAGTATAAATATAAATGCATTACATCACACTGAAACATTTGCACTTTATGACTTACCTATCAATATAATTGCTTGGAAATATGTTGACTCATAATTACAAGGAGGTACATACAGATTCATTTAATATATCAATTTATTAATCAATTTTGATACAAAGTTAAAAACTACATAAAATAATAATAATAACATAAAGTACCTCAATTGTGCGCTGTTTTTAAATGACACAATTCTTTATACAATTGTGAGTTTCTGACAGCATTATCATTTAGTTTACAGTGCTGAAACTGCATCTTACAAAAAAAAAAGAAAAAAAAAAATCTATCAGTGAAATCTAAAAAATATGATACAAATCATCTAAATATTATACTCCAAAAAGCTTCAAGCATTCTGAGGACATGTAGAGTGAGTGAAGATGCCATACATAAGGAAGGTAAAACTTCATATACAGTAAATTTGACAGTCACTCGCCTTACTTGTATGAGTGATTAATATTTATGGGAATACAAGGGCATTGCTAATTATATCTATAAGCAGCAGATTCATTTATGTATGCTGATTGGTTACTTGCTGCATTACCTATACAGAAAAGGAGGGAATTACTTATATACTGTATACCAGAAAAAAACTTCCTGTACAAGCTGTAGTCCACACACAATAGTAATACGTTTTCCTGGTAACATTCATTGCATAAAAAGATGCTGAGAACTAAAAAATATATTAACTGCATATACTATTCAGGCTGCACTTATTTCATCAAGTAAAACAAAGCATCATCTGTTCTTTATGTTTTTAGCACCTACAATTTTTTAGAAGATTATACGCATACCCTCTTTAAGCACCAAATTAGAAAAAATGCCTATGTAAACCATTTTACTCTAAGAATAAGGATTACTCTACTCTTTACCTTTGATTCTCTTAGAGTATGAGAGCACAGTCATAATCCTAAAATTTGCAAGCTGTGATTGAATAAAGAAAGCTCACACTTCTGATATATATCTTCGGGAAACAAGCATCTACAAGGTAATACCAAACATCTTTCATGACGAATGAAGGTAAAGGAAATAACTGATGTTATTTTCATAATAAGCAGTAACTTGGGATTTACTGACTTAGAAGAAAAAACATCTTCCATGGAAGTATAATACATAATAAAACATTTAAATACAACACAAGAAAGACATACTGTATTTGGAAAAAAATGTCATATAAAAGGCAATCACTCTATCCCCAGTCATTTATGAAACATTCTTGGTTTCCTGATTTCAAACGTGTTAACTTGAAGGGCCACATGATTAACAATGAGAGACAACAGAACGATATCTGCTGTTTTTATGGAGTTACTAATGAGGTGTAAACCTTGCATATTGGAATCAAGCTGGAGCAGAGTTTCTGAACGTGGCAGTCCATGTGGTTTGAAGAAAGGAAGTGATGTGCACAACTGCTGAATGAACGATGACGGATGACTGGGGTTGCAGGCGTCGTGGCAAGTCTCACTGGTGGAGGGAAGTGGACAGTCAGCCACAATGCCATAACTCAAGTCTGTGGTTAGTTGTGTCCATCCATAAGCTGTTCTGTTATCATTTCTCCTGTTGCAGGTGAACATTGCCACAAAGAGGGAAAAAACAAAAAATGATGTAGTGCACACTTCAATTCAAACTTAAAGTAGGAGTTAGTCCATACTGATATGAAATGATGCTACAAGCATGCACCATTCAAAACACTGCTGCTACATCACGTCATTCAATTGATGCTGTTAATCCATTTGAAATGTCTTTTGTGTGGTGAATTTTTTGTTATGTTCCTCCTCTTGACTTCTTGAAGAAGACTGTAGTTTGTCTGAATACAAAGCCAAGTCATGAAGCTCTTCTCTTTCTCCCTTATTTCATAAGAGAGCTTTAGCAGCTACATGCACTATTGTTAGAGATGCTGTCAAGGAAATGCAATTGATTCCACAGTCTGCAAAGCTCACATTGTGTAGATGAGACATTCATCCTTACATCTGGCTATCATCACCATGTCATTCTTGGGTGTAGCCTTTATGTCTTCTGAAGGTTTACAGACACTGTTAATGATTACTGCCATTTAGTAGTCCTCCTGACGTCTTTATATGATACAAATATGTTCTGGATTTTGGTATCTAGAAATATGTATATGGCTGATCCTTAAATATCATCATACATAAGCACATTTCTTTTCAACTGTATATTGTACAAATTATCTATAATTTGGGAAGTTACCAATCACTTGTGTATTTTTGTTCAGATTATGTTTCTGTAGTGTCATGCTCTTTTTCAGTTTCATGCGGAGTGCAATCCAATAATTCCCTTTAAGGAAGAGAATGTCCAGATCTCAATGCGATTTCCAGATGTACAGGTAAAATTTCTCTGTTTATACTTCAAAAGTTTCCTTGTATGCTTTTGCAAGGGGAGAACTCCTGGGCATTGTTCTTGTTAATATCCAAAGGATATGGGATGGTACACAAAACATGCAATGATACTGCTTTAAGGTTACACTAATCAATACAAATGTATAATGAATGCTACAATACTACCTTCACCTGGTCTATATGATACTACTATTTTTTTTAATATTTGATACTAGTTACCATGTTAAACTTCAAAGTCTTTTCCTCTATCAACCTTTTGCCTTTTTTACATATAACATGTTATATCTATACATCACAATCTTACACACAATTTCCTAATATACAATCAATCTAACCTACTGAGAAGGCACAAAAGATATATATCTAAAGAAATACAGAGAAATTTGTCATTCAATGTAGACTAATACCAATAAAGAAGTTTGTTTTAACTACTAGTTTCTGTATTCCAACATAAGTGAAACTAGTACATTATTGCAACATATGCTCTTACATGATATGTTCATAGAAAGATACATCACCAGTATGAAAGCATCAGTAATAGAAACTAGTTTGTATTTCTTTCTTTGAGTCCTTAAAGAACATGAAATAAAATCAGATATTTGCACTTACCACAAAATCTGTGACCTTCAACTTGGGTTGACTGCTTACGACCGGCCGGCTTGCCTCCTGGGCCTTGTTCTCAAACATGGCACGGAGGTTGCGGGCGGTGTCAATGGACGGCATACACTCTTCGTCATCTTCGTTCCTTTCATTGCGGTTGTACTCGTTGTTGTGCTCAACCTCTGACTCCCACCGCTCGAATTTGGCTCGCAGCGAAGCTGCTTTTCTGGCACTCTGTGAGGATTTAGCCTGTATAGCAGCAAAGAAGCAGCAGCAGCAGCAGCAGCGGCCACCACGTGTGCATGCACAAATATATGCGTGAAGCAGCAAGTGCATTACCAAAGATATTAAGGATTTTTAACCAGATTTAATAAACCAGTTTACCCAGTGACAATATTGAAGCAACAAAATGTAATGTTTGTGGAAAGTGAAAGTTGTTAGTAGAGGAAAATACCATGTGTATAAAAAAGATTAAAGAATTTTACATTAGAAAAATAGAAAATGTTAACAAAAGTACCATGCATGACATGAACACAAAAAATATCAGAAAAATAATAGAGAAAAAAATGATCCAGAGAAAATAGACAATGAACAGAAGAAACACATAATGGTAAGTAAGCAATGATTCATTGTAAAATTTACAATAAATTTAGCAGCAACATATTGGTATTCAGGTTGGCACCAGTGCATGACAAGATCACAGAACACAGATGCATTTGGAGACATTCACAGTAGACAACATGCAGACAGGTAGGTATGATTAGATGTTGCAGCAGATCAGCAAATAAGCAAGTGATAAGGAGGAAGACCAGGAAAGGGGAGGATGATAGGGAGGACGGGGGAGGGAGGAGGAGGGAGGAAGGACGTAATTATTAGTAGTTTCTTAAATAAAGATATAAACAATTCAGCTTAAAAATAAAATGAATTTTGAGAGATTCTTGAAGTATTTCATGAGTTCACAGAAAATCTGAGTGTGCATATTCCTGTTACTGACACCAGCTATCATCATACAATGATACTTGTCATTATGATAGTATTTGCATGAATTATTTCTTGCCTATAAAAAGATAAAGATAAAATTCTGACAATTGTAAAAGATATCTTTTACAAAATCTATTAGTTCTATCATATTCATAAGCATTTCAAGACATCTACAAACACTCTGATACTTCAAGATCTCCTCGAGAAAGATAACTTAAATAGAGGATGAACACTGAGAGTCGTATCTCTGCTATTTTATAACTCGTAACTTAAATTTTCTTATGCACAATAAAACCTCCTAAAATGAGATGTTTGCTAATAACATAATCAATGACGGCAAGTACACTCTGAGTTGAATCTGGCACACAATCACCAGCACTTAATTAGCACTTACTTAGAAGACTATGTATGAGCTTAAAGCTAACTCAATAAAGTAAACAAACATTTCATACAGTGTGAATTTGTTTATCAATCTAACCTTTCTTATCAAACCTGTAAATGATGATGAAATAGAAAACCTAAGTATATTCGGTATCATGATTTAATTTCAAATGCAAGTCTAACATTAAAAAATGGGATTTCTTTAGGAGGTTTCAGTGTGTGGTTTAGCATAAAACAATAATAATCAACTGGGAAATAAAGCACAATTATTACATTCAAAATAAAAAAATTCAAATAAATGCAGTATGAGATAAATTTTCATGTAAATATGGATAATTTTGGTATGGTGTGTACATGCTTCAAGGTAAAGGCATTGATAGCCTTAGGGTAAAAAAAATATGTTTATGGATATATTGGCAGGGAGCATTTTGTGGAAATCTCACAAACTCTTATATCACCCAATATTCTGAAGGCCAGCTCTAACTCAGCTACTTCTTATGCCAACTAGAAGCAAGTTGTTGACAATATGAACTGAATATCCATTTATAAACATTAATATAAGGAAATACAAGTTAATATCAAAACAGGGGAACATCAGTGCGTCACTGCCATCTACATTGTTACCAGAGAGAAAGGGAGCAGACAACAGAGAGGCCTTTTTTATGATATTGAATACATCCACATTACTACAAAAGGGTGAGTCTGAGTAATGACAGCCTAGCAGAAGCATTGAGAATTGGGTCACCACACTAGCAGTACCACACCTACCCCTCACTGGATCACCTACCAGCTGTACGGTGATAGAAAAATCACATCAGTACTTTTTATCAGTATAAGGTCCTGTTGTTTTATATATCTGAACTAATGGTGTGTCACTACATGGCATCATCAGAATCAAACTCCACAAACCTATATATCTCTGTCAAGATAAGATACAAAACATTCAAGAAGCTGTTCATAAAAAGGAAAGATGCTTGTAGGCCACTTATGAAGGGTGATTCTCATCTTTTCCTCAGTGGGGGAATTCTTAAGTTTATTAGTGCTATTGGAAACAAAAGGTCTAGCCCCAAAAGTTTCAAAAACAAAACTTGGCAAACTGTGAAAAGATACAATTCTACAAGTTTTTCTGGATGGCAGTAGAAGAAAAGGTTAGTGGCTTTATGTACTAAAGAGCAAAAGAAAAATGTCAAACATCAGTAATAAAAGAAATACTGTGTCCCAATGTCTCATAGTTGGACTGCACTATCGTATGAAAATATTCATAATAAAGCAGAATTTGATTCATAAGTACTGACCATAAAATAATTTGACAGCAGCTTATTACAATGTACGTGTGTATATTTGGGCCAAAGCAACAAAATAATGAATTGTGGTTCTGATCTGAACACTGTAATGATATCTACCAATCTATATAAAGTAAAAAATACACATTTATAAGTAAGCACTGCAATATAATTTAAAGAAAAATTGACCCCTCATGGATGGATATAAGCACCCATACAATACCCGCAAGTGAGCTGATTTCTTTTAAAATCTATATCTTATGAAGTTAGGTTTGCCTTAAAACAAAATGAGGTGGGATACTTGTAGACAAAATGGCAGCTGATTGATGTGCATGTAACATTAGGGACCCATCCATAAGGGTTCAGCAAAAGTTGAATCACCTTCCATCTATTTCCACAACAACCTGATCTTACTTACCTTCTTTTTCCTTGCTTTTTGCTAATAAAAACAAAAAATATGAAAATCTAATATAAAGATAATAAACTGTTGTAGCATCAATCATTTACACTTCCTTTGTCACCCTACCACAGAAAGTAATGGTAAAAAATTACATCTTACCATCTCTAAGATTTCATCCTTGTACTTTGGTTTCCTAGGTCTCTCATCATCATCATCAGACTCCTCCTCCTCATCTTCATCATCATCTTCTTCATCCTCTTCATCCGAGTACTCTTCATCAGAATACTCTTCGTCATCTGAATCATCATATTCACCCTCTGGTGGTGGCGTGAAGCGCTTCAGTGGTCGCGGGCCTGGTAATGAGGTTACCATGAATAGGAGTTCAACAATGCAGCTAAACATCAGTCTTGCATTAGCATTTCATAACCATTATATCTATTAATAACTATAGCTGCATGACCTTTTAAAGGCTACGCCTATGTCAAGTTTAATCTAACTGGTTGTGAAATGTGTTGAATTACATGTGCTATATCACCTACAAAACACCAAATCCTTCCAGATTTTACACAAGACAAAATAATAAAAAGAAAAAGTACCTTTGGCATCGTCATCCTCTTGCATTTCCATTTTCCTGAACATGGCAAGCACACTTTTGGTCTTGCGACAATCTAATGGTTCCTCTAGGTTGTCAGTGTACTTGACAAGATTAGGATCACGTCCGTAGAAGTCGGCCACTTCCTCATCATCACAGCCCTGGGGAAATACATATGATGAGTTATCAAATGTTTGGACGTTTCTTTTATTTCCTAGTATGTAATGAAGGAAAGGAAAGGCACAGGCTAGGAAAGTAAACAGGAAAATAGGATATTATAAGAAAAAATGTTACTATGGTTAACAGGGATCAACATCAATGGGGTAATGTTCTGGAATAAAAATAGTCTATGTGGTAATTAGTAGTTCTACTGGAAGGGAAGTCAACTATTAATAGAAACTGAGGATGTGAGAATAAGGTTATGAATAAAGGCAAAGTCAGTCTGGCAAAAACACTTAATAAACAGCAACCTGCCAGAACAGATGTATTTCTCATTCACTTTACTATGCAAGGCAAAATTATTTCTTATGCTTCCTGGCACTGCATTTCTCTAAGTGACTTGTCTCACACTACTGACACATTCAGATATAAGAGAAATGTTTGGCCCAGTAGTTTCTGAAAGTAAATAACTGCATATTATGTTTTAGGTGTTACCTTCATATGTATGTAAAAACAAATCAAAAACGTCATAAACGTCTTCTCGTCACTTTAGGCTACACACTGTTAATCACACATAAGGCGAAAGGCAGAGGATAATACACCAAAGGATGAGGAAAAATACATTTAAATTTCAGACAAAAAGAAAAGCACTTAACAAAACTATGTAAGGGATACAAAACAGAAGTGGGCAGGAGATGAAGAACAGATGATTAATAATCAATAAAACAAAAAGGGTCAAAAGGGTGGGAAGGAAAAACAAAACAAAACAAAACAAAAAAAAATATAAGAATACTGAACATAAAGAATATAATAAATAACTGCTGCATACACATACAGATGATAGTAATGAAAAAAGAAGGTATAGGAGAAAAAAACGCGAAAAAGCCCAAAACCAGTCCGAAGAAAATATCAGGCAATATCTTGAATAAGAATACATCAGTCACGTCACTATCACGAAAATCTATAAAACTATATTTACATGGTTAGATATATTTCTAAGCACATCACCTGAAACATTGTTTGAGTTCTGAGGGAACAAAAAATGCTCAGTTTCTAATGCCACCAACAACCCTAATTGCCATGCATTTCTATATCCATTATCTACACAATCTCTCCACAAAGAACAAACTTATTAATGCGCACAAAGAAAACTCTTAGTATTATTTCAGCTAGCATATGAACAACTGTAATGGCAAGAACTGCAAAGTCTTTGTTACTCACTCTGTAAGACAGACTAAAAAAAAAGGGTAATTTAAGCATCTTATTTTATGCAGGAGTTTAGGCAATTCTCATTGGTCGTTCTAAAGACTAGCTGGTCCTGACTCCATCTTCCAAAAAGGTTTCAGGTTTCAATAAACGTCTCCAGACTGTTTCTTGTTTGCTGTTTAAAATCTCTTGGAGTGGCAAAAAAATTTACCTCCTTAATGAGAAGAGAAAGGCAAGGTTTCCTGACAGTCCTGTAGTCATAAAATGTCCAGTCGCACCACCGTAATCAATATTTTCCCTGGATGATAATATATAAAACAGTTATATCTTGGGAATAAGCCTACTTTATGGGGAATATCTATACATTTTGGAATTTACATTTTTCCCATAGTTTAAAAGGTAACGGTAATGCAAAAAAATATAGGTGCATGTATAAGTAGTTTCCCATGATTCCCATAATATCAAAGGGACTTATGCAGAAAATGGTACAAATAGACATGAATAACTTTGCAACCTAAGATAAATAATATCTTGCAATGAGAAGTTATTCACAATTGTTTATAACATTTTCAACATTTGTCAAAATGGACCCAGATCATCTAAGAAAGAGACATTATATCTAGCACATTTTTGCACTGGCTATTGACAGTGCAGAGACATACCAAAAATCAGCATGCTAACCTGGCAGGTCACTGATTCAGATGCCAAAAGGATCTAATGACACATGTTAGTGCAACAGTGAAGGCAGACAATTCATCTCATTATTGATGGAAATGGTTTCAGTTAAAAACATATATTAGGATTTATTGCTTTACATATATGAAAATCTTTAGATGAAAAATATATACTAGAAAGCAATATTTAAACTCTAAACACTGAGAATTTAACATGAAGATATTAGACAGAGTGATCACTTTCTTCTAATTATGGGGTAGGCTGGCTGTGACACTTCTAAACACTGAATATATCCAGAGTTACAGAAACAGGAAACATGTACCAGTGATAGGTACTATATTTCACAAACACAACACAAAACAAGACACTTCTACAAGCTACAATGGGCATGGGGAATCGGGAAATTCTGGGTTCGGATGATAAAAAAACTCGGTGACCACAGCAAATTACCCGAAGCCTGCACACCGGACAATTAATTGCCATGCAACGTTTAGGCATTATGGCCTTTAAGAGCTCTTCATCAACCTGGGCTCCATCACGAGGTGGGTGATGCGGAATACTTTTTTCTTCTTCCTCTCCTGTTCTTTGACACGTTCCTCATAGGTTGCAAAGAATTTAAAGCGGTCCAAAATATTTGAACTTTCAAGTCCCTCTTCTTCTCCATCGCCATTCGCTCCATCTCCGACCTGCGAAGTGAGATTTCGAATGCGCCTGCCCTGCAAAACACCAGCAACACTGTCCGGTCATATCTATCAAATGTTCTCACTTTTTCTTCCGGTTTTGTGTGTGTGTGCTTTGCGGGGAGATTTTAAACAAAGTACTTCTATGCTAATGTATTAAGCTGCTACAAGATTGCCAGGCAAGACAAGTGTGTAGTTAGAGGTCTATTAAGAAATACAGAAGGAAGACAGAAAGCAAAGGATCTAGAAAAATATCTTGAAGTAGTGGTTTCTTCTGGATCTTCTGAACTCACATCCTTGCTGTAGAATAACATTCAACATAATTAATATGTGATTTCAAAGAGAGACACACATTCTGTACAAAAAATATTTGCTACAGAGAGAGAAGAGTCAGTATATTAATTATAAGATTTTCT
>NW_020871293.1:121847-124347 GCF_003789085.1 Penaeus vannamei
ATGACCGCGGATAAGACTGACTGAGATGGGAGGGAGTGGGAGGAGAAGAGAGAGGGAGATCAAGAGATCAGAGTGAGAAGAGAATGGATGGCGATATGAAGAGATGATGAACGAGATGAGAAGAGAAAAATGAGAGAGAGAGATGATGAGACGTCGGAGGAGTGTGCGATGGGAGGTGAGGGAGGATAAGAGGAGAGGGTGGAAGGAGAATTGGAGAGTGAGAAAGAGAGGATGAGAATCTAGATGCGCAGAGTCGGATGATGGTTCGTTTACTCTGATCAGGTTAATCAGGGACGATCTTTGTTCGTCTTCTTCGAGAGGAAGAGAGAGAGATCAGGGGTGAGGAGGGAGGATGACGAGCGAGAGCGAGGACGATGGAGAGAGATGACCGCGAGAGAAGAGAAGAGAGAGGGAGGAGAAAAGGAGGAGAGAAGAGGAGGTAGGAGGAGAGGAAGAGAGAGAAGAAGAAAGCGAAAGGTATCTTTGTTTAGGAGTCCCGATTTTTTTTTTTTTTTTTTTGTTTTCCTCCCTTCCTTGCTCGTGGGTCCTTCCTCTTTTCTGCTTCCTCTCCTTTTCTTTTTCTTCTCTTTCCCCCTTCTTTTTTTTCTTCTCTTCTCTCTTTCTCTCTCTCTCTCTCTCTCTCTCTCTCAGGCTGTCGCTTGCAATAACATAATAACAAATACAGTTAAGTACAGCTAGTGATATTCTCCCTTTCCAGTCGCCATCATGTTTTACGAATATTTTTTTCTTTTTCTTCCGCCGCCGATGAGCCGCGCCGTCGTGTCAGCTGATCACGGACGTCCTGGGTGATGCCCCGTCGTGGATGCTGCGGCGCCCCTCGGGATGTTTGTGTGTGGCCTGGGTGTGGTTCCTCCCCCCCCCCCTTTCTCTCTCTTTTGTAAAATCATGTATATGTGTTTTTTTCGGTTATTAGATAAGAAATAAGGTGAGCACTAAGGTGCAGCCCTTCAGGCATGTATAGTTAATGTTCGACTTTGGCCCTTAAGTCAATAGAAGTTCAGCCAGATTGGGTAGATGCTCGGACATCTTTCCCTGGACATCTTACTGCTCTGTAAATAAATGTTTTCAAATCAAATCAATCTCTCTCTCTCTCTCCTTCCCTCCCTCCTGGCTGCCCCTCCACATTTCTCCCTCGCTCGGTCCTACGCTCCCCTCCCTCCTCCACCCCTTCCCCGTAACCACTCTCCCTCCCCCCTTCCCCCTCCGGCTCCCCCGCTGTGTGCGAGAATCCCACAACTCCGAACAGATTAATTACACGACGGAGCTCCCCAGGTGGGTGCGCCTCCTCCCGTTTCATCTCCTGCGCCTCCCTCGCCCCTGCGCCCTCGCCCCCGGGTCTTCGCCCCTGCCCCTTCCCTCCTGTGCCCTACCCCTCCACACTCTCGCCCCCGCCGTCACCCCGCGCTTCGCCCTACACAGACCACGTGACTTGTGCCCAGCTTGACGAGGGAGGGGCCCTTGCCCCCCCCCCCACATGTAGCGTAGACCCCGAGGGCATGTTGAGACACCGTTGAATGCCCACAACGGCGTCGTCGGCTTAAACTCTTAAGGTGCTGTCACACTAGCACTTTTTCCGTCAATTTTTTGACAATTTTCTGAAATTTTCTCCATTTTTTAGCGAATTGTCGATTCTCCAGTCAGCCGATAATTATCGTTTCCGTCTGAAAACCTTAACGTCAACTTTCTCAGCTAAGCATAGTCAAATCAAGAGCTATATTCGAGAATGTTTGTATTTATGTTAAATAAAATTGTGAAAAAATGACGGAAAAAGTGCTAGTGTGACACGGCCTTTATATCTTTATTTATCTCCCCGCTTTGCCTCTTGCTTCGGTCTTTGGTCTCCTTCGATTCGGGCCAGAAGTGAGCGGAAATGGTGCGACTCGACTGCAGATAAGTCATTCTTCGCTTTGTCATTACGAGCAAATTCAGTTCCTATTTTCAAACCTTTCGCGTGTCTTTAGATTCTTCCATACCTATCTCTGTACGTTATGTATATATTATTATATATTATATGGTTTGGCGTAGTATATAGGTACGTACGCGTTCATATATTACCGGCTGAAGAACCAAATCACGTCAGCAGCGTTCGAGTTGTCTTCGGTGCATCGGATAATGAACGCAAAGACTCTGGCCAATCACGAGCTTTTCTTGTCCATTTTCTCGACCGAAGGCCATCGGCGCAATCGGGCCGACGAAAGCATCAAAGTGGCCAAAGGTATTTTCGACTGGCCAATCAGCGATGAATTGCATCTTTGCGACACGCGCGTTCGTTGATAGTCACACACACACACAGATACACACACACACACACACACACACACACACACACACACACACACACACACACACACACACACATACACACACACACACACACACACACACACACACACACACACACACAAAGGTACATACACAAACACACATACTTTGTTTTTCTACCAGATGGAAACTCTAGGAAGCTCAGAAACTCAATAAT
>NW_020871293.1:131847-136847 GCF_003789085.1 Penaeus vannamei
CTATTGGCATCCATTTCGGGACATTTTATTGGCTTCAGTCCCCCCATTATGCTGTCATGGCGGACGCGTGATCCCTGGAAAAGAAAACGGGGATCGAGGAGCGGCGAGGGAGGGGGGGGCAGGGGGAGGGGGAGCCAGGGGGGAGAGGGGAAGAGGGAGGGGCGGAGGGGGAGTGCCAGGGGGAGGGGAAGGGGAGGGGAAGGGAGGAAGTGGGAGGAGAAACAAGATGGAAAGGAAAGGGGGAGGGGAGGGAGGGGAGGGAGAGGGAGGGAATAAGATGGAAGGGAAAAAGGGTAGGGGGAGGGGAGGGGAGAGGAGAGAGAACAAGATGGAAGGGAAAGGGGGGAGGGGAGGGAAGGGGAGGGGAGGGTATGGGAGGGATAGCAAGAGGGGATGGGAATGGAGTTGGGGAGGGAGGTTAGGGAAGGGGGAGAACAAGAGGGGAGGGGAGAGGGAAGGGGCAGAATGGGGAAGGATGAGAAGGGTGAGGAAGGGGGAGTGTTGGAGGTGGAGACATGAGGAGAGGGGGAAGGATTGAGGGAGACACAAAGCGGAGAGAGTGGGAGAGGATAGGGAAGGAGGGAGACACGGATAGAGGAGGATAGTAAGGAGGGAGAAGCAGAATTGAGGGAGACACCTTCATCACCGCCATGATCGTCATCATCACTATAAATATTATCTTCATCCTCACCAAGGCATTACATCATCATTATCGCCACCACCATCATCATCATTCTCATCACCACCACCACCATTATCATCACTATCACCATCATCACAACCATCATCATTATTACCATCAACACCACCACCATCATTATTATCACCATCAACACCACCACACCACCACCATCACCATTAACACATCATCATCATCACCATAAAGACCACCACCATAATCAACACCACCACCACCATGATCATCACCACCATCACCATTATCACCATCGACACTACTACCATTATCATCACCATCATCATCACTACCAGCATTCGCCTCATCATCACCACCACCACCACCATCATCATCATAAGCTACAAAAAATGAGATGAAAGATTTTTTTCAGTATTGTGCAAACAGAAATACATAAAAATGATTCCCATAGTCTGTTATAGTATACAATATCTCACATATCATTTTACATCATACCCTTGTATCCTTCATAGCATCCACATTAATATACCATAACATTATTCCATATACCATAATTCTTCTTCCACTTCACACACTCATCATCATCATAAACCATTCAATTACCCGTTAATTAATTACTATTTCCTCCACATGCAATTAACCGGTTTCGAGTATATCTTTGTCAGAAATACAAATGTCTTTCTGATATAATCGAAAATAGTCAGATATACCGCTTGTATTGTGAAGATATGTCATTCACTCAGTAATATAGTGAACAGTTGAAGAACTGTTGATGGTATAAGATGTAATGTATTTCTGACGAGACCGGTTAATTGCATATGTTGCAGTGTGAAGATATTCTCATTCATACCTTTTCTTTATTTGTTGCGAGAAATAAGGTTCATATTACTGACTATCGACTATATGATTCCTTACTTTTACTCTTTCTGCCTTTGCCCATCACCACCATCATCTTCATCACCATCATCCTTATCACTATCATCATTATCATTATCACCATCATCATCATCATTCATTCATCACCACCACCACCATCATCCATCATCACCATCATCATCATCACCACCATCAACATCATTATCACCACCACACATCCATATCACCATCATCATTATCATCATCATCATCATAATTACCATCATCATCATCATTATCATAATCATAATAATTATTATCATAATCATTATCATTGTTATTGTTATCATTATTATTACATATTTTCTCCCGTGTTTTCGTTTCTACTATATTCATTTTTATCAGTCAGTTCTCATGTCAACGTGTTAGCCTATTTATGTATTCCAGTCTTAAATTCTTCCTTTTACACATATTTTTCTCGCCACCTCTCCTCCCCTTTCTCTTGCCGTGAGCATTATCGCTACTTTCTATATATATACTCTGTTACAAAGTCACAATCTTTTTCGTGTCGAAAATGTCCATCGGACTCACTCACTCTCTCTGTCTCTCTCTCTTTCTCTCTGTCTCTGTCTCTCTCTCTCTCTTTCTCTTTCTCTCTTCTCTCTCTCTCTCTCTCTCTCTCTCTCTCTCTCTCTCTCTCTCTCTCTCTCTCTCTCTCTCTCTCTCTCTCTCTCTCTCTCTCTCTCTCTCTCTCTCTTCCTCTCTCTCTCTCTCTTTCTATCTTCCTCTCTCTCCCGCTCCGCTCTTTCGCCAGTTAGTCAGGTATCTATATTTTCTGCCTTCCCTTCCCCTTCTCCTCCCTTTCTCCCTTTATTCCTTCAAGATCCTACTCTTCCCCTACCTTCTTTTATCCTTCATCCTTCCTCACTCTCCTTTCTCCTTTTCTTCTTTGTCCTTTCCATTCTTTTAGTCTTTCCCCTCCTCTTTTCTCCCTCTCCGTCCCTCTTCCCCTTCCTTCCTCCCATACTCTGCCCCCTTTTCTCCCCCCTTCCCCCTCCCCACCACCACCCCCCTCCCTCACTGTCATAAAGGTCACATAAATTAGTCCAAACATTTAGCTGTATCAAAAAAGGTCATACTATTTAGTGATTCTTCAGAAAGTCGGAACTGTGTTAGAATTTCTGTGATGGGCATTTGTCTCTTGAATATTTGATAAGGTTGCCTTTTCAGTGTAACAGTCAGGATTATCACCCTTTCGATAGTGATATTCTGTCAAAATGATAAAATTCTGGAAAAGAGAAAAAAATTATAATAGTGATCGAAATGATGCTTATGACACATTGAAATAATGATGATAATGCCCATAATACTTGTAATATTGATAATTATGCTATACCAATTAAGACGAGAATAATGATATTGATACTAATACAAGTCACAGGATGATGAGGATAATGATACCCTTAATATCAACGACAACACATAATGATAACACTATTCATTAAGACAAAGGTAACAAGAGGTATAAATGCGAAATGTATTTGATTGGTTTCAGCTGTATTATTGACGATTTTTTTTCAAGTCGTATAAATTTCTTGTGCTGAATAAATATTCATCATCATTCATGCCTAATTTCATATATATGATAACCTTAGTAAGAACCTCAGTTACAGCAGTTAAAATAATCATAAAGCGAAAGAGGATGATAATTATTACGATAATGATTATGATAATAATAAAAATGATAATGATATTAATAATGATAATAATAACAATACTAACAATTACTACTACTTACTTACTCTACTACTACTACTACTTACTACTAATACTAATAATAATTAATGACAATAATGATGATGAAAATAATAATAATGATGAATAATAATGATAATAATACTACTACTAAATAATAACACAATAATATTAATATAATAACAATAATAATTATAATAATAATAATGATAATATAATGATAATAATAATTAATAAATAATTCAATAATAATAATGATAATAATAATAATAATAATAATAATAATCATTAATTAATAATAATATATTCAATAAAAATAATAATAATAATAATAATAATTAGATGGATAATCAATAATAATAAAAAATTATATAATATTATGATATAATAAAAAATGATAATAATAAGAATAATAATCATAATCATAACGGTAGGAGTAATAATGATAATTATTACGATAATTATAACAATAATACTAATATTAAAGGTATAACGATTAATTGATAACAAGCGAGAAATGATGATAACAATGATAAATGATATTGATAATTGATAATAATGATATCATTGATAATGATAATGATAACTAAAAATGTTAGTAACTATATTTTATAATAGTAATGAAATAATGGTTAATAATGATGGTCTAATTAGATGTAATTCAATTAATGATACTATCAACAATTAATAATAATAGTAATAATGAAAATAATAATTGATAATAATCGATAATAATAATAATATGTATATCCAATAATATTTAATAACAATTAATAATAATAATAATGATAACAATAATTGATAATGATGAAAATGATCATCGTAATAACAACTGCAAAAACAACAACAGCAACAATAATAATAATGATGATGATGAAGATGATAATAGTAATGATGCTGATGATGATGTTTGTTAATATTAACAATAATGATCTGATAATGATAAATAGTAACAGAAATGAAGAATAAGGTCATTGTTAATAACACTATAATAACAACATAATACTAATAACAATTACGATAATAATAGCAATTATAGTGAATATGATATTCTGACGAAAAATGCAAAATGATCTAAAGAATAATAATGATAGTAACAACCAATAAAAGAAAATAACAGATAAAAGGAGATTGAGAAAGAGATT
The DNA here is from genome assembly GCF_003789085.1 of Penaeus vannamei. Classification (NCBI taxonomy): domain Eukaryota; kingdom Metazoa; phylum Arthropoda; class Malacostraca; order Decapoda; family Penaeidae; genus Penaeus; species Penaeus vannamei. Next base: position 136,258 of record NW_020871293.1, read on the forward strand.
GCAAAAGGTGCAGAAAAACACAAATGTTTTCCAGTATAAGTAGAGAGAAAAGAGGCAATGGTGATAGATGCAGTAGAAGTCATATAATATACATACACACACACACACACAACACACACACACACACCACCACCACACACACACATCACAGTTATACTATATATATATTATACTTATATAATAATATAATATATTTATATAGTATATATGTATTATATATTATTTTGATATATTGAGTTATATATACTATATTATTTAGAGATATATATATGTATACGATATGTAATATATACTATATATTGTGTAATGTTTTGATTGATTCGTAGATAGTATGATGGGTTATATTTAAAATCATATGGTTATTATCTGTATCTGATGGTGAATTGGCTAGCGTTATGTTTGTTGTGGCGGATAGTCGATACTTGTGTGTGGATCGTCTACTGAGTNGATATAGAAAGGAGAGGAGAGAGAGAAAGAGAGAGAGAGAGAGAGAGAGAGAGAGAGAGAGAGAGAGAGAGAGAGAGAGAGAGAGAGAGAGAGAGAGAGAGAGAGAGAGAGAGAGAGAGAACAATCTTTACATGTAGTAAAAG
>NW_020871293.1:141847-144347 GCF_003789085.1 Penaeus vannamei
TCTCACGCACATGTCATAAGGGGGATGAAAGCAACTTGATAAACATAGCGGAAGATGAAAGAGAGATGAAATGGTAGAGATAAGAAATAAGGAATAGACAAAGGCAAAAAGATAAATAAGATGATGTGACAAGAAAATCATCTTTAATATATATTTTTTTTTTTATTAAAGTGTTAAATGGCATTATAACATTGGGGCAAAAAGATGGCAGTATATTTCGCTTGCTTATATATTATAGAGTATTCCGTCCGTGTGTGTGTGTGTGTGTGTGTGTGTGTGTGTGTGTGTGTGTGTGTGTGTGTGTGTGTGTTGTGTGGTGTGTGTGTGTGTGTGTGTGTGTGTGTGTGTGTGTGTGTGTGTGTGCAGATAGATAGATGGATAAATAGACAGACATACAGATATATAAGTAGATAGAAGGCAGGCAGATAGACAGGATAACTTGCCCAGTACATCACCCAAATTCTTAGCATACACTAAAATAAAATCGCCTAAAACATCATTACAACCGAAAAAACAACCACAATAATATAACCCCAGAGATAACACAAAATCCTTCCCTTCTGAATTCAGTTATCTAAATCTCTACAAAGACTAAGATAACAATATCAAACCAGACATTCTAGAGCATTAAGCCTTACTTATCAGAGGCATCGGGAAAGCTCCCGTCAGCTTGATTCACGTTTCCTTTTTACTAACCTATTGAGGCCTTCCGTGTCGTCTTAGGCAGAAGGTCGCTGGATGGGGGTAATTGTTGGCTCGTTGTTTTTTGCTTGTTTGTGTGTGTGTGAGGGACGATTGAGAGCGAATACCTTCACAACATAAGAGATATTTAACTAACTGCTTTCAAATACATTTTTGTTTGTTTGTTTGTTTGTGTGTGGGTGAGAGAAATACATAACGATGATATATTCGAAATCGGTGAAATACATCTCTTGTATTGTGAAGATATATATTTTTTATATATTTGCCGCAATGAATGTCTGGTTCGGATGACGGCCTATTATTTTGGTTTAAGTTTTAAATGTAGTCTAAATCTCTGGATGCGGTAATATTTCGAATGAGTGGTCTATGCTACAATTTGGATGAAATGTGTTTATTTTTGGTGTATGGTCTAGAGTATGAGCGTAAATATATACCACATATACACTTTGTATGTATGGTGTATATTTATGGGTGTTTAATCTGTATTTTCGGTGTGGTGAGTATTGACCACATTTTCGATTTTTTCATGTTTGGTAATATGGATATTTTGGATGTTTGTCCTGGTTTAGGTTCTGAATGTTTAACCTACACTGCGCAGATCTGTGTGGTCCATACTAGGTGATTTTGTATGATGTTTTCCCTATAAACTGAAAGTGTACTCCATATTTTGGATATGCGAAGTATATACTGAATAGACAGTCCTTATGAAAGAGGTGGAACCCATAAACTGAATCCGCCTCCCTAATTTTTTGTGTAATTTTCGATTGAAACGAAAGCTACACAACATTTTGGTGAAGAATGACTGCTCATACGATGAAGATGATATCATGATATGTGATGCTGCGTCATAATGTGATTTTTATTACCCTGTAAACTATGAAAGGGTCTAGAATACAAATTACCACTAAAGCTATTATGGTTATAACCTCGCTTTATAACTGGGACTACATAAATATGGCGGTAAATAGGTGTATTATAACAGATTTACAGCGCTATGAACAGCAAGTGTAAAATGAATGCCCAGAACGAAAATTGCATATTTCGGCGGCATACTATATCTTCCAAAACGTACATAAGAGCGTGTTTATTCGGAATTATTCTAAACAATATAGCAAATAATAATTCTGTAACATCTCATTACGATTATTACCAAAGCAGAGGAAAGCTACTACATGCTTGCGTCGTTTTTTTCTACAGGTTATAGGGAATAGAATTGCACAACCTAAACTGAAGCAGAAAACACAGGGAAAGTGACATTTCTAGTCAGACGAACAGTATAATTCTATTTAGCTTATAAACATAACTACACAAAGATGATGCTCTTCGACGCATCATATTGCACAGCAGCATATTTCATTATGCAGCAATCACTACTAAAGGATATTTTTGACTCAATAAAAAACAAATTAAACTTTGTTATAATGGTACATGGTACATCACATTAATCATTCGGTTGATTCCTGTACACTGGTGAATGAGTACAAAATCGTTATTGCTTAACTAAAAAAGAAAAATATTTAAAACATTTCATTTCCCATTCCCACAGATTTTGGTTAACAGCAACAAAATACAAAGAAAACGATATAAGAAGAGCAAGAGCACGCCAGGCTGCCTCGTGACCTTCGCGCGCGAGGATAAGGCTCAGCGACCCTGCGGTGGAGGCCTTCCTGCGGCGGCCCTTCGGATCCGACGCTGACTGGGAATCGCGGACGGCGGAGTGGGTTGGCGAGGATCGTGTGTATGTTGACTTAACAGAGAGAGAAAGGAGAGGGAAGGAGGGAGAGGGGGAGAGGAGAGG
>NW_020871293.1:154347-156847 GCF_003789085.1 Penaeus vannamei
CAGAAGATGCAGTGCCATAAGATCAAGACCGTAGACATCAGCATACTCCTGGCAGAGTCCATTCGCAGAATCCACAACAATGAGAGCATGAGCTACCTCTTCCGCAATGTAACGCTGGAAGATTAAGACCTCTTTGTTAACATTACCGTGGATTCAAGATCATATGTATGGGTGGCATAACCATTTTTATGTGACTACAATGCTACATGAAGTGAAAATTAGAAATAAAAGTTGATATTTTCTGTCATGTAGTCCCTTTAACTTGCTATATAAAGAAAGAAATGAGTGTCTATGTGATACCTTTATTTTTTCACAAAATTAGTCTTATATGAATTTTTTTTAATGTTTCTCAGATAGAGTATAAGTAGTGATGGAATAATGTTAGTATGTAATAATGTATTGCTAGTAGGAGACTGGTATATCTTGATGATGATAATGCAGAAGAGAATATGATATATATAAATATATATATATATATAAGTATATGATGTCAGTAAATGTTTAACTAATGAATAATGAACAATTTCATGAAAACATTTCATTTTACATATTGAATATTGAAGAATTTCCTAATGATAGTGTAATTCCATGAAATTGTAATTCTAAGAAATCTAATAAAACTTTTTTAACCTTCTTCATGGTCTTATATTGGCCTCATATTAATTGTAGATTATGATTTGCCCGCTGTTAATGCTTGTTGTATAAATTAATAAACTATCAGTTTTTAAATTTATTTTAGTTTTATATAAAGAATCTTTCATTTGGCTATAGAGATAGTTTTTAAAAATATGTGGTGTGAAGAATCTTTCTTTAAATTGTTCTTCATCATTCTGTTGTATAAAATATTAATACTGAACTTTGAAAATTTTGTTTTTATATCCAATTATTATTAAGTGTTTGCAGGATATGCAATACATATAACAATTTGGGAATTGTCTTTATTCTTTATTGAATTAAAAGAAATTAATAGACAATTATTATAAACTAAATTCACTATATAATACTTCCATAAAAATATTACACCTTGTCATATGTTTGAATATATTTATATATGTGATAAAGTATCGACTGTAGTGCATCTAATCTTAGGAAAGGAAAAACTGGCAACTGACCCATAACCATGAGTTTTCCAATTAGTGCTGTTCTTTTTTATTTTAATTACCTGACTCATAATACTTGTGCTCACATGTTGGGATTTTTAACCCTTATTGACAATATTTTTATTACTCTGTTCGAATTTGTTGCCGTCAACACCTCGTCCTTATTTTTTCCCAAAAAAATCCAGAGCCTAAGGCGAGTTGTTTGTTTGTAATTTCCTGGAATTGGATGGAGTTTTAGTAATATGATGTCAAAATAGCCAAAAAATCTTAAATTCATTCTGAAATTCTTCTCAAACCAGTCTTCTGCTCATAAATACCTCAAGAAACCAATGTTTCTAGAAGCAAACATTCACACTCTTCTCATGTTAATTATGTTGGCAACTAATACTATAGATAATGGCTAAACTTAAATTGGTATAAGTGCATAAGAAAATAATATTTACAACAAAATATGATTCACTTTTCTTAATAAATTGGTCTCTTCATCTGCCCTTATTCCCCACAGAAATTTAATCATTATTTTTCCCCCTTTTGATTTTTTGATATAGCCTTATCAAACAAGATAGTATTTATTATAGTTTTAGCATTTATTATACTTTTAATATGAACCATCTCAAAAGTAAATGAAAAGTACCTAGTACCAGATTTTTTTTTTTCTTCATATAAACAATGGTTAAAATCACTAGAAGGGTTAAACTTTCTTAATTTTTTACTGAGAATATTTAGTAAACTTTTCTCTTTTCCATTCAATTAAATACTCATATTATGCCTGTTTCATAAATCACTGTACTATCAACTGAAGGAGAATGCTAAAATAAAATAAAACGCTAATTTCCTAACATTAGATAACCACTGTAAAATTATTACTAAACCTTGGCATTCTATAGAACAGTTAGTGACCTCACTTGCCCTGTCTTTGACTTTAATAATACACAAACCAATAAAAAAACTCATAAATTATAACAAAGTGGACATTCAGCGGATCAATATGAATTTTGTATGAATGCAAGAACTTGCAAACTATGCGTATTTCTTACATCGACCAACAGTGAGAGAAAGGGAGACAAGCAATGTGTGTAGTTGTGAAACTGTGTGTGTATATTCATGTATGTGAGAGAGAAAAAAAAATAAAAGGAAATGAGAGAATTAAAGAAAAAGAGAGAGAGAGAGTGAAAGAAGAGAGAGAGAGAAAATGAGAGAATTAGAGAAAGTGAGAGAGTGAAAGAAGGAAGCAAGAAAATGAGAAGATAAGAGAGAGAGAGAGAGAGAGAGAAGAGAGAGAAGAGAGAGAGAGAAATTAGAGAAAGTGAGAGAGAATGAAGGAAGAAAGGGAGAAAATGAGAATAAGGTGAAAGAGAGAAAATGAAAGAACTAGAGAGAGAGAGAGTGAGAGAAAGATA
>NW_020871293.1:164347-169347 GCF_003789085.1 Penaeus vannamei
TAGAACGCGCTGGTTGGAGAATGATGGATGGTGGAAGTGGCTCCTAACATTCTCCATCCTACCTATTCACTCCACCATAACGGGCGAGGGCTCCTCCATCCCCAACAGCCCTTATTCACATATCATAACGTGCTGAGAACATTATGTGAAAGATGATGGCAGTATCTCCAACAACTTCCATCGTACTTATTCATCTCAGACCGGAGTGTCCCGCGGCAGGGAGATGATCCTGTAAACTTTAATATTACACCAGGTTACTACACCCCTGCTCTCTCCCTCGCCTCTGTCTGCTTCCACCTCGCGTTGCACAGCACGCTGCTCCCGGGTAGCAGCACTCGGATTGCCTTATTCTCTCTTTCTCAGTACGCTACCTAAACTATGTCCAACAATATTATGTTGCTATGATGGATCTTCCTGGGAATTAGCGGTCATTTCAAGTTAATTCTCATACGCCGTCTCCATGACAACTATCTCACCTCAATGCAAAGGCTGTGTTATCTTACCTAATTGTAAAGAGAGAACTAATGAAGTAGTAAACTCAAAAGCATCAAAACCGTACATGCATTCCACAGAAACTAACTTCGAAGAGCATTTAAGGCTCCATCATATCATCGTACTATGCTTGGGGAATCGATGCAAATAGGAACACGGGTGGAACAAATCCCAGCTACCTTGCCTGTCCCGGGACAGCAAACTAACATCACCTCTCTCCACCAGTGGCCGGAAGTTAGTCCCCCTCCCCTCCCCAAGCCTCCATTCACACGGCTTGATCAATCTGCTACCGTGCGAAGGTATTTACTAAGCGGACACCTCACTATTTCGTAATCTGATTGCTTTGCCGAAGCTCAGCATAAGAAATGTATAACTATGCATAGATAAAATACATTGTGTGTGTGTGTGTGTGTGTGTGTGTGTGTGTGTGTGTGTGTGTGTGTGTGTGTGTGTGTGTGCGTGCGCCTAATAAGAATGGCATCATATGTAAATCAGTATTTGGAATGTGTGTAGCGTGTTTATTCTGAAACATAACATGAGATGAATTTTATGAACATCCATTTATTACTTAAACCCAAACAGCACGCTCGTTTTATCAAAGCATCAAGTAGGGATAACAGAGAATTCAAAATAATTTAGGCAAGAACCTAACAACCCGACACGATCACAGAGTGACGTATCATGGCTTAATCGGCAGGTGGAGCGTGAAGTGCAGTCGAGGAGACACGGCGTAATTAGAGCAAAGTGCATTATGTACAGGCATAATCTAGTAACGATACAGCGTGGTGCAGTAAAGCTGAATCACACAACATTCTAGGGGAAAATAGTACCGAATGTTGCGAGTCATTCGGGTACAACTGCGTAGTGCGTCGCCTTTGTGAGTGCTACAGTACTGCTGAAGTTGAATAGTATAAATACATAAATTCTGTTAGTTTAATGCTGGGACTAGAGCTGTTTCTTGCTCAAATATAATTGTACTGTGTCTCTATGTGTTGTGTAGGTAATGTGACGATAGTTTGGTATAGTGTAGGATAGGTTAGTAACATAGCACGCCAGTACAAATGTAACAAATAAGGTAAATGGCCTGAATACATTATAACTGGATGCGTAGAGTGTATCATATTTGAGAAAGACAGTATGTTGTTGATTCTGGAATTGTTAACGCTAGCATTGCAATGATATACATGAAGCATGAGCGATTATTATACGAAGTACTAGCGTAATAATACATGACACGAGTGAAATACATGTCAGATCAGAGCCTGTGTACTATTTCCGAAGTAAATTTGCGTATCATGTAGGTTTGAGTTTTAGTGTGAGGAAAGTAATTCAAAGGAATTAATAGCAGACGTAATGCTAGGTGAAAGTATGTGGCTACACGTAAGCTGTACATGACTACACCTGAAGCTTTGCCAGCACTGTAAAATGGCGCTAATACCTAATGAAGATGGCAGTCTGGACGTTACGTATTGTCATTGTCGAGACTTTTATCGAAATAATAATGAGGCAAATTTCACCACGACTTATAATATGATATATATACCCCACGCATTTATCCCTTGCGTTAGTATTACAGAGCGTGTGGTCAACCTAACGTTTTCATATAAATATGTGAAGTGTTTATAACACATACACATAAATACTGCGTATGCGATATATTTGTGAGCGTACGGGTGCTGCGTATTTGATTTATTGTGTGTGTGTGCTGAGAGAGAGAGAGAGAGAGAGAGAGAGAGAGAGAGAGAGAGAGAGAGAGAGAGAGAGAGAGAGAGAGAGAGAGAGAGAGAGAGAGAGAGAGAGAGAGAGCGGGCGGGCGAGCGCGCGCACGTGTGTGTGTGTGTGTGTGTGTGTGTGTGTGTGTGTGTGTGTGGTGTGTGTGTGTGTGTGTGGTGTGTGTGTGTGTGTGTGTGTGTGTGTGTGAGTGTGAGTGTGAGTGAGTGTGAGTGTGAGTGAGTGTGTGTGTGTGTGGTTGTGTGTGTGAGTGATATATATATATTTATATATATATATATATATATATATATATATATATATATATATACATACATGCATATATATATATATGTATATATATATATTTAGATATATATGTATGTATAATATAATATATATATATATACATATACATATACATTTATATATGGATATATATATATATATATATATATATATATATTATATATATCTGTTGTGTGTGTGTGTGTTTGTGTGTGTGTGTGTGTGTGTCTGTGTGTGTCTGTGTGTGTGTGTGTGTGTGTGTATAGCTGTGTGTGCACGCGCGCACGCATGTTAATGTCCCTATTAGTATGTGTATAATGTGGAGCATGTGTGTGCAAATCAATACTGAAAATATATACAATAATTCCGTAAGCATTGCAATGCATTATTTGGTAAGTGTATTTCTGCAATGAGTAGCGTGATTTGCTTGTAATGGTTTCAATACAGCTGTATACGGTCTGAAAGAATTATATTGAAATGATTTAGATGCAATAAATGTGAATAAAGTATTTCAATGGATAGCATTGAAACATTTCATAGCCATGTAAGTATGGAATAAAGCTAGGGGAAGGGTAAGGAACGGGCGCACACGACGCTCAACGCTGCGCAGTGCGGTGCTATGGGGAGGGGCACTAACGGACGGTCAGCGGCAGAAGAGCGCGGTACAGATGCTCATGCAGCCGTAGGTGACAGTTGACTGCTGGCTGCATGGTGGCTACGGCACCTCTGCATCTTACCACTCGGCACGGGTGCTAAATCTCACCATAATATCGGGTCAGTCTTCAATCACGCACGCAATCTGAACTTGTTTCCTACTATTCGTGTCCTCTCTTTTAATCACGCGGTTTCAATTCGCTGAAATCCATTGCCTTACATGCTATATAAGGGAAAAAGAGTTGTAAAAATGTAGCCCGAAGGGATGTTGGCAACTGCAGATCAAAGTACAGAATGAGGCCGAAATGAAAACAAACCGTGCGAAGCTTGGAACATTGCGACCTGAACAACAAGACGCGGGTCCGCCGATCTTGGCTTACATCTCACCCTTATACTCGCCTTTTATATCGCTTTCCATTTGTTATCGTCCTCACAGCAGTACATCACTTTTTTCTACATATATGCACATTCTATAATTACTGAAGCTGGATACACATTTATCAATTAACAACAAAAAAATACTTCCGTAAATATAATTGTTTTACTTGGCTCCTTTTTTACCAATTCGTACACAGTGACAAGGCCGCCATATATGCAATCCGTTTTGTAAGTTGTCAATTTTTGAAATAAGGTACCCTGAGCTTTTTAAAGTAACGTTTATTTTTACTTAACTATCAATTTCATGATGGTTACGATAGTTGTAATTGGCTTGGTGAATCATCAGCGTCATTGGGTACAAAGATGACATTAAGCGGACTGATGGAGGAAGTAACACGCTCGGCTATTTAATTGGTTCTCAATGGTCGAGACGGACGTGAGCGACCACGTGACCGCGGTGTTGGTAGTGCCTACACGACCACCACAGTGCTGCTGCTGGTGACCATACGACGGGAGTAGCTGCTGAGAATTTAGCCGAGGTACTGGTGTCGTTGACCAGGTGGCGGAGCTATTGCCCGTTGTTGACCGCGTGCTCGGGATGCTGTTTCCTCTGACAGGGTGACTGCTGTAGTGCTGATGACCACGTGGTTGAAGTGCTGGATGTAGTGTGTCATGTTCGTCTGAGCATGTCATCATAGGCAAACCATTTTCTTCGTGTTTTGTGTCTGGAGTGTCGGCTAGAATACACGATGCTACAAGTAGTCCCGTTGTCAAGAGGCTGCTAAACACGAGGGAAACTGAAACTGAATGATTGCTTCGACTGCCTAATGTATGTGTATCTGAAATGATGAAATTTTGTGAGAAACAAGCCCCTGCTGTGGATTCTGTGTAAGGAATGGCATCAATCCGTCCCAACTAGTTACTCCGTACAGTACCTTTATTACAAAATTGTATTACAAGCAGTGGCATCATTATTGCTGAGCCATTACTGTCGAAATTGCAGTTGCCATCGTGTACAAACCGTTACGGTCGTTGTGTTCAGTACTGCAGCAATAACTACTAAAACATCTCACAGGGCCACTAGTGTTGTTAGTGAAACTCCTCATATTATTTTTAAACTATGACAGAATAAACGTGTTGTCTTGTTTGTTATTTTACTTATCCTGATTTCGAGCACCATATGTGAAAGAGAGAGAGAGAGAGAGAGGAAGAGAGAGAGAGAGAGAGAGAGAGAGAGGGGGGGGGGGAGAAGAGAGAAGAGAGCGAGAGCGAGTGTGAGAGAGTAAATAGGTAGGCACGGATGGTAAACAAATACTAATTCTGATGATACCGATGTGCAAAGCACTTTAATTAACATTGCTAATCCTCACTCTTTACCATCTTCCGCTTCCTATGCCTGGCTATACAAAAGAACCCCCCCCAAAAAAAAAAAAAAAAAAAAGTCTTTCGACGCTACAGTCATCCTCTTGAACCCGTTT
>NW_020871293.1:176847-179347 GCF_003789085.1 Penaeus vannamei
GAATTATTACCGAGCAAACAGTTTTTGTTTACGCAAGAAGTATAACTAGTCATCCTTTGATACTACCGGCAGTGGAGCCGAGTAATCTCAAAGTCTACTCGACCCACCATGGCTCGTACAGAAAAGAATCTCTTGCTACTACATTATAAACGCGAAAATAATCGACCTTAAGTATGAGCGAGAGAGAGAGAAGAGAGAGTGAGTAGAGAGCTCCCCGCGGCGACCCCACAAACCTTTGCCAAACGTTATAATATCTGACACATGTTCTCTCTAGCCTGTCCTTGAAGAAGGAACGTTTTCCTTGCTTGTTGATCGTGCGGTCGGCGGACATGGCGAGGAAAGGGGCAAACCACTTCTTTCGTTTTTGAAGAAGTATTCAATTCATATGATTAAGGTTAAGCTTCCTTTGTTCTCCACGAGTTGACGGATGAATTACGCCCTCCACCTGTGTGGGAGGGTGCGGCTTTCTCCACGGTATTATTCTGTACGATAGAGTTAAGGTGTGTTGATATGGTAGCCATAATGCAACGTTAGCAATGTCATTCTGCAATATATCACTCCCATCACATGCACGTTCGGCCGCCGGAGCTCAGGCAAAAATTCACCACAGATGTGCCTCAGCCTGGTGCATCCAAGGACGCTCATTGGCTGGTGAAGGGAACGGCCTCACGCTGATTGGTGGAGCGATGGCAGGAAGTGTTCTGATTGGTCGAGGCGCGAACCGGGATGACGCGACGACCAATGGGGTGCTCAGCGTCCCTTGAAGTTCAATGTTACCAGCATGAAAGAGATAGAAATATTATTGCAAAAATAGAAAATCTTCCCATATTGAAATATAAAATCCTTCCTTCAACAGCGCGAAATGATGCAGAGGCCACGTCCATGAAAGCAGAGGCGTCCCGTGTTGGAAGAGGACGGACAGCGGCGCGGTGGGAAGCGAGTGTTGGAAGGGCGGCGCGTTGGCGGCGGTGGCAGCGCGAGCCGGGCCGTGTGGTCGCGCAGTGTGGTTGAGTCTCCACCATGGCCGAGACTATGCGCGATCCCAGGACTTTCTTTTCGCAGGGCACCGCCGCTCAGTTTAACTATGTGATAGGCCTTTACGAAGAGGCAGTGAAACTCAAGGCAGAACAGAAGAACAAGAAGCCAGAGGAATTTCTCAAGCTAGACAAATGGTAAGCCAAAAGAGAGAGGGAAGAGTGAAGTTAGCATGTCATTGAACCTTACTTTGTGTGGCTGCCACCCGACCGTCCCCGAGAGAAACGTCAATGTTTGTATTTCCCGCCGTGAGTCTGGCTGGCAGGCTGGCGCCGCTGTTAGGTGGACCAGGTGATGTGGTGACACCTGCGGCACCGGCACCCACCCATTCCACCCACGCCCGTTCCAAAAACGCCTACAATCTTACCCTAAGACGCGGCTCCCACACCCTGAACAGAGACTTGGCAACGTCGCTGGCGCCACGGACTCCTTCAGTTATTTCCTTTTCCCTTTGTTATTGTAGCAGAATATGGTGGCAGTGTGACCAGTGGTGCGGCCACGTGTTGACCTGCACGTGGCAAGGGCGGCGCCCCAACTGCTAGTTTGGCGCGGGCGTGGGGGAAGGGAGGGGGCCGAGGGGGCCGTGGGCGGCGGGTGGTGTGGCAGTGGAGGGAGGGGAGGGAGACACCCGCATGGGGAAGGAGGATGGCAGGGAGGGGAGGGCGGGAGGGGGGCTGAACACGCGGCACGCGGCCTCACACACAGCTGCTGATGCTCGAACTCCATTGTGATGAGAGGTGTGTGACGGGCCATGCTGCAGCGGAGGCCCGCATGCTGCCTCGGCTTCCTTCAGGAGGGAGAGCAAGGGGTCGGAGGACGGGGAAGGAGGAGGGGGACGGGGACGGAGTGAGCATTGTTCCGTGTTGGCCTGTGCTTTTGTTGTACAGGATTTATCAACACAAGCAAACTGTATGTTTTCGGAATGTGATTTAAATAGTGTGTTTATGTGGCCGTTCTCGTTTGTAGAAATGCAAAAGGAAGAATATGATGCAAGAATATTGTTGAGGATTGTGTTGCAGTGACAGCATACCTCTTAAAGTGTAGTGAGCACAATACGAGGCCAAAAATGTAATGGTCTTGAGTAAAGTGAAAGAACGCTTAGTTATTCTTACAATATTGGTCATAAAGTTAGGGATTACTAGTTATGTTATGCTGTTTAATAATTGTATGGCATAATTGATAATGGCAGTCCACCAGATTTAGAATTCTATTTACTTATCCAGACATGAAATATTTCATGCCAAATAAGTATACAATTTTGTACCAAAAAATATTGTAATTTGAATGTATGCATCATATCAAAGTGGATAGTCCATGTTTTCTCTTACTTTGGAAAAAAAGTTGAAATACACAATCTCAAAAATCATATTTTTTCTAATAAACTCATATTAATTAACAATCAATATATTTAACTTTATATTAATTTTCTGAAATAGAATTTATTTTTATATCATATTCTTCCTGA
>NW_020871293.1:192298-194798 GCF_003789085.1 Penaeus vannamei
ATCTCATATGTGGGACACTCATTGTAAGTGGGTTAACTTACATGGAGTTCACCAAGTATTGTCCATTTCAACCTGTAACTAACACTTATTTCCATTCTTCTTCAGTATCTTGTATACTTTCAAGCAGCTATCACTTAGTTGCACAGGTAATCATTTTAGGAATGAAATTTTCAAAAAATCAAACAAAAACATTACCAACCAGCCACGTTATTATCTTCAAAATATATGGAAAACTCCTTAACCCCTAGCCGAAAGGTGGCATGTACATGCATGTCATGGCTATTGTGGACAAAAACACGGATGGCATCGTATCATGCGCATTCCCGCGCCACTAGCTTGTTCGACGGAGTTTGTTTTTCTCCAATACGAGCGGCTCCTTTTATATGGTAAAGATTTTAGGCAATGGCATCTATAATGAAGGTAAACCTTCTAAATTACAATATTTTTATAAATTATAACAAAATAAAAGCTTTTAGGTGCCAAATGTCGCTCGCAAACTACCGATTGACACAGCCACAAACAGGAAACTGCCAATGTGCACCAACAATCCCATTATTACGTCCAATTGCCAAACATTTTTACCCAGCGCTATTGGGTTAATCCTCTCACTTTGCAGGCTATTCTTCAACTAACCTTAACAAATTTCAAAAATATCACTTTGCCCTTTTTTATTAAATATCTAAGAATGTATAACTTTTCTAAATTTTTAGTAGCTAATGTTATTTTGTTTCTGTTTCATTACATTCCTATTTCTGAAGATTTCTGAATATTGCATTTGATATATACAGTCCTATAGTAATAGATATCTAATTTGCATTACAATAATCTGATGTTACTAAATACAATATCATATGAAGGGATATTTCTGAAGTAATCTAATAATCTGAGGCTCCTCTCAATAGTTGGTATTAGCAATAAAATATAGCAAAAGTTATGCAACTGATGCAGTCTGCTAGCATATATATGAATCAGGAAAAGCACAAAGAATAATAGAAAAATCATGAAATAGGTGTTGAAAACAATTATTTAACATAATGCTTACACATCATCTTGGCTAGCAACTTGGATACAATGCAGCCCCTCTTCCTCATCTTGCTCTGCTTGCAGTATGGAAGATATGGGATGACTCCTACAATGTTGCGTGCTGAGGATGTCTTGCAAGCATATGCCATGATGAGAAGTTCCATGATGTTATTATTGACATCCCTGTTGTGGTAATTTGAAGAAATAATGATATGCTTATAAGCTCTTAGTTATAAATTCAAGGTTATTATAGAGTACTCTTAACAGAGACATTGACAAACACTGTATCAGGTAATCATCATGAAAGAATTTAATTTTCCAATACTCGGTAAATCTGGTAACAAAATTCTAAAATAAAATTCAAAACTACATTTACTGATATAGAGTTTTACATGAATGTTGATTACTATTATTTCAATAACAGACATAATACGAAGATGCATCCAACTACACCTTTGGTTAAAAAAGCAAATGCATAGTGTGACTGAAACTTTGATGAAAAAAGGAGACAAAAATTTGCATTAAAACCATCTGCAGGCAATAAGTTTCCGCTATCTTTAAAAATCACACAAACTCTCAGCCAAGTTTTCAATACCATATCCCTTATCAGCCAGTTACATACATTTCAGTGCCATGTAGCTCATTACACTGAAATCATACAAGGTCCTTGCCTTTCTTTTGTTTTAGATTTCTTATATCTAGACAGGTCCATGGCTTGATAATCCTGAGCTAAATTATAGTGCAAAGCAGCTATTCATATTGCATCACTCTACAGTCATGAAGGAGCATTAAGATATGGTCAGACTACCCATAGATTTGTGAAATCCAGCAATTTTTTATGGAATTTGCCTATAGATGGATTCAATTCACTGGACTTCTGCACATATGTGCAATGCAATGGACACCCACTCGTCCTTCGATAGATGAATGGAAAAATTGCATACGTTGAGAACCTACAGTATGCATAGATTTTCCTTTCAAAGCATAAACATTATTGTATACTTTAAATCATTCAGAATTATTCATATTTACTTTTACATTAACACTTACATTTAAATTTAAGTTTAAAAACGAAAAAAAAAAAAAGACCATGAATTCTCATTTGACTGACAAATATAAACAAATGTGTAGCCGCCAACTTCAAGTTCAAATTGTGGTTCCCATGAATATTCAAAATGTGGAATTCTGACGCAGTTTACTCATCCAGAGTCTTTTCTTGCTTCTCTTGTTCTTCTTATATTCTCTATAACTCCGGTTACATGAAAGAGTAGCCAGAGATTGCAAGATCCATAGTGAGTTTCTGTGGTCACGGTACTGCGATTCCACTGTACAAAGTTGATGGTTCTTTTTGCTCTGTGAACACCACAGAAAATCGCTAGATTCCAGTGAAATTCGTGGTTAGTCTGACCATACCTTTAGATGACCTATCATTTACCCAAAGCAATACCTATGCAATTAGAGTTAATTGTAGCATAAT
>NW_020871293.1:199798-229798 GCF_003789085.1 Penaeus vannamei
ATCAAATACAAATAAAGAGTACCAACAATATGCAATAAAATCCAAAGGGAGATGATGATTATGATGATGACAATGATGATAAAAATTGAGAAAATAGGGAGAAGAAAAAAGTTAATCAACAAAATGGTGAGAGCTGAAACAATTCAACCCATAAAGGATGTTATATTTTAAGGCATGCTTAGGTAAGGATGTAGGGTGGCAGGGATATCTACACTAACATTCCTCCCAAAGGCCCCAAGTTTATTCGATATTTTTAAGTCTCCTGAGCAGAATTTGATCCGCAAATTCCGGAAACACATTTTTCATGTGAACAGCATCAGATCATAAGACTGCTTCCTCAGGAGACAAACAATAAGTCAGTAGTTCCCAAATCTTTTACTCACAAACACTTTTCCTAATCTCTGACACATCAGCCATTCAATTATATTTTTTTCCAACTGCACACTTTTAGGATAAGAGAGAGAGAGAGAGAAAGAAAAAAAAGAAAAAAAAAAGCAATTACAAACAACTTTATTTATCCTGTTGTGATACAATATTTCTTGAAGACATGGCTTCATAGTATATTCTTAACCCAGAGTGCCAGGATGACATGATATACATGTCTTGTCCAATGTGAATTTATTTTACTAATTTTGTGTATACATAAATGCCTTCACATATGCTTGGCCATCAAAGAGTCAATTACTTGTTCTATCCCATGCTTACCCTTTTCCTTAATTTTTGGGAAGATTCGTTTTTTATCTTTTATTATTACTATCTTAATAACACTAAAATAATGATTATATTAATAAAAACAATAACTATACCAATATCAATAGCATTAGGGAGAAATTCCAAAAAAATTGAGGAATGGGGGTACCAGGTAAGGTCATGCAGGTTTTCACAACTCCCAGCTAACCCTCAGTGAAGCCCTCTTGGGCATCATGGGGTAAAGGAAAAGCTAATTTTACTTTATTATAATTTCAAAATAAGTATTATTATAAAATTGAAGTACACAGACATAATCAAAATGGAAAAATAGATGAAGAACCAGGTAGTTTTAAACTACAGTTCTATAACTGGTTTTCATAACTACAACATTTTTTGTATCATGGTTAGTAGAGTTATGGCCTTTAAAATATTTAAAAATAATGCCAATACACTCAATAATTGGCTTAAATAGAGCCTGAGTTTGCACAGGAATTAGCCTTTATATTGAACATAAATTACAACGAAACTTCATGCTGCATGAAAACAGACACCTTTCTGTCTGTTATCTTTCTATTCTAAACCATGAAGAAGAAAAAAAAGATGAAAACCTTTTCATTATAGTCTTCTTCCAATCTACACCTGAAGTTCAAAACTAGCCGGATAGTTACCAGGAGTAGGTCCCCCAACTCTTATATTCCTATTTCAAATACCATGAAAAAAAAAGACAGATAGTCCATAATAATGCATATCAATAAAAAGAATAAGTTAACCTTGCAATTTAGAGGAAAAGAAATTATCTTAGAAGGAAAAGACTACTGGCTGCTGATAACTGTTTCAAGGAACTAAATAAAATGGATACTACAAATAGAAGCTTCCAGAGTGATGCAGCCTATTTACTACAAATCACTACACTATTCAGCACAGGTAAAAGTAACATTCACAATAACAGCATGCATTCTTAGTCATGAATTCTGCAAGTCAAAAATGGTTTCACATACCAAATAGTTTACTGTTCATGAAAAAATTAACTATACTTTAAATGTGACAGGAATACGTGGTAGATCAGAGTTCATATTATTCTACATTAAGGCCAGATGCATTCCTTATTCATAACACTTAAACACATGACAAGTAAATAAATACTCAATAATTTGCTATAGACACCATACTGACACCCATGCAATTACCAACAAATCTATACTTCATATGAATAAATACAAATGTCTATATAAAAATCTTGTGAATATGTTAATTGTTCTAAATATGAAAAATATCATATAAAAGAATCACACACAATATAAATGATAAAATTATAAAATTCCATGAACTGCATGGACACCAATACAGTTCAGACACTGAGACAGCAACAGATACAGATAAGAGATATAGACACAGAGCATACATACAGAGGAGCAAGCTAGATAATACAAACTCCTTTAATTCCAAGGTATAGATACCCAAGATTTAAGAAATGAAGATAACAACATACTATTGGACAAATACAAAAATGCATTTCCAGTCTCACGCACAACAAACAAACTCACACACAGTCAATAAAGAAAGAAAAGCTATATGCACTTAAATACCAGTTTCCTTAAAGATCCCGGGGTGATTTTTTTTGGACATAATATTCAGTAGCACACTTAAAATATACATCCTAGAAATGGGATACATAATGACACTGTGCTCTATTTTCCAAGTAGTAAATGCAACTTAATGGTGTAATTTACAAAACCAAGATGTAGAAGATAGCTCAGTGCATTTTCCAATATAAATGGTACAATGATTTTGTAATAATATTCTACTTTCAAATACAGAATCCAAAATTTGGGGATAAACTACCATACCTGTTTCCTCCATAAAAAAAAAACAGGTTAAAAACTTAAACAAGTGCAAGACCTTACTTTCTTTGATATATAATCAATAACCATGTTCCTAAAATTTCAAGTAACAAACATTGCATTTTCAATGTAGATGTAATTATAAAATTATGTTAATTTCTACTTTTACATTTATGTAATTCATAAAGCAAACTGCAAACTATACAGGACCTCAATGTACAAGGAAATATTGAAAAGCTAAAATAATCTCTCTACTTCAAGCACGTCCGCTGTATACTAGTATACTGAATTTAGCATAATAGTCGAGAACTGTTCAAATTTGGAAAACTACCAACCTGTTTCCTCCATAAAAAAAAAAAAAGGTTAAAAAACTTAACAAGTTGCAAGACCTTACTTCTTGATAATAATAATCAATAACCATGTTCCTAAAATTTCAAGTAACAAACATTGCATTCAATGTGATGTAATTTATAAAATTATGTTAATTTCTACTTTTACATTTATGTTAATTCATAAAGCAAACTGGCAAACTATACAGGAACCTCAATGTACAAGGAAATATTGACAAACTAAAAACTATACTAATAGATCTCTGTTTCCCCACTTGAAAGAAATATCAACTGGCATCTTCACGCATATAAGATCATTTAAAACCAACATATCAGCATTCTTTGTTAATGATTGAATTACAAACAGTACACTGACTACTGTACTAGCTTCCAAATGAAGTAAAATAAGTTTTCCAATTTGGTACTATTTGATAAATAGGCCAAAGAAATAACAGTGAAAGAGTCTCTTGGATGCAAGAAAAGAAACGCATAACAGTAAAAGAGATAAGAGAGTCATTGGTTAGGTGTGTATAGTAAAAGAAATGTATTACTGTATTGCCCAATGTCTTACCCTATTTATTATGGTAACCTATGTCTACACTTGTATATCAATTCATAAGTTTTTAAACTTACCATTTACTTTGAAGTTGTTTAATTGTCTTAATACTATGATGAGGTTATGCTGTACCTGCGACTGCTGCTAAAACTGTTTGGTAAAATCTAACCACAAGCTCTTTTAACTCACTTTGTAACCAGTCTGGAGAATAAAACATCTCGACCTTACGGAGTCACCAATTTCCACCATTGTCTCTCCGGTACGGTGTTTATGGTACACAGCTATGTTTCCCATGTGTTTTCCCAGTCGACTGAATGAAAAAACTTGGCAATAGTCAAAGTGAGAATCTAAGACCTAATTCTAAATTAATTCTATTCATATTTTTTTCTACTCTATACAAAGACCACTATGCATATAGTAATAAAAGTAATGCAAAATCAGAAATATATTTAATATATCAATGATTGTAATTAAAAAAGAATATACACCCTCATGTCTATGAGAAATAACATGAGAATAGTTAGAAAGTGAAAAATTATATGGTAGGAAAAGGTTATTCATGAACAAAGACACAAGAGAAAACATTATGTACTTAGAATACAATACAACTAGTGCAGTATGACATACACAATCAATTTACTAAGTCATCAAATCATCTATATCTTATAAATCTCACATACAAACCAATCTAATCTAACGCTAACAATAATCGCTACCTCTATTTTCTATTGAATTAAGTAATGTTAATGACCTACATAATCTTTGCTAGATGCCAAAGATTATGAGGGTGAAAACCATACTAAGATAAAAGAAAGTCCAGATAATGAATATCTCAATCTATACTTTACAAAACAAGTTTTAAATCATTGGTACTTTAGTTGTTATTAGAAGAAAATGTAGGATTTCTAGCATTGGTTGTAGATTCTATAGCCATTATCCGCCATATTATCTTACCTTGAAACTATGATTTGAAAAGTAATTCAGTGCTTCACAGTTATCTGCAGTTTTCACCAACCATTTAATTTGGACTTTGATTCTTATTTTTGACATGGCTCAAGTTTCAAGTAATTTCACAAATTCAGTATTTGTAAAAAGCGCAAAAATTTAAACATTACGTACTAACCATCTATGGGAAAATCTTGTGTTCACTGTTTTGTGAAATGTCTCTGCATATAGATAGTTTTGCAAATGCTAAGTCACAGACGAAGTAAATTAGTTGACCTTGACCTCACCTGATTTCATCTTTTTAGTTAGCAGGAATATACTATTTTTTAAAACAATACTACAATAATTGATGGTATTCTTATTTATAGACGATATTCATATTCAACTGTACTGTCAATAAAGTTAATACTGTATTCAAGTTTAATAATCCACAAATCCACAGCACTTGCATGAAGATGACAGACACCCAATGCCAGAATGCACAAATCATGTGATTATGCAGTGTGAACTTACTGTTTTATATTATGAAGGATCTGGTATTTTTATGGACAATTTTCCATAGTACATGCTAAAATTGAATAAGACATTGCTTGCTACAGAAAAAAAAGAAAAGAAAATAAATATATAGGTTGTTGCACAATATCATGAAGACTAATATTTGTTATTAGTTTATTAAAATGTAAAAAAAATACATATAAATGGATTCAAAAAAGCTTGAATTTTGAATTTAGGCAATTTAGCTGAAGGTGAAAAACCCAAACTGAAATGTATGTAACATCAATTTATATTATTCAGGATTTCTCCTGACATATTTGATCTCGTGTTGTGGGGCACGGTGGTGCTTGTGATTGAGGATGGGGCCATAGGATTATGCAGTTCACGTATAAGTTATTATAGTAATATTTGTATGTTATCTCGAAAGTTTAATTCAAACTTTTATCAATTTATAGATTTAAGGGCCTGTATTTATGACCAGATTTTGTGTTTTTCAATTTCAGCTACTGATTAAACATAACATTTATATAAGTCCGCATAGGATTTTATTTGCAACCCCTTTAGTTACTATAGATTTAATTAGAAGAGAAATTTTTTCTAAACGTTCATGTAGATTAGTTTGATTGTTTATCTAATTAATGATTAGTTTTACATGTTGTTTTTTATTTCTTTTTTATACTATTTAGGATTATAACTCCAGTGTATTATGATTCACATGATTTTTTAATATATCAAATAATTATATACAAAATACTCAAGTTCATACCAGATAATAAATAGTAAAGTTTATTTATGAAGTAGTCAAAAATATAACTAGATGTAGAATCAGACATTTATCCCACTGATTTTTTTGTTTCAATTACCACTGGTAGTCAATAGGTAATTTTTTGATTAAAATTTGCAATGTCTGCTGTTTAAAAGATCTTATTAGTGGGAATTTTTTTTTTTTCCTCTAAATGAGGGAAATTGGTTTTATCCGCACCTAATTAGTAATGAATGTCTATATTTTTCTAAATGTGAAGATTAATTCAATCTGAGAAAACCAGAGTTGTATTCCATTTTTACCATATTTGCAAAAATTTTCATTTAGATTACAAGAGATTTTTTTTGTGCAATTGGAAAATGTTTCCTTATAAATTTTTGTGGGGTGGTTTTCTGTATTTCTTTGTTTTCACAGAAGTGTTATATCTGTAGTTTGAATAGCCCACAACTTCTTAGAATACATACTGATGAATTTTAACATACAACTTGGACATAAAAATGTCAGAACTTGTCTCATTATTGCTAAGAATAAAAGCAACTCAACTCTATATTTTCTATAGAGTTGATGACATTATCACATATTGATACATAGTTTGTGGGATTAACTAGATCATTCTGTGCATGTGCAAGATAAAGATTTGAGTTTAAAATTTGGATGCTGCCATTGCACATGGTGCACTAGAGATCTTGATTAAACTTTAATATGGGATTAACTTTAATGGGACATCTGACATTACTAACAAATATAAGATACTAGAAAATATATTTGAAAATCTTAAAAATTGGCTCATTGGTGACTTTGTACTTGCAGAGCCTTCTATGTGCAAAAACAATGCATCAAACTCACAGTGAGCATGGCATGTAAGTACATGCCATCCCAGGCAGCTTTGGGTTAATCAATGTAATAATTTTTTCTCGGTAAATATTTCCTATTTTCAAAATATTCATATGGCAGTGTTTTGGTACTCTTAAAAATAATTTACATTTTCAGTCAAATATAACTGGATTTATATATGGATCATACTTATTGTCACCATTATCATCACCATCATCATCATTTAAAATAATTTCAAATCAAAAATATTCTTCATCCTGACAACATCACCATAACAATATGGTGTTATTATTATAACAGCAAATACTGAATGATACCTACACCCATTATCAAACAAAGTGATATAAATATAAGTAAATTATGTGAAATATACAAGACAATCAGGTTGTTTAGAGAAATGCTAATCATATCACCATATTGTCACCCTAACACGGACAGGGGAAATACATTAAAAAGACAATAGGAAAGTTTATAGAGAAAAAGACATCTACAAGAGTTGTCAAAAATGTGGATGAAAATTGGATGGATGAGCTGTGGAGTCTGATGAAACAGTAAAGGGTGAAAATGTGACTAAATTATAAGCAAGTTATGCTTCAGATAAATAAGATGTTCCCTCCTTCATTTTGGCATACGTCATCAAACAAAAATAACAAATCTAACTGTAATAATCACATTAAATTTATAAATAGATGATAATACAGTAAGACTGATAATAAACCAAAAGCACACAGTGGTCAGTATTGATACAGTTGAAAGGATTAAGTGGAATTTTATGATAAGTAATACAGGAATGTGGTAATCTCTGTTCATAAATACCACAATTTTCATAAACAAACTGACGAGCAGTTAAGATTATATAATTTTTTTCTCAACTCAAAAGGATTATGTACATTAACTGTATATGGTACAAAACCAAAGAAATGAAGAAGAGAGTTACAAGACAAAGAAACAAAGAAATTAAGTAAGATGATCATCTCTTTCACCATCAGAGCAGAATCTTGTCCTGAAATCAAAATAGCAAAACTGGTAAGTACTTACGACTAAGCTAACACACTTATTTAAGTGAAAACATGTTCCAAGACAAAAGCAGAGGCTACACAAATATCAAATAAAATTCTGAATTTCTTTCAAGGTATGAATAACTCTATGAACTATAGAAAAATATCCAACTGGCCAATCCTTAATCTTGCATACTAATAATTAGATATAATGTTTCTTTAGAAATACTCAAACATATAAATCAACACAACAGGTAGCATAGTTAAAATGACAAGAGGAGTAACTATGTATCAGGAGGCAAGACGTGTTTACTTAGTACAGACACTGCTATTGTGACAAACATCTATGAGATGACAGGCAGTACAGAAGAATGTATGTTCCTTATATATTCAATAAACTGAATCAAACACACCCTTGTTTATAGAGAGTTGAGACTAAAAAGTACTCAGATATGAAAGTGAAAACATCAGCAAATGAGCAAGATGAATAGACAGATTAACTGTCATCAATCTAAAAAGGTTCATTCAGAATTTGCATTATGATAATTCCAAAGGTAAATAATAAGATTGAAGATTTGGGCATAAAATGTATACTAATTTTCTTCTTTTGATGTTTGTAAGCTGCTGCAAGGGTTGGGCTGCTACTGTATTATCAGGACATCATTTACTGTCAGCATCCTCCCAGAATGAGAACAACAAAACTGAGCAAATTAGCATCGTCTACCTGAATAGTGTGTGGGCAAAGGTCTAAAGTGCACACACTGGTTTGTGCAGGGAGTTTGCATATTTCAACTGAGCGTGTATGGGGCCCTTAGCCGCATGCTGATGGAATAGCTATAGCCACTGTGAGACGTTTTTGTTCTGTGCCAGTTTTCGCTCTGGCTGTCAAAAGATATTTTGGCTTTCTGCCAGGTATGGCCATCATGAGATATTTTGGCTTTGTACCAGGTAAGGTTCTGGCCGTCACAAGATATAGCTGTCACTGGATACTGGCTTTGTACCAGGTAGGGAGCTGGCTGTTACAAAAGATTTTAGCTTTCAGCCAGGCACAGCTACAGCAGTCATGAGATATTTTGGTTTTGCACCAGGTATGGTTCTAACCATCAAATCTGCTCTTATGTTGGTGGACTGGAGCTCCCCATGGCAGGCTAGCAAGGTCAGCTGCATGCAGCAAAGATTAGGCTGACTGCTCCTACAATTCCCAGTAGAAGTGCTGGGCAGCACTTTTAATGGTGTCATTGGGTTAAGCACTCAATATCAGCTGTGATTTACTGCTTTCATTCCTTTCAATTATCTCTATCCTATTTAATGTTAACACATGTCGACACTTACCTTTGCATGTTTTTATATTTGCCATCATCCACTAACCCATTAGATTTAGGAGATGTGGATGATTTAACCAAGTGGTGGGTGACAAGAATGGTTCACCATGGAAACTTTTGCCCTGGGCCTGGGTGATGGGAATGTGTCGACATGAGATATTGTTGTTGAGTGGTGGGTGACAGACATCTTACTGGGAATGCATAAAGTTTTTGGAGGGAGATTAGACTCAGTGGGCTTTTAGAAAGGGGCTCTTTCGTTATTTTCACCAGTAAACAAAGGCAGAAGGTACAATCTGTGCACCATACCAGGATGAGAGTTAGCTTCAGCCAGGGCACTATATCAATGTGCAATGACCTAATCCTGCCCATCTTGACCAGCAATACTGGGTATCTTATGGAAAGTAAATATTACAAAAAACAAAACAAAATTACACAAGTAACACAGTCTTGCTTTTTGTTATTGTTACTCCACAGTTATAGACTACCTGGAGAGGTCATAGGGTGTCTGGTCAATGAAAACGGTCTATTATCATCTTGATACATAACAAAACATTGTATGCAGAATACAAGCAAATAGCATAGCAAAGAGGCAAGAAATCTTCATACTTGATATGAGTGTTCATGTGCGCTAAGCCTAGAAGATAAAAACCCAGTGAGTCACCACTCAGGTAGGCCTAATGCCCTAAATTTTGGTTCACATATGACCTGTAAGGCACCTAGATCCAATGGAGGTTAATCAACATCAACACTAATTAATGCATCTTTGACAGGAAGATAATTCAAAATTTCTTTTAAAATTTTGAAGCTTCTTAGTTAGATATCTTGGCATAATTGTGTAACCAAACCTAGTATTTTCTAATTGCCTCCAGAGGAAGAACATGGCCAACATAAATTTGTGATTACAAAGAAACTCTGTTAATCATTCAATTATTTTGTGGGTAATAGATAATATAAACTACCAAGTTGTGATCATGTTGGTATTGAACAAATATATCAATTGGAGTCTACTAATAGTTTTTAATTCACTGACTATTTATAAATGTATTATGGCAACCAAGGGGTTGTTTGATGAATATTTAAATTTCTACAGAATTCTGAAAGCCTTATCTTTGCTATCAATGGCCGAATTTTTTATTTTACTACATAGAGATATGATATGGAGTCTGTGCAAGGAAATTAATTAAGTCCATTTGAATAAAGCAAATCAAAAGACAAGGTGTATATATTTTATAATCCATTATATATTAAGGTGGGACGGAGTTTCTGATTTTTTTAACCCACTAGCAATGGTTCCTTTGGAAGCCGATAATCCCGGTTTCTGGGTGGTATCAACATTGACATGCAGGCCAGTCCAGAAACCTGCCCGCATGCTGCCCATCACGGGCGACAAAATTAGAGCACAAGCTCTGACCTAGCATCATACCGGTGGGACAGCCAGCCATATTTATTTTTCCAGGTGTCTTATATGTGTGACACCTGGTGCAAGTGAGTTACGATGTACATGATTTCATCTTATCCGAATTTTATTTCCTATTATCATCAATCAAATGCTAAATAAAGGCAAAAAATTATTTTTTCCTCATTAACCCATTAGATCCGGTTGCATCACAGAAATCACGGTCCTGAAAATAGGGGCAAAGGGTTACTTAAGTAGCCATCATCTTGGGCATGCAGCACATAGGCCGGGCACACATGAACACCCATGAGTGGTGACAAGACTCTGTGCCTTCCCTTTGCAGAGTTTTGTGTAAACTTTTATTAGCTTTTTTGCCATTTTCCAATGTCCATATCTGTCTTTTGATTTGCTTTATCCAAATGGAATTAGCTTACTTTCCCTGCACAGACTCCATATCATCTCTATATGTAGTAAATAGTTCCATACAAGAGAAAAGAAATATGGAAAATTTGGTTATTTGTGTCATATATCTCATTTCTTCAGAACTTTCAATTTGCTGTAATACAACCTACACACCTGTCACAGCGGCCAGGAATACGGTGTGCAGCATGGAAAAGGCGTCTACCTGGAGCTGGCACCCCTCCAGTCATGGCTATTGCATGTTACAATCCACAATGATTTATCAATGGGAATAATGCTAAATTACCCTTCTAAGTGCCAAGTGAGTCAAATCATACTCCAAGAGGTTTGTGCACTTGTGGTGAGTCTTTTCTGTCACCCTGAGTTCTATTCCTGAGTCATGACGGTAAGTTCGCGTCATGCGGCCCGCGGGCCATTTTAAGCAACGATGGCAGGTTCATGTCATCTGGCCCTCGACCCAGATTTTCCCATGACGGGCAGTAATGTCATCCAGTTTGTAGGGGTTAAATTCACTATCCTTACTACTAATAATGTCCATTCTATTTTTTCCCATGATTACTACTATGAAGTGAACTGGGTCATTACATAATTGCAGTTGTTAGTTTACAATGATAGCAAGCTGCATGTTAGGGCTCTTTTTGACTAATTCAGCAAGAAAAAGTAAGCCTAACTAAATTGCAGCTTGCATGCGTCTCTTGTTATTTCCCAAGTGTACTCATATGACAGCATCAGCCTGTTTCAGTGGATAGAAAGTAGACATTTAACCTTAAAATATACTCAAGTTCTCATTAGCAGTACACACAAACTTTGTTCAATTCATGTTCTTAACAGACTTTCACCCGAGTCCACATTGTAGCTTCTAATATCTTTGTATATTAGTTTCAAATGCAGTTGTGGAGATATGTGTATCAGTTTTCAGGACCTTAATGATGAAAGACAGTGATGAAAGAGGGAAATGACAAACAAAGCAACAAAAATCCCTTGTAAACACAATCACGCATGCACGCACGCAAGCACGCACGCAAGCACACACACTCACACGCACGCACGTCCGCACACACACACACACACACACACACACACACACACACACACACACACACACACACACACACACACACACACCACACACACACACACACAGAGAGAGAGAGAGAGAGAGAGAGAGAGAGAGAGAGAGAGAGAGAGAGAGAGAGAGAGAGAGAGAGAGAGAGAGAGAGAGAGAAGGGGGGAAGGAGAGGGGGGGGCAGTTCTTTGTTTATTGTTGAGTTCTATTCCTGAGTCTGTACTGGAAAATGAGAGAAAATAAAACAAGACAATCATTCCCAAAAGAAATAACTAAAAAAGATTAGCGGATTCCCCAACCTCCTGCCCTGACTTCATAATTCTCAAAAATAATATGGTAAAATAAAATCCCTTTACATAGTAGTTGTGTCAATTGTTACACACAATAATACAAAACAGATATAACAAGCCCACTTAGAGAAAAGCTTGGTAAGTGACAGTGGCTGGGTGGCCATTCATGGAGACATTGAGCTAGTGAGGGCCAAGGAAAAGATCTCTTCAAGCTCTATTTAGGTAATAATATAAATCTTTGATCGTTTGCACCTTATTTGATGCTTCTCTCCTTCTCCCTGTTTGGTTCTTTATAACAGAAAAACATTCTCTGCCATAGTGCCTGTTCAGGTTAGCATCATCATTGATGTCAAGTAATGAATCTATATTGTGAAAAAGCTCTGCAAGCTGCTTTACATTTAGTTTTCTTTTTGATTTCCTTCTCTGTAAATCACTTTCACCTTGCACTGTATTGTCATCAGGTGTATTAGAACATTGCAATGGTTCTAATATTCAATTCATATTGCAAGCATTTTTTTAAAACATTGCTAAGAATATAGTGTAGCTGTTGGAGGATCTAGGCTAACTGACTTCTTTATTTCCTCTTTCACTTTGATTGTTTCAAAGCAAGTGAGATACTCTTGCTCTTTTGTTTCTTCTTACATTCATCAGTGAGGTTCATATCTCTAAAAAAGAAGCAAAACTGTCAAATCAATGGTAGGAAAGGGCCCCTAAAATATGCACTATGTGTGACAAAGTAAGTGGGAGGGTGGGGGGGGAGACAAGAAACACATTTGAAATTCTGAGAAGTGATCAAGATATTTTAAGTCATTGATGCCACACACAAACAGGTGAGATATGAAAAAAATCAATAAAAAAAAAAAAAAAAACGTTAAAGTGAAATACTGCAAACAGGGATACCATGAAATGAGGATTATCTGTATCTGAAATAGCAACTGCAGTTGCTCTTGGTTAAAAAAAATGTTATTTCAATTGACCATCTGGCTCAAAACCTGACCTTCAACATGGGCAGTAAAATGGTTAATGGTTGACACAAATAACAGCGCTAGACATCAAAGGTCATATAGCACTATGGTAAAGCAATGTGGCAAAAAGTGTAAAAATGAGTTAACAACTATGATAAAATGTGATATGTTTCATGGGTTATAGGGTTTAAGGATAGTATAAGAGGGAAAAGGGTAAAGAGGAGGTGTAAATGAACTAAATATGAGATTAGCAAAGGAAAGGGTGAAAACCATAGGGCAAATAGATGGAATGGAGTGTATATGTGACTGGAGAAGCTATAGCACCTTGTTTAAGGAAAATTGGCAAAGAGCTATTATGAAATAATTATTAGGTAATATGAGTCGAGGTGGCTGTTGGAGACATAGTAGGAGAAGAATCTGGGGGATGAGATGAAGGGACTGGGGAAGGTAGTGAAGTATCAGCAAGAGTGTCAATGGGGATGGGATCCGGAGAATGACACTATTGCAACAGAAGGGATTCACGTGAGTATCCAGGTGGGAGAGGTAAAGATAATGGGGAATGAAGAGGGAATAGTGCAGATCGGGAAGGAGAGGATAGGGTGTACTGGGAAAGAGTGGTAGGAGGAGGAGTAGGGAGAATCTGACGGGGAGGAGGATGGATATCAGTAAATACTCTGATTGGTGAGGGAATAGGAATTGAGAAAGTGAAGGGTGGATGAAACAGAACATTCTCTTGGGTCATGTCAAGGAATTTTTGAATGTCTTCAAGAATTTCTGGAGGGAAGTTGGGTGAATAGATCTGAGAAACAACAGTTCACTTGTGAGGACAAAGGGGGATAGATGTTTGGGGAGCAGAGGAAAAGGAGGGTGTAGAAGAGGATGTGGTAGGCAAAGATGGAATGGAACATTTAGGTTGTGAGAAAGAGGAGGGTTAGGCATCAGAGAAATGTCAGAGATTGGAGTATCTGGATTTAGACTGGAAAGGGAATTTGACTGGGGGAGAGGGGGAGTAGAGGTAGGATAGCTCAGGGTAGAGGGAAAAGATGTAGAGACATCTTGAGAAGATGGGGAAGGGGGAGCAGAGCAAAGGACTCTTGGAGTAGGAAGAGAGAGAAGAACCTCACTGCTATACTTCCTGTCTGGCCTCATGTAAAATGAGGTTTAGTTTGAATCCGAGAACTGCTACCTCACATTCAAGCTTATAGGTAGGGCAGCTACTATAAACTACATTAAGGGAGCCAAGACAATTGGCAAATGTACATGACTGAACAGGGTAATTTGAATGGTCATGACCAGGTTGGGTACATAAAAGTTTTCTTCATATATAGGAAAATCAGTCAGGGAGACAGAAACAGTTCCAATACAAGTATTAACCCATTCACGCCGGGTACATTTTGTAGCCAAATTAAAAAAATCCGGCCGGCTACAAAAATTGGCGGGCGGAGCTTCCCCAGAGTCTGTCCGCCTGCCCGGCCGCGCGCCGCTGCTGCGTCGGAGCGCAGCCCCGATACAGCATCACTGGTGGCCCCGGCAATGTTTATTTTTTCCGGTGTCTCATATATGTGACACCCGGAACAAATGGGTTAAAAGAGAAGTGAGGTTCAACACTAATAGGTTTGCCAGTGAGTTCAGTCAGGGTAGATAGTGCACAAGCTCAAATGTAACTCTCATAGGGCATAATTGATCACAATAACTGCAAAATTTAATGTTGCCTACTTGTTTTAGGAGACATTGTTGGAAGAGAATGGTATTTTCAGAATAAGTGGTTGTAGGGCGAATCATAAAGAATCTATCCCACTTGGCTGGGCCAAAGAGAGTACTCAAAAAGGTTGCAGACATGGAGGCAGTAGAAGAATGTGGGTGGGAGAAGGATGGGGTGGTGTGGGGTTAAGTAGTATTGTGGGGAGGAAGACAATAAGGATTAAGAGTACTAATGAGACGGGAGGGGGTAGATAATGAAGAAGATAGTGCAGTAGGAGATGAAGTGGAGAATGTTGGGAGAGAGGAAGGGGTGCTTTCTGAAGGTTGAGTAATGACCTGGGTGAGTGGTTTGGAATGGATATTGGAGAGGGTATTTGTATCAGTGGTCAGAGCCTTGGTCAAAGAAGAGGCAGGGGTCAAAAAGAAATGAATTCAAATTTAAATAGGCTATTTGATGAAGGGGTAAGCATTAATGCCCCTAATAAGGCTAAATCATCTTCATTATTTGCCATGGTGAGCCTGAAATAAGTGGGAAAAAGAAATGGTCTACCCTTCATGGTCTCCAAAAGGGATAAAGGCTAGGTGATTAACCAAGGGAATACCATGTCCATGGCTCCTGGAGACCGTTCATGACTGGCACAAAGCCAGTCTTTCATATTTGCATAAATTTATGATTTGTATAATTCATATTTTGTGTTAAGAGCATTAAGAAATAAATAAATAAAATACAGAAAAATTGAGAAACACATTGGGCTACTGAAAAAATGTAATGAGTTTACTTTATGACACCAGTTCTTGTAATCATCTACGGGCCCACAGACTGCCTGTGGCCTAAATTATATATTTTTTGTGGTTATGATTTCTGATTTATTCTATAAAAGAAATGAATGAAGAAAATACAAAGAAATAAAGCATAAAAAATATGAAACTCTAAGGTTATACATGTGAAACAATACTGGTTTACAAGCATTGTTCAAGGTTTCTTTTCTAACAATTAACCCATCGGATCTACGTTACATGACCATCACAACATGAAAAAAATTGGCTGAAGACTGGTTGAGGCTAGCGTAACAAGACTGAGCTCTCACAAAAAATTTGTCTGAAGGCCAGGTGATGGGAATGACTATCCAGGAGCACACAAAGGTCTTGAAGTGAAAAATAATTTAGTGGGCATTTAGAAAGGGGTTCTTGCATTATTCCCGTCAATATACTAGTGTGGAATGTACCATGCATAAACCATGGTTGAAAGACCACCAGCACAAGAGAGAACATTAGTTCCAAGTGCAGGATCCAATTCCTGCCTGCCATGACCAGCGACACATGGTGAATTATAAAAAATTGAACATGTATATATTGAAAAGTGACACAAATAACAAATTGCCACTTATTGTTATTCTTACTACACAGAGTTGTAGACTATCTAGAGATGATTTAATCTGCAGGAAATGAGTCTATGACTAAATTTAAACTGCATATTAAATGATAAATATAGATTTTGGAAAATAGCAAAAAATGCGCAAAGAATGCAAAAAGAAAAGAAAAGAGAGAGAGAGAAAAAAATATATAAAAATATTGAAAATGGGAGACAAAGTCTTGACACTGCACATGATAGGTTAATTTTTTTGTTTCTTTATGTGCTGACCTGCCTAGAATTTTTGCTTACCAAAATATCATAAAGTATTGTTTTTCATTTAACTGTATGAATTTGATAAAAATGAGGAAACAGAAGAAGGCTATGGCCCTCTGAACATCAATTCTGTGCATAAGTGGGTCATCAGGTAAAGAAGTTAGACTAGCCTATTGTGATTAGTTGAAAAGGAAAGTATCTTCTGAATTAAATATCATCAGATTCAAAACATATATCAGAAATTACATGAACATACATATTAAAATTTAAGGGTATCAAATACTGTGAACTTATCTTCCAAAAATCTGTAAAAAAAAATAAATAAATAAAAAAAAGGAAAAAGGAAAAATATATATATATATATATATATTTATATATTTAAAATAAAATTCAAAAGTCTCACCTAGCTATCAGCTGTGCCAGCTCTGGGTGAGAATTCCCTGCTAGAAGAACCATCTCTTTACTGCCACGACTGGTATCCATGGTTAATCCTACTCTGTAAATATGATCCATTGTAATTGTAAAATCAACATAAAAAAAAAAAAAAAAAAGTTTACTTGTATTTCCAATACCTAACAGATAACACTTGAAAATCATACGTTGCTGAAAATAGTAGTAGTGTTGAAAAACAGAGTATACAGTCATAATACATCTATGAATTATTTCTGTTATCTTAAATAGCTAGAGTTTGTGAGGCATATCCTATTGACATTTCATACCAAACAATTATTTTGGGTCAATTGAAGAAAACTGTTCTTTGAAGTGCAGTCCTCGTTCCTAAAATATATCTATGTTATATTCATGTATAAAAACAATTTTTAACAAAACATTCTATAAAAAGGGCAACAGTGCTACACAAAATATATTAGCCAAAATGATGCTAATAGTATTCACTTAATAGTGTGTGGTGGTAAGTGTACACATTCACTTAGTGGTGAATGTGTATCTATATCTTTCCAAGGCAAAAGGGCTGAAATCTATCAAAAAATCAATATACTAAGAAAATTTGTTCTTCAATTTGCTAGAATGTGTCAGAATGTGCACATGTGCACTATATATCTGAATTTAACCTGAATATGGCATTAACTTTTGTGGTGCAACATTCCTAATCAATGAGCCCAGCTTTGTTTGTAGTTCTGTTATTGTTTTCTATACATTCCTTTTTATAAGAGTTAATACAAATTTTCATGTGAATATGGATAAATAACAGCTAATATCATAAAAAGTTTGAACTGAATACGTCCGCCTAACAGATCGTGATGATTTCATTATAGTAAGATTCCTCTAACCATCTACAATGCAAATATGTAGGATTCATTGCATGGAACCCCAACAATCCCCACATTCTTGGCCCTGATAGCAGTGGAGGGCACGAAAGACACCAGGGGAACTGCAGGGTAAAATGTAAATGATATGCACAGAGTCAGTCATTATGTTGTCTAATGCAGGGGGCTGCTGCCCCCAAGCCCCGCCCGGGAAAAAGAATTCACCGCATATTCACGCAATCATACGACCACCATGTGGGAACGGTGTTGCCAAGTCTGTCCGACGCTCTCTCCTACCATGAATACGTGGAGATTCTTTGTTTCTCTGGACAGGGGTTGGGGGCAGCAGCCTCCAGCATTAAACAATATAGTGAGAGTGTGTAAATCATTTACATTATACCTCGCAATTTTCCTGATACCTCTCATATCCTCCCCTGCTATCAGGGCCAAGAAAGTGTGGGGATTTGGGGGTTCTCCACGCAATAATTTCTATACATACTTGTAAACTAAACAGCGAGAGGAATCCAACGATACCGAAATCGTCCGGATCCGTTAGGCGGATGTATCCCAAAGAATTGCCCACATATAAAAGCGAGACATTATATGGAATGAACAAATAAGAACATTGTTTTTCTTACTTGCTATTCAGTTCTTATCAAGCATACAGCAGCTCTCTACCTGCGTTCACGACCTGATCTAAGGAAAACGGTCTTATAAAAGCAACAGTTTCTGCTGTCAAAGGCGGCCACAACCCACAAATAAGAATACTCATCAGACTTTCAAAGCAAACTACTAGAACTTGCTGACACGTGATTCCACCTGCAATTCCTGCTGATTTCCCGTCAATAGCCGCTGCTCTTCTGCTTACTCTAGTGCGAGCCCAGTCGAGTATAGAGGAACGTACCAAATACTTGGGATTCGGGTTGCTATGGAAGGAACAGACAAATGAGCATCGATAGCAGCATTTTATGGAATATGGATCTTTTTCATGCTTTTCTATAAGAGATAGAATGCCATAAGAAACACCAATTGGACATGTCAGTAAAGTACTCTTAATTGACGTTGGCGGCAGGTTAATTTACTCCCATTACAGAATGGTGGTCAGATACATGCCATGTCAAGAATGGTATTCACAGGACGACATGCAGCGAGTTTAACACGATAAATATTGGGATTGAATATTAAAAAATTACAAGCAAAAACTACTCATCGCGAAATCCGGTACAGACCGGTTTCTAGCATTAGATTTACATCGATTTTATGTAAAACTGGACAAAAAAAACTTTGGCCATGTTTGGTTGAAGCAGTACATCTAAACTTGATATTTTCATCATCCTCATCTATCGAAAAACTGTTTTCATCGCCTATGCACTCTCTCTCTCTCTCTCTCTCTCTCTCTGTGTGTGTGTGTGTGTGTGTGTGTATGTGTGTGTGTGTGTGTTTATACACACACAGACACAAACACATAACTATATATACATATATATGTGTATGTGTGTGTGTACACACACAAACACACAAATATATGTATATGTGTGTGTGTGTGTGTGTGTGTGTGTGTGTGTGTGTGTGTGTGTGTGTGTGTGTGTGTGTGTGTGTGTGTGTGTGTGTGTGCGCTCACACACTGTAACGATGTGGGAGGCGATTTCCCCCACTTCTTGGTAGGTGACTGGAGCGGTAAGGCAATAGTAAGGCACTAATAAACTGGTGTTCCTTTGAGGTGGCTGGAATTAAACGTCGCAGATTTAAACTTTATTTCTGCGAGAGTTGTGTAGGTGGTGCAGAGGGCAAGGCAGGGACGCCCAGAGAGGAGCGCCCGAAGGCGAGCGGTCTATTTGGATGGTCTATATATATATATATATATATATATATATATATATATATATATATATATATATATATATATATATATATATATATATCTATATATAATACATATATATATATATATGTATACATACATGCATACATACATATATATATATATATATATATATATATATATATATGTGTGTGTGTGTGTGTGTGTGTGTGTGTGTGTGTGTGTGTGTGTGTGGTGTTGTATGTAAAGGTTGTGAACCTCCTATACTGGATACTGGTGGGCAGAAGTGATACACTGTATGGCTTTACTCTATTTCCTAAGAGTTAACACACAAGAATAGATAGAACACTATGCGACAGGTCAGTGCTGAGTGGAACCCCGCCATCAGCCAGCCCTGCGAGGCCACAGCCTCGGGGGGGGGGGTAGCGGAGGTCCTCGCAGTACGCGAGGGTCAGGCTGTCTGTCTCGGAGGGAAGTGAGTGAGAGGTCAACCCGGGTCAGCCTCATATCTGACTCCGGCCGCGTCGGTGGTGTATACGTTGCAGGGCGTATATTTAGAACCGCCCTACAAGGAATGGTCTGGTGTACGGAATGGTGTGTGGTCTCTCATATAGTATGCTATATCGCTCGGCCACCTACTCACGCCTCTTCCTCGAGGTGTCATTTGCTCTGCTTCAAGGTTGACCCACCATTAAACCTGATCTGCTAGTCATCTTATCCTCGCGTTCTTGTTCGTCCTCGTGTTGCTCCTCCTTGTCGGTTTCTTCTTAGTTCTTGGTGAATCCATCTGTCCTCAACATCCATAAATCCTCCAAAGTCTCGCTTAGGTCCTCCTCGTCCACACGTCCTTGCAGATCTCATTCAGGTTGTTCTCGGCTTCGTGCCTGTACAGATGTCCTCATAACCTGCGTCTGGTCAGGAGCGTCCTTTCCGGCATCTGAGGGCGGCTTATTTCTGCGCTGATGAACTGGAAATTGACCGATCTAAGGGCGTCCAGGCAGGCGGCGCTTTTCCACAGCACCCTGGGGCCTGCTCTGACAAGTTCCCGGTTCTTCGTTGGATCTACGGGGGTCCTGGCAGGTGGCAGCCTTTCACTTCATCCCAGGCGGCTTAATACCTGCACTAACGACTTCTGGTCCTGAGGCCTGCGGCGATCTTCAGGCGATCCACGGCATTCTAAGGCGACCGTACTGCGACACTATATCTGGTGCCGTGTCGGATATCTATGGTCCATCTAATACACTGTCGAACCAGATCATACACGTAAGGGCCAAGATAGTAATAGAAAAGAAAGACAACAGAGAGGGAAGAATGTTAAGTGTTACAAGCCGGTGTTCTTATATAAATCAATCTGCATTTTAACATTACTTCATTTATTTTCGTTTTTTTTTCACTTTTGTATTTTTCAAGAAGAAAATAAGTGAGGGAGATGGGAGTAACGATCCTCACAGACCTTCTTTAACTACAAACCATCTCAGAAAGATATGAGAATAGATAAGGAAAATGACAATGACAATCCGCGAGGATATACTTGAACCAACTGCCATTTCACAGAGAAGGGAAATATATGTAATTCAGTATTGTGCATCATTGTCATTCATCACTACTGGCAACATTGCGGCAAAAGAGACAACCTACAATTACGATACAACAAATCCTATCAATGAAGATTTGTATATATTTATAGTGTCTGTTATTCTGCGCGGATGAGGGAGGAACCCCACGCCAGCCAAAGCCACGTGTATGGTCTCTCATATAGTATGCTATAATGTGTGTGTGTGTAACACCCACACCCACACCCACATATATAATATATATATATATATATATATATATATATATATATATATATATTATATATATATAAGTCGCATCCGTGGCTCAAGCGGGAATACGCTATACTGCGCGATAGATGAGGGAGATCATGTGATCAGGGCGGAACCGCCAATCAACCTCTCAGAAATGAAGAGAGGCCTAGGGCATGTAGTGGAATGATAGGCTGTTACACACACACATACTTGTATGTATATAAATACATGCATACATAACTATATATATATATGTATATATATACATATGTATACACACAAACACACTCACACCCACACACATATATATATATATAATATATATATATATATATACATATATATATATATATATATATATATATATATATATATATATACTATGATATATATATATATATATATATATATATATATATATATAGTATATATACTCCATATATACATATATATATATATATATATATATATATATATATATATATATATATGCTTGCACACACACACACACACACACACACACACACACACACACACACACATATATATAATATATATATGTATATATATATATATATATATGTATATATATGTATATATATATATATATATATATATATATATATATATATATATATATATATGCCTGTATATTATATATTTATATCTAATCCTATATGTACACACACTTCTGAACCTCCTATATGGATGAATACTGGTGAGCAGAAGGGATACACTGATGTGGCTGTCTTCTTTATTGGTTAGAGTAACACACTTAAAAATAAACACGATACGACTGATCGCCCGGTCAGCAGGCGGGCAATGTGAGTGAATAAGTGAGGGTGAGCGAGAACCACCCTGCTGAGGGCAGACTCGTCGAGGGTGTGAGACCCAGGTTAACTTTTATATCCCTGACCGCTGCGTGGCGATGGTTGAGTGATGGTGTGGGCCGAAGTATGGCCTACTCGCCACGTGGACACATACCACGTGTTTGCTCGCCCGAGGTCTATATAAGTACAGGTCTCGTCACTTGGGAGTTTTACGCAGCTTTGGGTGATGAGGCCTATGACGTCATTAGGAGTAAGCTGAGAGGGGGGGGTAGAGCATGGTAGGGTGGGAGGGAGATGATATAAAACACTAGCAAATGAACAGATAAATAATTTTAAATGCCGGCACGTTGAACGATTTGCATATTGGACAGATTTTACAGGCGATGATTGTCTGCGATTGTTTGTTGGTCTATATCACATACTTTACGTGAATTCAGTTTTGTAATTCTCATGTTGCAGCTCAGATATCGCATAATAGACCCGTAAAATAAAGGACACGGCATATTTAAACTCCAAATATTTTTGACGAATTTATTATAAAACATCATACAACAAAAACAATAATAATTATAGTAATAATAATGGCAATGACAATACACAAACAAACATATACATATACAAGCTGCAACCAACCACTGAACAAAAACTAGGCATTGTGGCTTTGCGCGCGCCAGTCAGTCAAGTGAGCGAAAACGGGAGAGCGAGGGAGTTCTTTTCGGCTCTACATCACATCTATGAATGACCTCACATGTGTCGAACCCCTAGGCATTTACTCCTAGTGACGTCATGCGCGAGACGGATCAATTTGAGTGACGAGACCTGAACTCGCATCAATGTTTCTGTGACTGACAAGATATATGTGCTAGGTGACTTAAATGCGGTATCCGGCTGTGATTGAGCTAAGTACTGTAAAGTGTACTGTGGCTTGTTTATCTTCGTCCCTGAGACAAAGACGCGTTTTTGAGCCAACGTTTTTTCAGTACGTGCGCGTGATGACGCCCAAAGTCAGAGGAGGTCAACAACCCGTAAAATAAAAGTGGCTGACCTTGGATTTGTCTATGTGTCTCCGTGGACCCTATTCATAGCTCTCGAAACATTTGGTGGACAAGCAGAACATGGCAATTGCGTTTTGAGAAATGGGACAAGACCGACATTCGGGACTCTGGGGTCTGCTAGAAGAACTATGCATTTGGCAAGGACGCTGAAATTTACCAGAACTTTAGACATCTTACCAGTATAGTTTATGAACCTAGTCTGTAAATTTGGTCTAGCATGAAGTGACATGAACTCTCCTTGAAAGAAACATTTGGAGATGCCAGAACTTGTGCAGAATGATTAAACTACGTACGTTTAAAGGCCTTTTTTATGGCAAAATACAAATATCTATCTTGAGCGTTGGAGTCACGCCGTAGTATATTTCTTCAACAGGTCCTTGTATTGAATTAAAGAGTACCGTAGTCAGGACCAACAACTGTACTGTGAGACCAGTGTAGTACCTGTTACTGTGGGGCTGACAACCCAAGCTATACAGATGCTTGGCCCAGTTACCTGATAAGAAACCCGCTTATCTTCCAAAGACAGTCCTAGGTGGAAGACACAATCTTGGGAGCCGTGGTTTAAGCAAATCGATCAAATCTGTCAAGAGCAGGCCAAGATGGACCGGGCCCACACCTGACGGGTTGCTGAAGGTGGACCCTCGTGGTCGAAGCAATGCGCCCGGGCCCCTCTTACTTTTGCGAATTGACTGAAAATGCTTATATGTTTTTTTTTTTTTTTTTTTTTTTTTTTTTTTTTACGCATTCATACGCATATCCATCTATCTACACACGCACACGAGCGCGCGCGCATATATTCACATGAATGTATATTATATGTAGATATGCATATACATGTATACACACACACACACACACACACACACACACACACACACACACACACACACACACACACACACACACACACACACACACACACACACACACACACACACACACACACACACACACAACACACACATATATATATATATATATATAGATAGATAGATAGATAGATAGAGATAGATAGATAGATAGATAGATAGATAGATAGATTCGTTTATATGTCTATTTATAAATATATGTATATGTGTGTGCGAGTGAACATTTGTATACTATATGTGTGTATGCGTGTGGATATATGTCTCATGTATGTATTGTTGTGTGTGTGTGTGTGTGTGTGTGTGTGTGTGTGTGTGTGTGTGTGTGTGTGTGTGTGTGTGTGTGTGTTGTGTTGTGTGTGTGTGGTGTTTGTGAGTGTGTGAATGTATTAGTACTTTATGTGTGTATGATTATTCCGTTTGTTTGTATGTACATTAATTAATATATACTGAATTTGCATGCGCGGTCGCGCCTATATTTTTCGCACATATATCCACATGTATAGAGGGATTATAAACATATTTGGAACATGGACATTGTGCATTATACAACAGCCGAACTTTTCTTTTGCAGTTAAAATGATAAAAAGAGAACTGCTGTCCCTTGTTCGAATATTACGTGAGTGACATGAATGCGAAGGAAGTCGCATCAATGAATCCGAGTCTCCACGAACGCGACTGAATCTGAACTCTTTGCTATGTGTTTATCTCTGTCTTTGTATCGGGATCTCAGTGTCCTTTTGGAAAGTTGAATGTCCGAGTGGTCGGAAGACGCGTAGATATGTGAAGGATTCATCTCCAATAACAAGTATATCGGTACGCGTAGATGGTAAATGTTTAATGGAAGGAAATGTGACTATTAGCGCCTGGGAAATAGAGGAAGTAATCAAGGTATATTTGAAAATGAACTTTTGAAGTCTTTATTTTGATTTAATTTCCCGTCATTTGAATTATTGGAGGAACTGTTGGAATTTTAGCGTATTGCTTGCCAGTTTTCTGTATATTGAGGTGAGAAGGTCTTTGGAAATTACTTTTTTGTGTGAAAGGTGAAGGTGTCTACTAATTCAGTGTATTTTTTACCTGTCAACAGAATCCCAGAAATTTTTGCTTCTGTTCAAGATCACTTTCTCTAATTCTCAGACATTTTGTTTGAAAGTTTCTAGACACTATGTAGAAGTTTCTTAAGAGTAGCATCATATCTGGAAAATATGCAGGATATTTTTTATGTTATCGCACGTACTTTTATATATGATAAATGAGAAATGAGAAAATAGAGTGAAATCTAAATACCTCTCAAAATAGAACTTTTTCTCACATTTGTGTTGGCTCTTTGCTATCAGAAAGCAATAGAAACATGCACAAACCATTGAAAGAAAAATAGTATTTTGAAATATGACCTTAAAAAATCTACATTCTGGAGACCAACCTTGGAAAACGTTCATTCTTACGTTACATCTCATTGTGATACCTGTGACATCCATGCCTTCAGTACTCCGGCAAAGAGCAGCAAACCTCCAATATGTATTTTCTGGCACAACTGCATTTGGATTTATTTCTCATTTGAGGATAACTCGTCAAGGATGTTTACACTCTCTATCTTGCCAGAATACATGTAATAGAGATTCATAGATCCTTAGTTATAGTGGTAAGTGTGCAAGTGGCCAGAGGTAGGTGCCCAGGTATCTTGGAAGCAATTACCAAAATGGGAATGGATGGATATGGTAAACGAGGTACATTGTGTGGGAATTCTAGTACTTTATTTTTTGATGACATTTAGTTATGAAAAAGAAGTAACTCGTACTTTCCATTCCAAGGAGGCCTTCTCTTTCTCTCTTCTCTCTTCTCCTTCTCCTTCTCCTTCTCCTTCTCCTTCTCCTTCTCCTTCTCTTTCTCTTTCTTTCTCTTTCTCTTTCTCCTTCTCTTCTCTTCTCTTCTCCTTCTCCTTCTCCTTCTCCTTCTCCTTCTCCTTCTCCTTCTCCTTCTCCTTCTCTTTCTCTTTCTCTTTCTCTTTCTCTTTCTCTTTCTCTTTCTCTTTCTCTTTCTCCTTCTCTCTCCTCTTCCTTTCTTTCCTTCTCCTTCTCCTTCTCCTTCTCCTTCTCCTTCTCCTTCTCCTTCTCCTTCTCTTCTTCTCCTTCTCCTTCTCCTTCTCCTTCTCCTTCTCCTTCTCCTTCTCCTTCTCCTTCTCCTTTCTCCTCTCTCCTCTCTTCTCTTCTCCTCTCCTTCTCCTTCTCTCCTTCTCTCCTTCTCTCCTTCTTCTCCTTCTTCTCCTTCTTCTCCTTCTCTCCCTTCTTCTCCTTCTTTCCTTCTCTTTCTTCTCCTTCTCTCCTTCTTCTCCTTCTTCCTTCTTCTCCTTCTCCTTCTTCTCCTTCTTCTCCTTCTTCTCCTTCTTCTCCTTCTCCTTCTCTCCTTCTTCTCCTTCTTCTCCTTCTTCTCTCCTTCTCTTTCTTTTCTTCTCCTTCTTCTCCTTCTTCTCCTTCTCTCTTTCTTTCTCCTTCTTCCTCCTTTCTCCTTCTCCTTCTTCTCCTTCTCTCCTTCTTCTCCTTCTCCTTCTCCTTCTCCTTCTCCTTCTCCTTCTCCTTCTCCTTCTCCTTCTCTCTCTCCTTCTCCTTCTCTCTCTCCTTCTCCTTCTCCTTCTCTCCTTCTCCTTCTCCTTCTCTTCCTTCTTCTCTCTTCTCTCTCTCCTCTCGTCTCCTTCTCTTCTCCTTTCTCCTTCTCCTTCTCCTTCTCCTTCTCTTTCTCCTTCTCTCCTTCTCCTTCTTCTCCTTCTCCTTTCTTCTCCTTCTCCTTCTCTTTCTCCTTCTTCTCCTTCTCCTTCTCCTTCTCCTTCTCCTTCTCCTTCTCCTTCTCCTTCTCCTTCTCCTTCTCCTTCTCCTTCTCCTTCTCCTTCTCCTTCTCCTTCTTCTCCTTCTCCTCCTTCTCCTTCTCTTCTCCTTCTCCTTCTCTTCTCCTTTCCTTCTCCTTCTCCTCTCCTTCTCTTCTTCTCCTTCTCCTTCTCCTTCTCCTTCTTCTCCTTCTTTTGATCTTGTTTGATAATCATTATTATTCATGTTGCTGTTGTTATTTTTTACTATTATTGTTATTGTTAGTGTTTTTGTTTTTATTTATTTTTTTATGTATTTTTAAAATTCCAATTTTGATTTTGTTCCTATATATTACTTTTTATTTATAATGTTTTATTATTTTTATTTTATATTTTAGGTTTATAATTTTTTAGATTTATTTAATTGTAGCTATTGTTGTAATATGTGTTGTCATTGTCATTATTAGTGCTATTAGGACTATTATGATTATTATTATTATTGTTATTATTATTATTATTATTTTTTATTAATTTCTTTTTTTATTATCATTATCATTATCATTATCATTATCATTATTATCATTATTATCATTATTATCATTATCATCATCATTGTCGTCGTCGTCGTCGTCGTCGTTGTTGTTATGAATATGAATATTGTTATTGTTTGTTGTTT
This sequence comes from Penaeus vannamei, assembly GCF_003789085.1. Classification (NCBI taxonomy): domain Eukaryota; kingdom Metazoa; phylum Arthropoda; class Malacostraca; order Decapoda; family Penaeidae; genus Penaeus; species Penaeus vannamei. The sequence continues at coordinate 227,159 of NW_020871293.1, forward strand.
TTGTTTTTTCTTTTATATTTGTCTATCTGTCTATTTGTCTATTTATCTATCTATCTATCTCTTTTCTCTTTTCTTTTCTATTCTTTTCTTTTCTTATTCTTATTTTATTTAATTATGTAATTTTTCTATTTATTTATATATTTTTTTTATCTTTATAGTTTTGTTTTTGCTTTTGTTTTTTTATTTTGTTTTATACATTTCATATAATTTTATTTTATTTTATTTTTATTATTATTTTTTTATTTTTTTTATTTCCAATTTTTAAAATTTTATTTCTATCTTTTTGTTTTTAATTTGTTTTATTTTATTTTATGTTATTTTTGTTTTATTATTATTTTTTATCTATTTTATATTATATTTCATTTGTTTATTTATTTATTTATTTGATATTATTTTTTATTCTTATTATATTTTTTTATTCTTATTATAATTTTTTATTATAATTTTTTTAATGGTGGTAATAATGATAGGAATAATTTTTATTATTGGTATTGATATGGTTGTTATTGTTATTATTATTGTTACTGTTGTTGTTAATATTGTTATTATTATTATCTTTTTATCAAAGAGGCCTGGATATGCACCTGATTTTGTTTGGGGGGGTGAAGAGGGGGATGAGACAGTGAGAATTTGGCACTGGTTGAACTTTGTTGATATGGCCAGTGAGATTCAATATTAGTTTTGTTGGTGAGTAGCAGGAAGAAGAATTAGATTCTTTTGAGCTATATGTAGACAAACCTCCATGATACAGTTCTAAATGAGGAACCAGCCCAAACTCTGTTTTATCAGCCCATATGTATTGAGGTTTGTTGACCACTGGCAGAGTGTGTGTGAACTAACATGATTGCTAAACTGTATCTATCATTTGGTTCTTTCCCCTACTGAAAATGCAGGAGTCACAGTATTTGTTGAGGGTTATGGTCTACACAAAAAGATTACAGCTGACATGCAGACCAAATCCATTCAAAGCAAGACAAAAGCCATGGGAAGATCTCATTTTAATAGCTCAGCTCTTTGTCCTAATTTCAAAGATTTGCTGAAGGGCTGGGGTTAGATAATAGGAAAGCACAAATATGAAATTGGTTACTTAACAAATGCACTGAGATCTATTGGCAAGTAGACTGTACAACAGGCCTGTCAACAATCTTAGCTGTTGATGTGACAGGCCCATTTTTTTGACTGTGCAATTGATGTCTTTGGCATAGTGATTAGTTTTAAAAGGACAGACAGTCAAATGCAGTTGAAAGTTATTTAAATCTTCAGTGTATTGCCTTTTGAATGTTGCATGCATATAAAATAATACAGGGTTTTATACAGATATTGCCAAGTTAAAAAGTTAAGAGTGAGGATAAGTTTCTAGTCAGTTTTGTACATGTATAATGTACTGTTGTCATATTGATATTTCATTGGATTTGATTAGTCTTTGTTGGGAGCTGTGCTGTCTTTCGAAATATATATATTAATAGATGCATAGGCATAGTCCCTCACAAAAGACTGATTAAAAAACTACAGGTTTACGGAATCACTGGACCAATTCTTCACTGGATCACAGCTTTCCTTTCCAACAGGACCCAATGTGTTCTCCTAGATGGTACTGCCACTAAGTCTGTCCCTGTCTCTTCTGGTGTCCCCTAGGGCACTGTCCTTGGTTCACACCTTTTCTTAATCTATATAAATGATCTCCCACTATCCACTCCTAATTCTACAACTAGACTTTTTGCTGACGACATCCTCATCTACTGATTAAGACACCTGACAACTGCAAACTCCTCCAGACTGACATTATCTCCCTCGAGCAGTGGGAAAGCACATGGAAAATGGATTTCTGACCAGATAAATGCAAAACCATAAACTTCACCTGTTCACAATCCGTCATTAAATTTCCTTACACAATCCACTCACAAAAACTACCTAACACATCATCACACAAATACCTTGGTATCACATTACACACCAATATGAAATTTAACACACACATGGGCAACATACAACATAAAGCCAATAGAACACTGTGTTTCCTGAGGAGGAACTTACATGGTTGTACACAAAACACTAAACACATAGCTTATAACACTCTTGTCCATCCAACACTAGATTATATTGCAGCAGTGTGGGACCCACACACAAACAAACCTCAGCAAACTAGAAAAAATTAATACTGCAGCAGCCATGTTTTGTGTAAACAACTGCACTAAAACTCCTGGCATCTCAATACGAATAAAACAATTACACATGGATGCCCTCTCAATACTCAGACAAGCACACAGGCTAACAGTTATGTACAGAATTACAAACAACCAAATCAACATAAACAAACAAGAATACTTACACCACACAAACACACCTAACACACACACTCACAACCAGAAATATGTGACATATTGCAACAATACAGACTCCTTCAAACAATCAAAATTACACCAATGCATCTCAGATCCCACACATAAAACACTAAGACCTACAAGCTGTGCACCCCTCACATTGGCTGATAAAGTAACCCTAATACATGTATTTTAGGCTGTGTGGTGGGGGTGAAGCATTTGGATCCAATGAATTAAGTGCAAATAAAGTTACTCTAGGACATAGCTATATTGTTAACAGTAGTTATGTCTTCCTCTTCTTCTTGGTCTCCCACATAAC